>JBBBVU010000012.1:22994983-23024147 GCA_037177055.1 Atherinosoma microstoma
TGTTTTTGGAGAAGTCCAGTTTATTGTCAATAAAAGCTGTAAGCATGGCAGCTGGTTCCACAGTTACTGTCATTTAAAGTTAGAAAATATTATTTTGCTCCTGAAAGGGTGCTATTTCAATTTAGATTGTAACTGTGTGAAGATTGATTTAGCAGTAACACTATTAATATTTTGTTTTTCTTCTTTGTAATAATAATAATAATAATAATAATAACTGCTGTTATTATTATTATTATTATTACTAGTAGTAGTAGGGGTAGTTGTAGTAAGTAGTAACAGTAATAGTAGCACTGATATCAATATTATCTGAACACTGATACTGATACATTAACACTATTGTCATCCCCTTTTCAGACTTCCATACATTTTTTGACATCTAGCTACTTTTTAAAAAAGAAATAAAACTTCCTTATTTAGCTCTTTCAGAAGATGTGTGCTTACATTCATTTTTTTCATAATAACTATAATTTTGAAAACATTGCAGTTTTCTTTTCATAAATAATTTTATCATTGAAACTAAAAATCTTCTTCAAATATATTTCACTAAAATCTACCTCCTCTTACATAACAGGATTTCATTATGAGACCAATTCCAATTTAGAAATGTTCACACGACATTGGCTCATTGAACAAATTGGAAGGAGGCTTTACCCAGCCACCATGCATGCAGTAACACATAGCATCACATAGCAAAAAAAGAGTCAGATGCAAAAGCGATGTGGGGTAAAAGTTCTAAATAAAGCATTCACTCACCCGCTATGAAGTTTTTAAGGTAAGAGTTGTTTCAGAAGGTGAAAATTCCAGTTATGTGGCCCAATCCCTATAACCAATTAGTCTGACCCTGTCACTGGAAATCCTTCCTGATTCTCCAAACTGAGAGAATCCCAGCACACTTTCCTTGAATTCTTAAGCATGTTTTACACCATCACTACATACTATACCAAACTTCACAAATCTTGTTTGTAACAAGGGCTTTCAGCTGAAAATCTTCCTCTAAGATAAGACACGGTCCAGTCACTAATAAATGTGTTCTGCCTTGTAAAATATTAGGTCTCGAAAGTTGATGAAGTTCAAAGCAGAACATAAGTGATTAGCTACTGGACTTGCTACCTTCATCTTTAGCAATGCAGCTAAAGATGAAGGTTGTGCCCCAAACAATGTGCAAAAGTCACTGATGTATGACTGGCACCTTATTGGCACCTAAATGATAGACATACATGTTGGCAGTGGCAATCCCATACCTTCAGAATTAGGGACCTAACACCATCCTCCAGAATGACAAGGCTCTCCCCCAGAAAGACAGAATCATCACAGGGTACCTCCAGAATTTGGGAGTGAATGACCTGCCAGGAGTCTTGACCTCACTCCAATTGAACACTCGTGAGATGGATGTCCGGCTCGTGCAAATGGCCAATACAACCATGTTGATTGACATTAAAATACCCTTGGCTGAGGAAAAGGATGCATCCCACAGCAAAATGTGACCCAACCGGTGATCACCATGAGGTGCTAAGCTGTTGTGGCTGTACATGGATCTATTAAGGTCCGTGGCACGGTAAAATAAGCAAAGTGGCTGATGTTTTGCTGGGACAATGCAATCATCCAATCCACCAAGCAACTCAAAACAAGAGTGAATACCAACAAAATATTGCAGGCACATTTTGGGGGTACTTCCAACATGTTGAGCTGTGTTGCTCATTCCACAGAAGCACAATCCTCACAAGTTGCACTTTGTCATGGAAGGTATCTGCTCTCCAATTATGTATAACACAACACCAATTGATGTTATCAGCAGAGAGAAATAATCAACCAAACACAAATTTCCTTACTTTCTGTGTTAGGCGTATTTGCTATCACTTTAGCCATATACCAACTCTCTGTTTGAAAGTAAATTTAGCTTCCCATGTTGTCGTATAGTAATTATTATTTAACTTAAAGTTTTCATTGTAATACCAAACTTACTGGCTATGAAGTGATTTTAGTATGGAAACATTTTCCAATCCTTTAAACACTAAATTCAAATTCTGCCATTATTATAATGCAGGACATTCATCATACACATTTAATGTCATTCAGGTTTTTAACTGCTTCTTCTAAATGTTGTGTTTTTTTTTGTTATCCCCCCCAGTCGATTTAAAGAAAAATGAAGGAAAAATGGTGACAGAACGCCTTTGGGTTTTGGTCTAGATTTCCCCTGGTTTCCCATGATGCATTGCTTTATTTTGTCTTGTAGCTCAGGGAGACAGGCAACTGCCACAGCCACCCTCCGTTCTCACCGGACCGAGTCGAGCCCCTCACAGCATCATCGACATGCCCCGCAAGGTGGGATCCGCCTAGCCGGTACGGCTAGTCCCAGAAACGACCATTTACACCATTTTAGACGCTCCTAGACGGCCGTGTATTTTTAGCTGTAAGGTAAGCTCTGAGGTAGATAACGTTAAGGTTCCGTTGCAGCGTCTTAGCTATCTAGCTAGGCTACATCAATAAATCGTCGTACTGTACGCAATTCATCTGTATGGACAGATATTTTAATTTATTGACATTTTAAGTATGTTTTTTAGACTGTATTTGGTTTTTTGCAGCTTGTTTAATGTTTTAACTGTTCATTTTAAATTGACAGCTTCGGCAGTCGGTCAGGTTGTCTTCAATGACTAATTAACTCATGCAGTTGGTTTACAAATTGTTGTTTCACGTTTAGAAAAATACATAAATAATAACAGTCGGGCGGCTGTTGATATGTGCGCAGTGCTGCGAGATATCTGTTGCGGCAGGGCTAAGCCCTGTGTGGTATACCCTTTTACCAGAAATCCTTCACATATCCCATCTCCCTCATATCATGCGAATGGTACATTTCCTTTTGTGCACAGCACGCGATAATTAAGGTTATTGTAAGGAGGGTTTTTGTGGAACAGGTTCACAACGGCACGAGCTTGTTTGCTGTCTCTGAACGTAAACAGCTCTTCTGTGGACAGTTGCGGTACATAACATTGGTTACAAGGGCAGCTTTTGTGATGACCACACAAAATGCAGTAAAGTGGCATCGTTCCTTCATTACAGGAATCACAAAGCGGAAACATTTTGAAGTCGTTCACGGGCACCGCTCCCTAAGCCAGGGGTTCATGACTAGTAATGCTTTGTTTAATAACGATGAAGAGGATCAAGACTTTGATGATCTTGCTTGCGGAGGCTTTACGAGAACATTTGAGTGAAGTAATGACCCTCTGGCTCTGCTGTCGGGGCCAGCAGCGGTTACATTTTAGGGTGCTGTCCGCAATGCAGGTGCTGAAATTAAAAGTGTCGCGGAAAGTATCAAACGCCCCTGCCAGCTCCGCGCGTGTTTCTTGTCCTCACAGCTTCAGACATTATACGGAATTTAACCATTTTCTGTCATTGTGCTACACAGCTTGCCTTAAATTATACACATTTTCAGAAAAGAAGCAGCAATTCACAAAGATGTAGCGTGGACATTAGCGTGCAAAGATGGAGCTTCATTACAGGAAGTGCCTACTGAGCTCTTGTTATGGTTTAGGATTCAAACTACTTGCTAATGTTTCAGGCTGCTGCAGTTCATTGATTATTTATATTCTCTGTATGGAGAAAAAAGCTGTTTGGTGCATTAGGAAAGAAAAATATGAACAGACACCCTAACAAGGCATTGGATAAAGTTTATTGTTTATATTTAATTTCTTTTTTTACTATGCTTTTTGTATCACTTTCACCTCTGTACTGTACACAAGCCATGTTGATACTGGAATTGGTTTAGGTCATGTCTTTGCAAGTGGAAAGCTTTCTGAGCTATTCTAGGAAAGAGCTGGGATGAGAGATATGCTTGCAGCGTGGGGTTTACCGGAAGGACTCCACATTACTCATCAATAATAGATTATCTCCTCAGCCTTTACGACACAGCACTGGCTGTATTTATCATAACCAGAGAATATTTTGATGATGGCATGCTTTTTGTCCTCTCGAATTTACGACAAAAAGACACTGAGACAACTACTAAAACTAAGGAGTGTGTCCTGAAATATATTATTCATGTTATTGAGCTGGTGATGTAAGAGTGAGAAGCTCTGGGATGTTTTATTAAAGCATGATTGTGTATGCATACAGACACTTTCTCTCTACTGAAGATGGAATGTTTCATGGGGATCAATGTGCTTTCAACCTTTTGCCATATGCTGCTCTCAGACAGAGAGTGGAAATGTTTGCGTGAGTGATTGTTTCTCCTCGTGGCTTTGCTAAGACAAGGACATCCAGTGAAGACTGGGAGGAGGAAGGTGGGGCACAACAAGAAAGAAAAAGGCTTTTTTAAGACCTGCCACACCCAGCGATGCTCCGTATGCACTAATGCATTGAGCTTTAAGTATTTTCTTTCTTTTTTTAAACTAATCATTACATAGACGCTGAATGAGATTATTGTGTAGTAAAAACAAGTCATTTAGGAATTTGCAAATACTTACTATATATGCTGCAGAAGCTTCCAACTGCCTGTCCTCATAAAATTAAAATATGTGTTGTAGATAGGATTAGTGTATATTAGATTAGTGTAGATGGTTGTTGCTTGAATGCTCACACAGCTCTCTGGCTTCTAAATCAATAAGCTCATTTCAGTGATTTGTTGTGAATTGCAGCTAGCGCTTACTTATACACTAATCAGCTGCTACTTTAGAACCAGCTGCGTGATATTTTGTAGGTTCCTCTTGTGCCATCAAAACATCTTTGACCCATCAGGACATAGATGCAGGAAGTGGGAGGCGTCCTGGGGTGATTGGCATAGAAATGTAGGTAATTGATCCTTTAGGTTTTTGTTGCTGTTTCATTTTACGAGTTTTTTTCTTCTTCTCCATGCTCCTTGAGCTGTTCCTGAGCATATTAGGCGTTATGGTTGTGCGTGTTGTCTTGTTGGTTGCAGCCACTGCTGTTGGGGATTGCTGCACCCATAAGGGTGTGGTGCTTTGTCTCTAACAATGTTTAGATGGTAGCTGTAAAAGTAGCATTTGCGTGAATGCAAGGACCCAAGGTTTGCCAAGGAAATCTGGGATTGGTAGCAGTATTATCAGGGTTTGTCACAAGTCTCATTTTAGCATTTAGATAAACCCACTATGCATTTTATAAAGTTTGCATGATCACATTTTTCTTAGAAACACCCAACAGTTGTGTTTGTTGTTGATAAAGCAAAGTTGTTATTATCAAAAAGTGTTTGGTTTGATCATAATCTAATGTAGAATACCTAAGCAAGTTTTGCAGTCAGTACAAAAGTGGAGCTTTTTCCAAAACCTAATGTCTGTAAGGGGAAGGGGGAGAATTAATGATCTGCCAGAAGGGTTGACTTGTTTATAGTCTTCCTCTTCTCTTTCTTTTATCTCTGCCTCTTTGCATTTTCTTTCATCTCTGTGTGGAGGTTGCAAGGCCAGTGTGGGTCCAAACATAAATTGCCATGGCATCGGCCAACGTTACACTGGAAAATCAGCTGCAAAGTGCACAGAAAAACCTGCTCTTCCTCCAGCAGGACCATGCTAACACACTGAAGGGGCTACATGCAGAGATCCGCAGATTACAGCAGCAATGCACAGGTGAGCTCTTCCACGAGTAGCTACCTCACATTATGATTCATTAAAGAATTTCCAACATGCAAAACACTTAAAACTAGTAAGGCGATGCCAGTTATGGTAGGAGTATCCCTGAATTCAGAACTGGGACAAATATATTACTTAAATAACTATTTGATAGCAAAAGTTAGCAAGATGTTGTGGCTCCACTACTAAACTTTTCAGGAAATAAATAGTGACTAAAAAGAAAACTTCTTGAAGGACAGAGAGTCAACAGGCAGTGTAGTGACCACAATACCTGCAATGATGTTACAACCAGTAATACACTCACACGGCTTCTTGGGATGGATATATAAATAGCACATTGCATGATTGAACCTTGATTTTCTGTATCCTTGACTAAACATTTTGTCAAACTTTTATTTTTTAAGTTATTTATTATTAAATGAATACTCTGCCTGAAAGAAAGCACATGCTTATCCCAAACATGCTTTGCTGCAAATTAGTCTTTGTGAGGAGTTTGCTGTTTGATAGCTGCCTTGCCCCAACCTCTTGCAACAGATGCATAAACCTCTTTTCTCTTTTTTCACAGACCTGACATACGAGCTCACAGTGAGAAGCTCTGATCCCTCAGGTAAGCAGAACAGTACAGCTGCACATCAGTTTTACTACCACCATGCAATGATTGTTATCATTAGCAGCTAACAGTATTAAGCTGATGAGTGCCTCTCTGGTTTAAATGACTAGAAATTCTCTGCTATGGTTTTATTTAAAAGCCGTGCTTTTGGTATACAATTGTTAGTTTTGAAGACAAGTTATATTGTTGCCGTGCATAGAATGGACTAATTCTATTATATCATACTTTACTTATCAAAGCAACTATTTCAGATAGTAAAATTGAACAGCTCCAAAGAAAACCCTGAAACTGTGTCAGTGGAAAGGTCTAAGAGCAGAAGGCTATCTCTGATCCCTGGTAGCAGTGTCCTGCGCAGAAAGCTTGGTGCTGAAGGACTCCCTGCTGTTGTCAGCTACCCCCTCCCCCCACAGAACATTAGCAATGACATGGAGTCACATCGTTGGCCCAATTCAGACACAGCTCCACAGCACAGTCAGGAAGGGCCCCTCCATACATATTACATTTATTTACCAACTACTGATAACAACATTGATGTGTTTATTGGAACAGGAAGCATATTGCGTGTCACCAAGATCTTAGACTGTTTATAGATTTTTGACAAAGCTGTCCTGGATGACTATTGTTAAGGCCTTCAGTCAGGGGAGCTATCATGTTAGTGTGGGACATCTCAGAGATTGGAGTGCCGGAAATGAGATTATCTGTCACAGCACTAATGCACCGCTCCAACCTGCTCAGCACAGCTGCTCCAACTAGGCTGAAAATGTACCTCCCCCCACCCCCCTCCTGAAAAAATTAATTGATTGCTGTACACATTTTTTTAACGATCCACAAATTTGACTGGAGACTGAGTTTCTAAAAATGATAATAAAAATCACACACTCATTCCCATTTATATAAACAACATACAAAAATATTTCATTCCATCATTTTTGCTGGTGTAATGTGACTGTGAAGGAGAGGTGTGGCAGGGTGAGGTGGGGGCAACAGTGATGGAGGTCAGATGAGAGCAGTGCTCTTATTGTCTTCCAGAGCTGTAACGTGAGACAGGAGCTCTCTGCCCACTGCAAATGAGTCTCCATAGGATCATGCTGTCTCCATCAGCTGACAGACTGTCTGCGCCTAATGTACTGATTACAACGTTCAGCTAGTGGTTCTTCCGAGGCTACATTGAAGGACCATATATTAATGTTTAAAAGCATTTAACAGGTTTATACAGTAGCAGAACCGACCCCCAAAACACCAACATTCTCTTAACTGTTGTATTTTACATTAAGCAGACTATAATGGCAACATGAAAAGTCCCAATGCCTAAGTCCTAGTGGGTCAATCTGTGGAGACCTGTTTCTTTAATGGCTGGTCTATACACACCCTTAGACTGAAAAATAAGATGACTGCAGCTCCTTCTCGTATCCTCTTATCTACCTTCGGGTAGATACTTCAGGGTGCCCTTCTGTTGGAGGAATAAATATAAACATTCATTTATTCCATCACACTTCTCAGCTGGGAATATCGTGCTGGTTTTTATCTGTAAGCTCTCTATGGACTTGATGAGTTTGCACTTTTAAATGTGTTTTTATGGATTCTATGTTTTTTACATTTATTTTGACGAATATTTATAGACTCTTTGTTTTTGTTTTGTCTGTCTGGGGTCTTAAATGTTTGTAATGGTTATTGATACACTACCACAGTACAATTTTATGTGCAAAAAGACAAAGTGTCATCTAGTTTTATTTTATGCACAAAGATTTGCTGTAACATTGTCAGAAGGTTTTCCAAAGGTTAGCTGTAATATCATTAGGAGACTTTTAGGATACAATGAAATGGGAGCATTCTGCAGAAGTCCCAAAACGTTGATGTTTTTAGGCGAACTAAAATGTGAAACTAAGAAGTTATGTTTCACTTATGTCAGTAACACTTTGCTGGTGAATCCTGAGACGGCAAAAGCTAGCTTTTGAATAATGTTCTAAAATTGAAACAAATAGATGAAAGTAAAATAAAACCAAAGGAAATGAGGAGAAGAATAAAGAAATATAAACATGAAAGTAAAAGCTGTGTTTTTGTTTGGTTTTGTTTTTTTGTGTGCAGACAGCAGCGAGGCCCGATGCAGGGAATTGCAAAGGAGGTGTGAGGAGCTGGAGGCCCAGCTTAAGAAGAAAGAAGAGGAAAACACAGAGCTGCTCCGGGACCTGGAGCAAAAAAACGCCATGATTTCCGTCCTAGAAAACACCATCAAAGAGAGGGAGAAGAAGTACCTGGAAGAGCTGAAGATGAAGAGCCACAAGCTGGCTGTTTTGTCTGGGGAGCTGGAGCAGAGAGCGAGCACCATTGCTTACCTTACCTCTCAGCTTCACGCCACTAAGAAAAAGCTTTTAGCTGGCAGTTCCTCTGAGGCAAGTCCTAATGTTAGTCCAGTTTCCTCATACAAGCCCACGCCCCCACCTGCCAAGGACAAACAGCCTGAAACCCCACGTCGCCGCATGAAGAAGAGCCTCTCCCAGCCTCTTCACCCAGAGCTTACCGAGGTGTACCGCCTCGGCCCAGACGGCAGGCGTCTGGTTTTGCGAGAGACAGTTGACGCTATGCCCGACCCGACCCCCTTCCTGCAGGCAGGCAGAGAGTCTCCTGAGCCTCAGGTGGTGCGTGAACGCCCCGCCATCATCCCTCCTATTGCCTCTGATCGCTCCCCCGTCCCTCCACTAGGTGCCACGGCTAGTCCTCGTCACAGCCCCGCTCGGGACCGTCAGTACAAGGCACATGTGGGCGTGGCGCACCGTATCCCACACGGTACCCCTCCCCTGGCCCCGCCGCAAGCAGAGCTGGAGACGCTGGCAGTAGACCAGGTCAAGGAGGATAAGGTTGTGCGGAAACGCTCAGGAGCCGACAGGACAGTTTAACACTGCAAAGCTAACATGCAGATAAACGCACACGCATATCTACTGTATACTTACTACACTGCAAGAACAGGAAGAGTCGTGACCCACTGTGTAGCCTGCTTTTTACGCAACACTGCAATATAAACAAATGCAAAAACAAGATTCTCATTTTGTGGTTTTCCATGAGGACTTTTTGTTTTTGTTAATCTACAGTAGACAAGTACTACTGTAAAGCATGCCAAATGTTTCCTTCATACATCTCAATGAGACTTTGAATTATACACATCTTAACTTTTTGCTTAGACCTTCACTTCAGCCCATCTTATATGGTGTGTACAACAAATTCTCAGCCAAATATCTGCATCAGTGCCTGCTTAACCGGTTCATCCATACACAAGCTGTGAATCGTAGTCATGGCAAATAGTTATCTTTACATATCTCCGTCTGCTCCATCTTCTCATCAATACGTTGGACATGTCAACAAACTATAAAACAAATATCTGCAGCTGCATAGGATAGAACTAAGGTAAATAAACTACTACTCCCTGAATGTCTTTCATCCGCTTGTGATGTCTGTGTAATCATATAACTGTAGGTAGGGGCTGCATAACGTGCAATTGTAATTTGCAGGTTGTCGATTTAGGAAGATGTAATTTGAACTTTTCCTTTGCAGACAGAAAAAAACTGCAGCGATGGACTTGTTTTAATGCAATACGGACTGACAGCGAACTGGGAGTGCATTAGTGTGTATGAGCGTGGAAAAAAGAACGCGTATGTCTGAGAAACGGTGAAGGCCACTGGGAGAATGAACTTTTGGGTGTATTGATATCCATCGATGCTATTTGTGATACAAGGGCATTTCTAACACACTGCTGTTCTAGGATTTTGTGATATATACTGTTCTTTATAAAGGCTGTGAATTTGTAATGATTTATTTTTTAATTTATTGTGTAATATAGAACACACTGGAAAACACAACACCTCAAATATTGGCTGTAGTTACTGCACCACCAACATGATGGTAATTAAATCTCTTAATAGCCTGCTTTTCACAATGAGATCACTTGTCATTGAAGTATACAAATTAATATAATAAAGAAACAATTTTTTATGGGTTTGGTTACTTGGTTTCTTGTAATATAAATGGATGACAAGCGAGAGGACAAAAGAAATGTATCCATAACACACTCCTGCTATTTGTTTCTCATATTGGTTGGCGTACTATAGATGTGTCATTCTCACTGTTCACTTCATGCCATGTAAGACACCCAACAACATTCACAAGGAATCAGCAACCTTACACATTGTCATACAATATTGTCATACAGGAAGTCACTCCAGCCTGAATAGACACTACCTTCAAATAGAAGCAAATAATACCAATTTAAGTTTTCAATGAGAAATATTACCAGGAGAAAAAATGACTAGAATTTAAAAGTGACAGCCATGGCACAAGGTCGTTGCAATGGGCTGGAGTGACTTCCTGTAGCAGTCCTTACTGCGTTGCAGCTGAAGAAGCCTGTGACTGAAGAATGTTGAGGGTGTGTATGGTGGACTGTTACCTTTAATAGCTTGTACAGCACTCTTCTTTCAATGGCCATTTTTAACGACACCAATGATGTCCATCAGCACAGAACCAGCATTTTCTATTTTGATCAGCTCGTTTGGTTTCTTTTGGTAACTGACATCGATACTGCTGCCAAGCAGCCTGCACTCCACCTCAGACTTATAGAAAAGTTAGAAGAGTTAGAAAAGTTTTGCAGAAAATACTGAAAGAGTTTGCTCTGTCCCTTCTTGTAGACAGCTTGTGTTTTGCATGTCCAGTCCAATCTATTGTTCTGGTGAACTCTCAAGTATGTGTAGTGATCCACATTCCAGTTCTCCTACAAGATTAATCAGTGTCTATAGTTACTAAATAAGTGTATTGCACCTGGCAAAGCAATGTCCCTGTTTAGACACAATTCAGCCAGCCAGCCACAAGGTGTTCCCCTTGGATTACTTGTTAATTCAGTATTACAAGTCAGAAGAAGGTCAAGTACTAGTTTCCCTATAAATGTAATTCTACTTTACTTGAGAATAGTCATTTGTATGCATTTGCAGTTTAAAACATGAGTGAATCAGAACAACCTGTCTGTGATAGTGTGCATTGTCCAAAAACTGACTGACGATACCATATATGGTAACACTGCTTAATATTAAAAGGAGTGTTAAGAGGCTGTGCTTAAAACATAAACTCTTGATCAGTGTAATACTGAGAAAAAAGGCAGTAAATTATTTCTGTATCATGTTGGTTGTTGGTGAAGGTGATACAGCAGCTGACTGCAGTTAAAAATGATTGTGACCTCTGCTTGATCTCATGCAAAAATTCCATGAACAAGAAGTGATTAAAATAAATTTTATTCGGACAAACATATTTGGTTACACCGACTTAAGGTAGTTTTCTCCGTCTTCACATGTACGTTGCAGTGAGACTTAATGTATTTAAGATTATAATAGATCATTTGGCATGACATTCTTTTCACTATAGGCTCATATTTACATTTCAAAAGGCCACTTAAATACACTTTACAGGACTGTCAATGACGGACATCCACAAATATCAATAAACATGAAAAACCACAGGTACAGTTGCTCTCGGGTCAGATTTAAAGCATTCCTGGTGGTGACTTGATTTAAGAGGGTTTAAAACTTGAGAGGTTTCAGATTTTGAGATCCGAAGGTGTTCAAGTTAAAACTGGCTTCATTTGTGAGATTAAAAGAAAATGTCCTTTTAATCATGCTTCCACAGTAACTGAATTATTATTTTCATTTCTTATTAAAAGGAAGGAAAGTGCTTCTTATTTAACCTGGTGTTGATTTTACAACACCTCCAATTATTATATGTAGATTTTTATCTTGTGTGAAAGCATTTTCACTTGCAGAGATACAGCTTATCTTGATATGTTGATGAAGATCTTCAGACAGGTCATATCTAGCCTGTGCCATTACTGTGCATGCTCTAATCTCTTTTCTGGCGATGTCGCTTTCTTCTGTGGACAACCTGCAGAGAGAGAGAGTTAGCTTGGTTATTTAATAAAAATGCTTATTACAGCCTGACTGAGGAGGAAATTGAAAAATCTGGACGTGCAAACCTGTATCTGATAGAGTTAACTGATTCAATTCTGCCTCCAGCTGCTCAGTGGTAATATTCAAGTGGCTCTGAGGTACAGCTGGCAGAGAGCTGAAGATCTGCTCACCGGAAGCTCCCAGACCGCCTGTTGGAACTGGAGGTAAACCTGAGATGGAATCTGGCTTTGACTCGTCCAACAAAGATTTAAGCTCTTCTTCCAAGTCATCCATATCTTCGTCTACAAAACACAAAAAAAATAAAGTTGAAGCTCCGCAATAACAGTCGGATACAGTATATTAAGGAAAAAGGTGAAACAGGAAGCCATACCTGCGGTGATCACGCCACCGGAGATAGTTCGGTTCACCTCATCTTGTGTGTCGCACAACTTTATATGATAGAAAAGACATTTAAAAAAGGCTTCAAATCCATTAAAGCAACTAGACATGGGATTTATTGTCTTAAAAATAAACACGTACCTCTTGGATTTGATCCACAAGGGTTTCAGCACGTTCCACAGTCACATCTTTAAGAGACAGTCTTAGGGCAGATACTCCTGCCTGGTATGCTTGCATAACCTGCCAACATGCCCGGCAAACACTTTAAACACTGACAGCACTCTTAGTAAACATCTGAACAAGTAAGATGTGGCTAGTCACACTCTTACCAACTTATCAGTCTGTGACTGGGCAATCCGGTCCAGGATTCCCCTGATGGTCTCCAGTTTGGCGGACAAATTGTCTATTCTCTTCTCTACCCTCTTACGGCCTCTTAAACTCCTTAGAGCCTTTGGGAAAACAACGAATGCCACAATATGCACCAATTTTTACGAGATATCAGCCTGAAAGTAATAAAATGAATTTTTGCTGTTAACATTAATAATAACCTGTGATTTCTTCCCTTCACGAAGCAGATTTCTTGCTTCTTCTTTGCACCTGCATGTAGAAAACATGGAACAAATGAAGCAGTAATCACAGAGTGGGACATTTTAAGATGATGCATTTAAGTGTCTGGAGATGAATCACTCATGTGTCAACATAGCAGCAATGATTTTTTCATTCATGAGATTTAAACAACTTAATCCTAACCAAATCCAACATGGTACATGTTGTTAGGCGATATATGCAGTAAGTAGGGTGCCATCTACAGGGGTGGTGCTGCCATAGCACGTCAGATTTATCTATAAGTTTATCTAGGAGGGTGTTCAACAACAAGAGAAAACAGTTAGATGCCCAGCATTGAAAACATCCAACAGGAGAAAAGATGTGAAATCAACATTAAATAATCTATTCTGCTTTATTTTCATTCTCATATATGAGCTCACTTTAAGCTATGAAAGCACAGTGATGGTTTACTTCTACTTCACATTTTTTCTTTCAATCTAAGGATCATCTATAAAGTGTGTTATTGTCCAGGTCATGCACAAGACCGCTTGTAATCTAGAGGAAATTAATAAAAAAAATTGTTTTTGTTTTACAGACTATGTTCATTCATTTTCTCAACGATATCATGTCCGTTTCATTCAGTGCACCGATGTTGCATCAGTTCAGGTCATCTGTAATGACGCTGTAGTGCTGTGTAAAGGATAAATATAAAAACAGAATATCTGCAGGTGTGTGCTACACTTCTATTATTTAAGAAGCATTCTTAATACACAACTATCCATCTTCTACCGCTTATCCAGGTTCAGGTCGTCACATCAGCCAGCTCATCCAGGGGGATCCCGGAGCGCTCCCAGGCCAGCCGAGAGATATAATCCCTCCAGCGTGTCCCGGGCCTTCCCACGAGGTCTCCTACCGGTGGGACGTGCCCGAAATACCCCACCAGGGAGGCGTCCAGGAGGCATCCTAACCAGATCCCTAAGCTACCTCATCTGGCTCCTCTTGATGCGGAGGAGCAGCGGCTCTACTCTGAGCCCTACTAAAACACAACTATCAATTTCCAAATCCAGATGAGCAGATATGTGATCTAGTTTTTAATTTGGAACTTGACTGTACGTCTTTTAATGTCATTTAAAGTCCTGAATATAAGAAAATGTGACACCCAAATATGTATTTGACACTTATTTTTCATGCTGAGGCAAAGATCAGCCGGTTTCTGACATATAACTTGATTTATGTTTGAACACATGTAAATAACTTGAAACAAAAATTGTGTAAATGTTCTGCCCCTTGCATGCCATTTTTACCCCTTCTATTGTTTCATCAGTCCATGAAGGTCAGCTAGGTTTTTATGATGGGGTTATGCAATCTGCCAAGGGTTATAACTATTGCTGATTATTTCCTGTGCTTCTGACATTCATAAGAACTAAAACTCCAACGTTAAAGTTCCTGTTTGAGACGTACCTGTCAGCCTCCAAGCCAAGTTTCTGCACCCGCTCTGCAAGCAGTTTCTCACTGCGCTGCAGCTGATAGATGCCAATGTCAACATCGCTGACTGCAGACACACGCTCCTGCTCAGGCTGACAAAGTTTAACAATCTGTAGAAAAAACATAAAAGGACAGATATTACAGGCACAAGTATGTTGACTAACTGATGAGCTTAGCAACTTGCTCGTGAGCAAGTTATGATTTACCTTTTCTCCTTCATGCAAGTAAACTATGACTTGCTTGTCCCTCTGCAGTTGCAGGAGAGCCATGCATAGGGTGCTCTCATCAGCACAGATGTCAGAGGAGAGGGTCAAGAGCTCTTGAAACGACATGAGTGGGCAGCTTGAAAATTCACTGGTTCGGTAGACCCCGAGTAATTCTGCCGCTTTCTCCTGGAAGAAAAAAATAAAATAAATTTGTATGCGAAAGCTGCCAAAATAACTTCCTGTATAACAGAAATACAAGCGATAGGGAATCTGTTTAGCATGGCTGCAATGTAGCGTGGCAATCATTTGCACAGCAGCTTAAACACAACAAGTTTTAGCTCAGCTATACACTAAAGATGACTTTGATATTATGTGGTAAAATGTGCAGTCTGCTGCAAGGAAAGCTTAATGCAATGCATATCTTCTGAGACATTAAAACTAAACATGTCTAAATCAAAGTGGATCTGGTGTTAATACCACTGGATTCACAGTCCTATGAAACACTAAGCTTGACAAACCTTCACCAGTTCAATGACAACAAAAGACTCTTCCACAGGCACCCTGCTGCTTCCCAGAAGAGTGGAAAAGGTCCACTTCAGTGGCTTCACCAGAAGCAGGCCAACGCTCCAGGACAGCCAGCCACAGTCCACGTTGGCAGCAAACTCCGATTCCCTCTGGATTTTCCCACAGCTGTCATAAGGCAAAACACACACTGTAATCAGGTTGTCCTTTAAAACAGAGACAGAGCATGCACAGCCACAGTTACCTGGCCATGGACTGGATGACGGTGGGTAATCCCAGCGGTGCCTTTTCTTTCCTTCTGAACGTCTTGTTGAGGTCCTGCAGGTTGACACACACGGAGCCGCGCTGCTTGCAGCTGTCGATGACCAGAGCCGTCCAGAAGCCCATCTTACTGTCCCAGTCCGTGGTGTTCACATCTCGGTTCTCTTTGAATTCAGAGAACATAAAATTCATGCGCTCGTCGTCGTCCCACTCAGGTGGCAGAGTCATGTCAGTGGTGCTAGACATTTTGCAAAAATCCGAAGCTGAAGTTTAGCTCAGCCCCGTCAGTCGACTAGCTCGTTCTAACAAGCCAACGGCTAAGGCAGCTAGCTTTAAAACTAAAACCTCAGGTTAGCAACATCCACTACCAGTTCTCTAAAATAGGAAAATATCTCCAGGTAATAACACAGACGTTCAGACACAGTCTGCCGACTAAAAATTCACAGCGGCAGCTCTCATGTCAGCTGTCACATCAGCCCCTCTGATTTCGCCATCATGATGAAAAGTCATGCTAATACTAGCTAAGCTAACTTTGTATACAACAATGGTTGCGCGCGTTCATTATTGACACCCGTATAGAAAAGTGGTGACATCTGTATCCATTTATGGTGTGATATTCAACTTTCCGCCCACGTAGACGTCCTGGAAAGGAAAGCAAGCGCACCTACAGTTTTGTTCTCCAACATCATCTTTGCGCCATTTATACGCATGTACAAAATATTTGCCTAATTATTCCCACAAGTTTGAACTTGTAATTCAGCTGTAAGTCCATTTTGGGTTATGCAAATGAGGGGAAGTAATTTTCATGGTAGTTTACATTCTTTGTACATCTCAGAAGCCAACTTTGGGTTATTATAACTGATAATCAGTTTAACAACATAAGAAAAAGTTACAGATATAGAGAGGTTTAGGGCCCATGAGCAGGATCCTTGCTTGGGACAGAATAAAACTATATTTTCTTTATGAATTTAATATGTATCAATACACATTTTTGCCTCTGGGCCCCACAAATTCTTATGTAAGACCCACATTGATGTAATCAGTGTGGGTCTTATATAGGTACATCAAATTACATCTTACATAATCTCAATCATGAACCTAAAGGAGGTTTTTCACTATAATGAAACCAAGGAATATCTTTGTAAACTTTTTATTTATACTTTACAATTATGGCATTATAACAAAAATAAACAGAGCAATACTTAGGTTCACATTCACCATTAATTTTATGGCCTTTTGTTAGTTTTTGTCCATGCCAGCTCTGATCCACTGTGATTATTACAGAAGAAACATTCAATCCACAACAGATTCAAGGACAACTCATATATGAAGATCACTATAATGAAGGTTTTTTTTTTTCCTGTATTGCATTGTACATAGTTTTCTTTAGTCGTACAGTGGCATGCAAAATAGGTCCCAGTTGACCATATAACTTACAAAACATCAACAGTTTTCCTTTCAGCTACACAATATTCAGCCTGATCCAGTGAATAATTAAGTAAATGACTCATGCAAATTATTTCCATGTTAGTTTAGTGCAATACAAAACATAATAATCCAAAACAATATTGCCCTAGCCATAATTCGGCTGAGCAGAAATAGTGCAGCAGTGACATACACTGACATGTTAATGAACACATTATTTCATTTAAATGTTAAGTAATAGTGCACAAAAATAGATTAAACAATCAATGTTAATTAACCTCCTCACGTAAAACATCAGAGGAAACAGCAGACTTATAGTTAACATGGCTTAAACGTTTTGCGGTCTTATTTGGCACATTTTCTATATACTGTAACGAGAGATGCCTCTTGGTGCTCTGACATGTTCATTTGGCACTGAGATCCACCACCAGGTGCTGGTAGGCCAGGGTGTTGCCTTTGAAGCTGGCGGCTAGCAAGATGTCTTTGTTGTCGACGGATACAAAGTTGAACCCCCTTGGGGCTCTTATGTTGAGCTCCTGGAAGGGCTGAAAGCGCTGAGTGAGGTCATCCCACAGGTATACTCTGGAGAAGGAGAAATCACTTCCAAGAATGAGGTACTGGCGGAGGCCGACGGTGAAAGGATACACTGCCATGGAGCCCCGAGAGGGAAGTGTCTGGATCTCCACAAAGCGCTGTCCTTCCCAGCGGAGGATCTTGGAGTCACCGATGAAGCGTGTGAGGCAAAGGTAAAGAACCTTCCTCACCCAAAAGTGCTTAACCATCTGCACGTCAGCGAGCTCTGTGATTTGGGAGTGAAACACAAACTGCTTCTGGTTTCGGTTCCACTGGTAAACCACTGGTGGTTGAGAGGCACTGGAGAGGATGAGATGAGGCTTCCCCCCGACATCCAGGAACTCCACATGGGTGTCCCGATGCCAGGGGTGGAGAGACTGATGGGAGTAGAAGCCATTGCTGTTCCAACGATAAATGCTGGTGGAGCCCGCCTTGGAACTGTCCGCAACAATGAAGTACCACTCTCCATCCACCTGGAAAGTCTCCACGAAGTTAGGTTTCCTCACCCGGCTGGTGTCTATATCTTGGATCTTTACAAAACGCTGTGGGTCTTCTTCCCACCTGTGTTTACAAGAAGGCCGTCAGTGTTTCCTCAAATCTCTTTTCTCTCAAAACAGTGATTTAGCATCCCATGAAATAGATTTGATATTGAGTTAGAAGACCATAAACAGTCCCATGTATAGAGCTAAAATAATAATAAGATAAAATAATTCTAACCAAGGAGACTTTTGCAAAAATCTTTAAGATTAAATTGCAAGCCTTACTTATATATGTGTGATCCTCCAAAAAGTTGAGCCACAACCATGTAGAGTGTGTTGTTTATAACCACTGGTTTGCAGTACACAGCAGAACGAGCTTAGAAAGACACACAGGAGCCAAAATCATCAGGTTTTGTTTCATGATGTGAAATTGTACAGATGTTATGCTGCTGCAGAAACTTACAAGTAATGTTGTGAAACCTCCTGAAGACCATCTCCACATGATCCCATATGTACAGGGTGCAGAACCCTGAATCAGGCTGAGCAAAGGCCACAAACTGATCTCCATTGAACTCATATGACTCCACTGACACCGAGTAGAACGGGAAGGTTTCATAAACTGCAAAATCTGTTGGAAGAGAAACCAGAAATGAGCTGCTGTAAACCAAGATTATCACAACATCACCATTTGTATTACAAGAGATGAAGATTGAGGTGAAACCTGCACTGATGCAGTTGAAGTCCCGCGGTGTGAGATCGTGGATTCTGCGACCCTGGAATTCAAAGGGGCTGGCACAGTAGATGGCAGGAACAGAGGTGTTGGTCTTCTCCATCCAATCTACCAACCACTTGATCTTACAGTCACAGCGGAAAGAGTTCCCACGCAGGTCTCTGAGTGACATAAGAGCAGTTAAAATCTAAGATGCTCAAACACAAATCATCCACACCTCCTTGTCAGTAACCAATCGCATCGCAACCGAGCCTCACACACTCCATTTCTTCTCCACACTTACAGGTCGGTGAGGATGTCCAGGTGTTTGAAGAGATCTCGGGGCAGCTGCTGCAGGTTGTTGTTTGAGAGAGATCTACAAAATTGGAGGTGTTGGCAATTGACAAAACACGGGCAGGTTTAAAAGTGTGTACAATTTGGCTTCATCAGACAGTGATTCTTCTTCAAGAAAAACAATACTCACAGGTGAGTCAGGGATTTGAGTCCTCTGAAGGTGTACTTTGACAAAGCCTGGATGTCGTTATTCTCAATGAACCTGAGGAGAGAGGAGGATAGCGGTGAGTTTTCCTAAATCAATGTATTTGAGGAACAAGTCAAAGTTACTTTCTATTTGATTCCGTAGACCATATGTGCATTAGCTGCTCTCTTAAAAAAGAAAACGCATCGATGCTAATGATAAAAGCTCAGTTCATGCCTAAAAATAGTACATCAGTTCCAGGAAGCACTCCAAAGGTCTGCATGTCAGCATCATTTGATCCTCTCCCGTCTCTGTTTTGTCTGTTGATGATAGATAGACTCTCTAGAGGGGTTGGATGTGATCATTTCACTTTATTAGCATTCACAGCGGGTAAAGGCAGTGGCAGTGATGCAGAGGCCCGTTGGCTGTGCTGCAACCAAAGCCACACAGCGAGCAGCCTGAGGCATGGCTATAACAGAGAGCTGCACTCCAAGCCATCAGCTAACTACTTTCTAAAGCACATCAACGGTCTGGATGGCATATTCAGCTTTTTTACACAGCAGAGGCAAAGTGCTGGCTGTCAGAGGAGGATTTATTTTCAATTTTACTTTTGGCATTCCTTGCCTTACTGCAGAATTCCTCTCTTCTATTTCCAGTGTGCAGGTTGAATGTATTCACTTTATAGATTTGCTGTAATGAATCATTCACAAAAGCCGACCAGTGCAGAACTCTGGAAATGGCTCAAGGCTTTGCTTTAATGTTTTACAGGACACGATTACAGCGCAATGGTAAGCACTAAAATATCATGCAACATTGAATAACAGAGAGTCAGAAAATTAACTCTGAAATATGAATGTCATTGCAATATTTATGAAAAGCTAGTTAAATTTAGCCAGACCGGACATACGGACAGTACCAGGCCGACGTACCGGGTGCCGCATCAGCAAAGCTGATGGATGTAAAGAATATAGCAAGAATGCATTTTGTATGAATTAAAGTTTTTATTTCTAAGAGGGAAAATCTGTATTTTCTGACTTGAAAAAAAAATTAAGTCAATCAAAAAAATGTATTTTAATGTGGTAATATTTTACATTTAAATGGATACTCACAAGTACTGCAGGTGAGACAGGCCAGCAAAAGCATCATCAGCAATCTTGGTGAATGTGTTGGAGTTCAAGAGCCTGTGGAAAGGGGGATAAAATGGTTGAATATATATCAATGAAACTAAAGCTACAGGGAAATGTCCACGAATTTCATATATATGTCCATGTGTAAAGCCTTTACGTCTTAATTTGATTTTATTACTCTAATCTCTTTTAGCCCAAACAAACTGTACTTCCCAGAGTTTAAACCATAGAACTACCACTGATATGCATACAAAAACAGATTTAAATAAACCAGCTTCAACACAAGCTAAAAGATAAATCAAATGATTTTGATTGTCATTATGAAAACCCCTTTGTAGGACTATAAATAATTTTCAGCTACATATTTTTCCTCACAAAACTAAGCTTCTAAAACTTATTAAACCTACTCTTGGATAATTCCCTAGTGATGCCAAGCACATAAATCTTTGACAAGCCTTTTTAATTTTGGTAAAGCATATTTTGTGTGTATTGACTGTGCGTTATAAATAACCCTCGGTTTCTTCTGTAGATAAACATCAACTATAGAAATAGATTACTTTTGCCGAGTATGTCATTCACCACCAGTCACCCAAGAGCACTTCAGTTACTAGGGTGTCGTATGCACTTCTCAAAACAATTCTCGCTGCCTTATTCTGTGCCTTTGCACACAAACAGGCACATGAGCACACACTCATGATTGCATCTGAGGAGATAATCAAGCCTTTGTGTGGCAGAGCAGAACTGAAGGGAGTCAGTCATTGGCACTGACAGTGATACAGAGCCACTTTACCCTTATTACTGCTATGTCACCACTGTTTTCAATACCCATTCATTTGGAGTAGAGCAGCTGAAGTCTTTTTGTTGTTGCTGCGAAACGAAAGATGTCTACATGCTCCATAGAAACATACCTGGGATATCAAGGGTTTGTTCATGTATTTCTAAATAGACGACAATTCTAAACTGATTGTGAGAATGTAATGAACTGAATGTTTTGCAGCTGTACTCGTGCTGTGTTGTGGGTCAGAGCACTCACAAGAACTGCAGCAGGTGCAGGTGCGAGAAAGCTCCCTCTGGGATTGTTGTGAAGGCCGCGTTCACCATTGTCCTGTTCAGACAGACAGAAAACAACACGCACCATCAGATGTGTCCTCTTGATGTCAGGATAGAGGTTAGCCAAAAGCGCCGGAGCTCTCACACATGACGTCATGTGTTTCAAGGTAGGAAAGGGTCTTTCTCCCAACAGCGGCTCTGTACTTTTATTAGAGCTACATCCCATCTTCTCTCAGGACCTACTTAGCCTCAAAGCTTGAATTTCAGAAACTCTTTTAAAACTAGGACACTAACTTCTGCTTTCTTTGCTTTTTCTGTAAAAAAAAAAAAGGAGGCCTTCATCACCCTTTTCAATTCCCTTAACTGCTTAAACTCAGTATTCAATAGAGGGGTTATAGGGGTCAATATTAGATGATTAGCTGTGCCTTCTAACCATCAGTAAAACACAACCTTGCCCCTGTCATGGTTTCTCCAGTACAGTGTTTCTCCATACATCCTTAAAGATGAAATCTCAGAGGAGAATCAGATCTCCTGCAGTGAGTGAAGGAATCTATTGTTAGTATTCCTCTCTGGGGGCCTGACAGGATTGAACTCATTCAACTAAATTTAGTATGTGGCACAATAAAGGGATGTCTTTAATGTTATTATTGTAATTATGCTGCTGAAGCAAAAAGACATTGCATCAAAATCACATGAGTTGGAAACACACCTACATTCACTTTTAAGCAAGGAAAAGACAGGCAGGGGTTTCACGCATCATTACATAATTGTGGGTGACATCAGTGATGTAGCCATCTGTACCAGCCTGCATGCTGCTAAGGCTTCACGCAGGTTATGAAAAGATGCTTTTGGTGGATGGAAGGCACACATGAATTCTGGACTCACAGAGAGATGATTCCAGGGGGGAAGCTCTTGGGGATAGCTTTAGTGTCCACGCAGAAGGCACTGTCTTTGGTGCAGGAGCAGGTTGCAGGACAGCGGGGTACCTTGGGGGCTCTCCTGGCATCTGATTCCCTCGGCAGGCAGAGACACAGGCACATAGCCGACAAGCACACCAGCCTCATCCATCTCGGTCCAAACTCCAGCATCCTTGCGCAGGAGGAAAAAGAAGCTGTGCGAGTTAGCTTCTTGAAGTTTCTCCTCTGTGGCAAGTGGCTTGAGAAGGCGATGGACTGCCTGTCTATGAGCCAAGCAGCTCTGTTAAAGCTGAGCGCAGCACTGAGAGAGACGGCATCAGAGAGAGAAAGGAAGGGAGGGAGGAGGGAGAGTAAGGGTAGTCCTGTGTCTTCAGTGGGTGTGGGTGCTTTGCAGCTTCCCAGGATCTTATTCTGTGTCCCTGCCAAGGAGCTGCAGCCATAATGAACACTGCAGGAATAATGAGGGAGGCTGGCTACGATCTACTAGGACGTGTAGGCAGTGTCACTTATAATCAATTATTTACTATTACACACGTAGAAAACCCTCAATACAACCACAACAGGGAGAGAGAGAGAGATAGAGAAGAGGGCTCACATCAGCACTTCTCAGGGGGTTCTCAGAGCTCCACTGTTGACATCTCATCAGGTGTCGAGTCCTGAAAATCTGCTGCAGTCATGAGAGCAGACAAGAATAGATTTGTGAAAGATGCAGGGAAAAATGTGTGTGCATGCATCATTCTGCCAGTTGTCGTGTGTGTGGGAGGGTGTTCTCATTCTGCAGCTTCTAACAAGCAACCAGTGTTTGTTTTTTAAGGCATCAATCTACATGCACACAAGAAGAAAAAGCATTCTTGCTTACAATAAAGTAAAAAAAATGAATAGGCCAGAGATACACAGATGCATGTTGTACCAGAAGAAATATTCTGGCTATTAGCGTCATTATCAAATGAGCTATTTCTCATGGTAATTATTACATATTTGGAAGAAAATTAGGTGTTAGTTATGTGATATCTGTTATTGTATAAACTGAGGTAAAAATGGAGGAAATACTTAAAAAAGGGGAAGTTTGTGTCATTATCTACAGCTATATAGTCATTTGTGGGGTTAATATTCTATATTTTTATGCTGCATTGTTTTCTCACTGTAAGTATGCTATGGTGAAAAGTGATACTGACTTCTACTGTTAACTCTACATACTTTATTTGGCATCCTGAAAGAAATTTGAACTCGCAAATAAATAATAAAAAAAGTGAGAATCTGTTATCAATGTATCTTAAACAGCTTGCTGTAAACACTGCATTAGTAGAAAAGCTGTAGATATTCGTAATTATTTAAAATAAAATATCAGTATCATTTCACCTGGATGGCTTTGAAAGTCTTTCTCATCCCTGCTTATTGTCTCAAGTGTGGGCAGATGTTAAACTTAGAATAAGAATTAGAATAAGTATGTGTGATATATATTTTTAGCCTTTCTCTGTATGTATGTGTGGTTGAATTGTATGTATATATATTTTATTTACATTTTATTTTTTTTATTTTTTTTATTTTTTTTTTCATAGTTTTATTTTTATACATTTTAAATAGCAATGGAAAGGTCTGCACTTTCAATTTCGTTGTACAATGTACAATGACAATAAAGATTTATTCTATTCTATTCTATTCTATTCTAAACATGGACATTGCTAACTAATTATTAAAGCCTCACATCTTCATAAATGATCATCAAAATTTTCTGTTATTTATTTATTTGTGTGTGTGTGTGTGTGTGTGCGTGTGTATATATACATATATATAGGGAAAAAGTGTTTTTTTGTTTCACTTTTTTCCCCTCCCCCTACTGTCTTCTCCATAATATATCTCACTTTCTGTTAAAATGTTCAACTTTGAGACAGTATATTTGTATATTTGACAGTACATGAAGCAACATCATCAAACTGGTAGGTGAACTATTTTTGCGTCGTCACTCTCAGTACCAACTCATACCACCAGAGGGCGCTGTTTGCCATCAGATAAAATCAGTTCGAGCTCTCAATTGTTCCAATGAGCAAAGGGCCAGTGCCAGGCATTACCAGCTTTCCTGCACAACAACTCCGTTGTCACAAGCAAAGAGACTCTGTAACATACTGTCTGCACTGCTCTCAGAGACACAACATGTGGCTAGAAGCATCTGATCCAAAGCAACAGGTCTTTGTACTAATGTACAAGCAGATGACAACTCTTACAGGGAAATATTTGATGACTTGATTTACTTTATTTCCCAAAAATACTTGTTGCTTCTGTCAGAAAATGCTCTCTCAGAAAGGGATCCTGATGGGCGAAAGAATAAAACCACAGAGTTTGTTTCACATTTCAACTCAAGACAGTTTGATGCTCGTCAGCAGTGAGCAGCCTCTAAAAGAATCTGCTAGTTTTGATCATATATCAAGTTTTTCCCCTCATCCTAAACTGTTACAGATTTAGATGTGAATCAGTTCAAGTATTTTGGATGTTTTCTCTTTGTGCTTTATTCAGTTTTGGGTTTCCTGTAGAGCAGCTATTTTCAAAGGCTGATTTTGCTCCGTCCTTTTTCTGCAGCATGTTTATACACGTCTCGGTTTTTTTGTGCTGACTCTATTTGTGGATTTATCTGAGTTATGCTCAGCGAGGAGCAGTTAATGCCTGAGATTACTTCTTGCAAAGTTCCACCCAATCCAAACCTCCGGTGGGAACCGGTATAATTGCATGGCACAGAGACAGGAGCATGAAACAGCAGCTGGAAACTCTAACATGCCCCGTGTGAAGCGGAGGAATCTGAAATGTTGCTGAGATTAGTCTAGTAAATTCTCTCTGCAAGTATGCTTCCTAAATCACAGGCCTCTGTTTTAAATACTGTTTTGGAAAAAGTGCTTTGTGAAATAAATTTGTTATGACCTCAAAGCATGCATGATTCATTGTCTGAGATGAGTGCTTTGCATTTTGAACAACGAACCCTTAAATCAAGTTTGATTCTGAATTGCTTTCTTGTGAGGTTTTAAACTAAAAGTTACTCCAGCAGCATGTTAGCTGGGCGAAGCACTAAGCTAACCTTGTGAAAAATGTCAAACGTGATGCATTAATTGGCTTTGGAGGTGGTAGATTCCTTTACTTTGGACACACTTCAGCTTGTTTCCAAAAGTTTCCCATCAATGTGCCAAACTAAGGGGGATGATACAGTACTGTGCAAGAGTCAAGAACCAGCCCTTATTTACTTTTTTATAATGCCAGGAAACTGACTGCAGTTTAAGTTTTTTGGAAATATACAAACTTTTTCTGCCTTATATACTGTATCTTAATTCCTATTTGCACATGCTTCAGTAATCTGCATATTATAATTTCTTTTAAGTCATCTTCACGAATAGTCCTCCCGGGTTCTTGAAGGTCTTTCCAGAGCTCTTCCTTGGATGTTGACTGCCTTTTGTTGCGTTCTCTGTCAAAGTGATCCCACGGTGCTACAATAATCATGCAGTCTGAGGATTTATCACACCATACGACCTGTTGCCACTCATTTTTCAGTCCAGCTTTTGTTCCATTTTAGTATAACTCAGCCTTTTCTCCCGGTTTTCTATCCTTAAGAATGGTTTCTTGACAGCCACTCCATATGCCATTTCTGATGAGGCTTTAGTTAACAGTAGATGAGTCAACTTCTACGTCCATCTCTCAGATTCTGTGTCAAGTCATTATTAGATTTTTTTTGGACATCAAATAGTGTTCATCTGCACAAAAAGACTCCAAGGCACTCCTCTTTGGAGGGTTTTTTTGTACTATCTACTCTACCCTATCCAAAGAGCACCTCAGACAAGAACAGCTAAATCCAGGAAGTGCTCCTACATAAATTATTTATTTAAGTGTTCATCTGCTTCATAGTTTTTACACCTGACACTTCTTCTTTCGTCCTCCACTGGTAGAGTTTTCTCAAACATTTCTAAGGACACCTCACACCAAGCTGAAATAAGCCAAGTTTTCAGTCCTTTTGGAATCACCTTGCTGCTGCAAAAGTACATTTCTGTCTGTCAAAGTGTGATATCTTGTCATTTTTCATGGATATTACGAAAGAATCGGGAAAAAGTCTCTTTGACAACTTTCTTGTAAATAAGTGTCTATGATTCATAATTGGCCCTCTGGGTAGTGGTCTGTAATGGTTCATCTATTGATTGGGTGTCTTCTTTGATGTTTGAATGATTCACTGGTCAGTTTTGATTGGTTAACAAACAAAAAACACATTTCTTTTAATAAAAACTGTCAGCTAAAAGAAATGGGTTGAGAATGAGTGAAAAAGATGCAGATGTTTAAAGAAACAACTGCTCGAGACCACTTTAAATGATTACACAACCTCTGGCTGTTTGCAGGCAAAATATAATGAAATGATGGGTGACTTTTACATAATAATGTATTTATCTTATAAAGCCAAGAGTAGTGTGGATCTTTTTTTTAAATCTAAATATCAAAAAGAAATACAATAAAATTATTAATTCCATCAATTTCATTCTCATATTTATAAAAAAGCATTGGCTGGATAACTTTACCCCAAAGCCCCTAACGATGAGACATAAACAGCTCACAGTAGCCAAGGCTGCTTATTATAGAGACTTAACCAATGTTTTCTAAAGTGTATTTGAGCTTAATCCCATGACTTATGTGTCTCTCCACCTCAACTGTTTAATGGAGAGAAAATGCTAAGTTTGTTCTTTCGAAAGACCCATCCAGCACACCACCCCCCCCCCCCCCCCCCCCTCTCACACACAGGTGACAGTCAGTGATTGCAACAAATTAAAACTGTATGATTAATGATGCATTTTTCTTCACTGCTTTGCTAAAATTTCAAGGACTAAGCTGAAATACATCATGGTTTTAGTCTATTCTGTATTTTACAGCTTTATCCAGGTATTTTACAGCTCTAGATTAAACATTTAGCAGACTTTTGTACTGTAATCACAGATTCCGCATCCCAGCAGCATGTGAAATAATTTACGTAAACTCTACCTACAACATTAGAATGATACAAACATTAGTTACTAAATAATCAGAATTCAATTATCTAATTTTCCTAAAAAAAGAACCAATCTACTTATTAAAGGCGAATATAATCTGATTTAAACAAGACAAGTAGTCGACAGGCTTTAGCACAGAAGGTAAGCAGTGCAGCTTGAAGTCACATCTGAGTTGGGAACTGTATAGAATTAGCAGCTGTGCCTCTTAAAATGCCTGTTTCATAACATTCCTTCAAGTAATACATGAAAGTTCAGCCAAGCTACCACTCAATCTGAGAGTTCGGCATCAGATGGAGCACTTTGGTTTGGTATTCCGGCTGCGCAGGACACAGAGCAAACAAATAAAAAGAAAGATGAAATTTGTTTCACCTCAGTTTTTTTTTTTTTTATCAAGGGAACTTCCCAAAAGCTTCAAGGCAGCTTTATGCAGACATGTGCACACAGGTTTGGACGTCTATACCTTTTAAAAACTGTACAGCTGGCGACATGAATGTGGCGATTCTGCACACAAAGAGGTGGGTAAGGGCAAACACATAGAGGTGATTCTGAGGCCGTACATCCAGAACTGACTATGTCTTAAGGAGCCCACTTCCTGGTACATACCAGTAAATCAGTTTTGGCAAAGCCTGAGCGCATGTTGACGTCAGTCCTGGTGAGTCAGGAGCGACTAATGCACTCACATGTGACCGTGAATTTAATAAGGTAAAGTGTTTGTCACAGCCGGCCTTGCTGAGCACAAATCTATCATGTCTGTTGAGTCCGTCTTTAACAGGCAAAGGTTGCAAACATGCCAATAAAATCCACAATAATTTTATTGGAACTTTTATTTGGACAATGACAGTAATGACGCCTTCGAAAACAGACTGAAAGGCAAAGGCAGGCGGGAGGGTGGCCGCCAGATTTCTTTTGCTCAACTGTGCCAAGAAAACAACCATCAGAAACTCCTCTAATTCCTTGCCTCGCTCCCCAAGTGTGGCTCAGTCAGGGGAAGGTATGTCAGCCAATCTCATCCCGGGCTCAATTCAATTAAAGAGAGTACAAAGACATATGGCTTAGTGGCAACTGATATGATTAGAGTCCTGTGCACTACGACATTGCTGCTTTGATTCATATCCTCCCTCAAACTGGGCACTTACTGAGCAAAGGCTTTGAGCTGAAACAACTTCAGCCAGACAGGGCTTCTTCAGTTCGGCTACAGTGTCCTCAGGAGGGGAAAGAAGCCTCACTGAACAATTGCTCACAATCAGCATGTCATATTGTCACTGTTTCTGCAGTAAAAGCACACTGCAGTCACAGGAAAACTAAAAGAGGGATATTCTGTTGATCAGCAATCTGACATTTTAAGACTCAGGGGATGAGGAAAATCCTCCAAACCAACAGCCACGCTGCTATCTTAGTTTTCAGTCAGCACAATACAGAGGAGCAACTGTACCCCATTCATCCCCCCCCCCACCACCAAGCAGAGCTGCCATAAAAGACAAGCGATACGCCTCTTGGGATAGGGATGTGTCGAAGGAATGCGTGTGCAGGTATCCTGCGGCCTGTGGGGACTGTGGAGAAAGGCCCAGCACACCAGTTGATCCTGTTTGATAAAGGCCCTGACAGGCCCAGATTATATGTCTCAGCCTGGAGGAGGTGTCTGTGTCTCATTCCTGCGCTGAAGAAAGTCGATCTGGTGGGAAATAGGCGGGGCCATGCCTGTAGGCGTCAGTTTTTGTATGAGCGCCAACACACACCTTGTCAGACAGACAGCACTACCACCAATTCATCATTGAGGGAGGGGGGGGGGGGGAGGGGGGGGGAGGGGGAAGGAGGGGAAGGAGGGGGGAGGGAGGACGGGGAAGAGAGATAAGGCCGAAAAGAGGACTGAGAAGAGG
>JBBBVU010000012.1:23024560-23035775 GCA_037177055.1 Atherinosoma microstoma
GATCGGGTGGGAAAGGGGTGGGGCAAGGCCTGGGGGGGTGAGTTTTTGGGGGGGTACAAAAAAAAACCTTGTAAAAAAGAAAAAACTACACCCAATCCCCCCCCCCCCCCCCCCCCCCCCCCCGCTAGTTCAACACCAAATAAACATCCTCACCCGTCTCATTTACCCAACCACACCCGCTCTTCCAGAAACCATTAGTGATACTTTTACACAAAATGACAGAAATACTGAATATTGCAGAAACGTTTGTTTCTGCTGTGTGAAGTACAGTAAAAGTATTATTCACTATGGCAATATCTTTATTTTGCTGTGTGCCTTACTATGATGTTTATAAATAGAATATGAGGAAATAATTCAGACTTTTTGTCTTATCAATGATAGCAAAGCATTCTGGCTCAGAATAAGTAAAACAGGTCCACATTATGATGCTGCCGCCACCATGTTTCATAGATGAGATGATGAAGAGCAGGTCTTCTTTCTTATTTGAACAAAAAAGTTTTTTATTTTTTCTCACTCACTCGGGAAACATTTTTCCAGCATCCTTCCTACTCCAGATGATTTTGCAAAATGCAAACAGGCAGTAATGAACTTTTTGGCCAGCAGCTGTGTTCTCCTTGCTACGAGCTATGTTATTGTTCCATGTTCTGATAAAAGGTGAACTCATGAAGTTAATGTGTGAGATGCTCAGAGGATGAGCTGGGCTCCTTTATGGCCTCTTGGAATACACTTTTACTCTTGAGGGTGATCTCTATTGAGGACTGTAGCTTGAACTTTCTTCAATTGTTCAAAATCTGAGAGCATTAATGTCTGATAATCTGGAGTCCATCGTTCTCTGTAGAACGATTCAGACTCCACAGTTCTGAATTGAAGAGTTATGATTGTAGCCTGTAGCTTTCTGATGGTGTATAATGTGTTGGAGACTGAGTAAAATACATATTTGTCATGTCCTGCACACGGCACGTCTGGCACCAACGGGTTAAACAGCCTACCTGCCTTGCAACAGTCACGGTCTATGTTTCATGCCGTTTCAAATGTTTTGTTTTAAATCTCCACACTCGCCTCCTTTTCCCTGAACTTAATGCTTCAACAAAGTGTTTTTCTAATGAAACCTTGTAAATAGTAAATAATTACCGTCATTACTGCAGGATGTGGTTTCAAGTGCGTCTTTGAGCCAAACTGATCCTTCTCTACGAACTTACTTGCTTATGTTTTTAGTGATGTGGGGAAAAGCAACTGTGAGACATGCAGTGAATGACAGGGCGTGCCCCTGGCTCACCCCTTCTGTCATGTCTGTCCCACAGAGCAGCAGGGCACCAGGGACCTGTCATGCAGTCAGCTCTCACTTAGAGGAGCCTGAACCCTCTGAGGAGACAGAAACATCAACAACCAAAGAGCACAGATGAGAAGAGGACGCAAACTGTCTCAAGCTGTCAGTTTGACTTCATAAGGCCAACAGAAAGTTCAGTACCAAGACTTTGACACTCATAGATGAAATATTTACATCTTTCATAAAGTATTAGATATTCGGGTGTATAACAAAAGAGCAAACTACACCCAAAACCACAGTGACCACATTTAGACCTAAAACAGTCGTGCATCATCCTAACAATAGTTAACGAGGGAGGGGAATACATCAGAATGAGCATGCAACAAAAAAATTAAAATTCCAGCTCTGTCTTGAAATCAACAATCTGTGGCGCACTGGAGATGAGCCTGTCTGCTGTGGTTACCCACACACTTAATGAGCTCACTTTTTTTTTTTATGTACTTGGCAGAGTGAGAAGAGTCAGGATAAGAGTTGTGTCTCCTTCACTTTGTCCATGGATGCTGGCCAGAGTTATGCTCATCAGCTGAAGTGTTGAACTGATGCAGTCCCTCTCTCTCTCTCTTCCAGTGCACCGACAGACCTCCCGCACTGAACATGTGTGAGGATTCAGAAGCGCACACAGCAGGCTGATGTCACCGTTTCATGTTTCCTGGAGGATCAAGTGCGCGGAAACACAGACACGACGACAGCATTGCCACCATCACCACTGGCGTAATCTTCCCAGGAACCCCTTTCTCCTAACTGCATGAAGCTGAGATACGGTCCCTGATTGACAGCACGTCTTCTTTACAGGGGTGGCAGAGAGTTGAAGGGCAGGTCATCTGTCACTGACATGAAACACATGGAGGAGATTAATGGAGAGGATCAGGCTTTTCTCGAGACCTGCAGACTATAATCCCCGACTGAAATAAATCAAACCTTCGATGCTAAACAACAACAGCAGGCAATTAATCTAACAGGCTTCTAAGGAAACATTCATGAGGGTCAGTTTGCCTCCATCACTGACGTTCAGAGAAGTTGTACAAGTGACCATTGTACATTTAGATTTTCAAGATGTGATGACTTAATGTTTTTTGTCCACTAGTGTGTTCTGTAAACTGAAAAATGTATTATTAACTTAATGAAAAATAAATATTGAATAATACATCAAAAAGGAAAAGGTGGGTGCCAAGATGCAGCTTGTGAATCATAACCATACAGAGCAGTAGGCATCCACGGGTGGTGCAAGTCATAGAGCAGATTATTACAGGAATAGTTACAAAGTTCCCTCTAACTTAAGTCTATCATTAGTATTTAATTTGTGAGCTTCATTTCCAGTCATCCAAACAGTTATTTAAAAGGTAAGTTTATATCATTAAGAGAATGTTTGAAAGTTGCTTTCAAAACATATGAAACCGGTCTGATAAGTGGTGAAAAAAATGAGCTTTATATAAAAATGCTCTCATCTGAGAAATCCTGATTTTGTTTTTGGGGGAGGGGGGTTTGGACTGAAAAGTGAAAAAAAAAAGAAGAATGTATTTGATCTACTCTGACATCAGGTGTATGTGCCGCATAGTGTCTTAGAAATCAGTCGAGGGTTGCTGGATTTCAGGTTGACCAGAACTGTGCGAGTGTTACTGGGGCAGTAGCAATTCCAGCTGGATCACGCTCAGATAGCCGAGATTCCAGTATTCCCAAGTCAATTTGCATTCCCCCCCCGGCACACACCAGATATTTTTTTCTGAGAAAGTAAACATGAATGAGCAGTCGCATTCTCTTTCAACTCGGTGATAAGAAACCTTTTAATTAGATACCGTCACATTCCTTAGTCGCAGCAGCCGACTTCCTCAGGGCGTCCTCGTTGGAGCAGAACACACACACACGCAGGCTGACTTCATAAGTCATAACTCACCTGAGTATAGGTGATTTAACTGCTGCCATACTGGAGGGGTGGATGATGAACTTTGCTCCACCAAACTCTTCCTGTGCCATCTGTCAGAAGTGATAACACCCTCTACCTAATGGCACCTCTGCTCCCAACTCTGCGCCATTAGCAGGTTATAAAGAGAGGCCTCGCCTCTCCTTTCTATTCTGAAATAAAGCTCTTCATCGTCACCTCAACCACAGCACACAGATTAGCCTTTATTACTCCTTGTTTCCAGGAGGGAATAATATTTCTCCCAAAAAAACAATGAGATCAGCTGTATTGTCTAAACCTTGGGGGTGCATGTGGAAATCTGCAAATGAGCAGTCACACGAAGCCAGAACTTGAGAGTCGAAACATTTCCTGTTGAGCATATAGTATTTTGGTTTTAATGTACAAATCCCGACAGGTTAAATTCATGCTGACATCAAAGTGACATGAATCCATTGTCCATTAGCAAATAAACTGCTTGCCCCTTTTGCTGTAATACAACAAGTGGTGAAGGGTAACCGCACTGACCTACGCTGTGAGAACTGGCTTTTAAAAAAAGGGTTGAGAGTGCGACTGATTTTAGCCTGTTGCATGGAGACTGCAATCCAGGTGACGCATCAGCCAATGGCAGGAAGCCAGAGCCAGAGATGGGCATCAAGGTTGGTGCAGCTGATGGATTGGAGTGTAGCACCAGCACTTGCCAAGCCATTCGCACAGTCATAAATTACATGTTTACTGCCGGCTGTGGCTCTCAACACTCGCCAACATTTCTTCTGATGTCAGCAGCGCATTATCATATCTAATCAGACCCCAGCAACCCATGTTAAGAGGGGTGGGAGATCGAAGTGTCCATCGTTTCATCTCTATAAACATGATTCACATCCCAAGCATGAAAATCTTTATATTTATAGACCAGTTTATGGAGTTGCTTCAAACTCTGAAAGCTCAGCTTGCTTGTTTATCAATAACATTTTATTTAATGTAATCCTTTTTACGATGACATACGTGTCCTGCAACCCTTCATCAGAAGTTATATGGCAGCAAATGTAACTTCTGTCAAAGCATTAACAGTAGAAGATCACATGAAAGTCACACACGGTGGAAGTGCATGATGTTGACTGAAGCAGATTACTCAGGATTTTTAACAAGCAGGATGTACAACAGGAAATATTTACAGTTGTGACCATCTTTGAGGTTAGACGAACAATGTTGGATGAGGCGAGGAAAGTTTCCGCACGCACACGCACCGCATACATACAGTCATACACAGACACACAGACATCTTCAGAAATCTTATTTTCTGCTGGAGAATACCGGCATTTCATGAAAAGTTAAAAAATATAAACCAATATATATATTTTTCCATTGCTGGTTATTCAGTAAATTAAAAAGGAGAATCAAGGCTGTGATGCAGTGAAAAAAACTGGCCATGTAATTCTCAGCAACACCCTCATGTAACAACTGCCCCTAAGGACTATATTAGAAAATAGATCCAACAATAGCATCCTTGTACAAAAGACAATAAATCAATTATGGTAATAAAAATAAGAGTACAATGTAAATATATATATTCATATTCATAATTTTCTAACTGTATTTACAAGAAGCGAGTGAACAATGCAGTGGACCACGATGCTGCACGTCTCTTGGTTGTATTTTCTCTGGATTTGGTCCGAAAAGCTCAATTAATGTCTTCCCCCTCTACTGATGAAATGACCACTGAGGAACAGACAAAACAAACGATAAAAAAAAATTTAAAAAAATCAAAACTAAAGTAATCTTGGTCAGTCCTTTCGATTCTCCTGATGCAACACTGAAATGCCCGAAGTGTAAAAAGTGAATCTGACACTGCGACAAACTGCCCCTTGCTGTTAATGCAAAGTGCCCCGTAAACGTGACCACCACCAGGAACCAGGAAACGGCTGCGGTCTGCAGTCCATGTGATCCAACGAGTTCTACAAAGTGTCTCCAAGCTCCTCTCTCACAGAGCACCAGTGTTTTTTTTTTAGCTTCATCTCTGGGAAACGTGGGGAGGACTCCAAACTCATGAGGAAGGGAGCAGAGGAAATGTCAATGTTCGTCTGAATCAAGATGAGGTATCAGCGTTTCTTAATGGCTGCCCCATTGGAGTGAGGAGGGAATTTTGGCAGGCAGGGCTCCTCTGCTCCAGCATCATGGGAAAAAACGGAGTCCTCGCCAGAGGAGCAGGTAGAGCTGCGAGTGTCTGGGTAGTTGGGAGAGTATTGGTCCAGAGGCACAGAGAGCTCCAAATATTCCTGTAGGTGCAAAAGGATAAAAATGATTTCACTTCCAGCACAAAGTATGTGCAGCACCATGCTCGCTAAGTAGAAGCAAACTGACCTGGTTGGATGTCATCGCCAAACAACGATCTAGGTCCTCCACCAGCTGTTTGAATGTTGGTCTCTGAGAAGGCACAGCATGCCAGCAATCCCTCATCATCATATACCTGCAGACATCATAAGATTAGAAAAAAAGAAAATCACAATGTCCCCAAATAATACTCGTGTGTCAACAGCAGTCAAACAGCTATGTTAGAGTTAAATGATTCCGAGTGGTCAAGAAGCAGACGTCAAGTAGCAAACGGCAGGCGACATGAGAGCAAAACTGAACAATGTGTTCCAGCTGGAGTTCATTAAACTTTGAGCATTTCCTTTTATTGGTCATCACACAAACAATGTCAGGAAACATCTTTAGGTTGCTAAGCACCTGGAACTTTTCAAATATACAACAACACGGGTAAAGTAAACATTAATGTCAACTGTTTGGACCAGGCATGAAATATGAAACTGAGCTTTCAAAAGCGGTTTTGTAAGGAGTCAAACAGAACTAACTCTTCCTAAGTTATATATTCTTTAGAAAATGTCACCACTTTTTTTGTTATGAATGATTTTTCACTCATCGGTTTCCCTGGAAGAATCTAAAAATATTTAAATCATTTTTCCCTCACCATAGGTGAAAATGATGAAAGCAGATGTTGAAAGTTCATGCAGTAATTTTGTGTGGCATTTCCTTACAGCTCATGAGTGCACGTTGAGGGCTTGTCCATTCGATGACCTTCTTTCAGCAGCTTGAACAACTCCTCCACTGGGACCCCAGGGTAGGGAGAGCCTCCCAGGGTGAAAATCTCCCAAAGCAGCACCCCAAATGACCAGCTTTTTTTAAAAAAATAAAAAAAATACAAATAAAAGAAGCAGATATGAGTTTCTACATTTTCTGGACAATTCAATGTTTTTTGTCACATACAATCAAGAATGAATAGGCGAAGGAAGGAGGCATGACACTCACACATCGCTTTGGTGAGTGTATATCCGGTCAAACAGAGCCTCGGGAGCCATCCATTTGACTGGTAAACGACCCTTTGAGAAAGATATTAACGTTACTTTGCTGAGGTATGTTCAGCCAGGCTGTGAATTTAACACTCACTTAGCAACCAATGATACTCAGTTGTCAGAAAAAAAAACAAAAAAAAAACTTTGAACTCCAGACTGATGCATCTTCATCGCACATCGGTGTCATGTGTGAAAGTGCAGAGGCAGCACAAGTCGTATCATCACTTAGCTGATTCTTTGAGTTTTACACACAAGTTGCTCCTCCCCTCACCCCCCTTTCTTTGTTTATTTACTCCACATTGTTAGTTAAAGTCTATGATTGGCTTAGAGTACAGTTATGTCAATCTAAACATAACCCGGAGGCTGAGTGTCTACACAGCATTTTCACTTGAGCTCTGGTCTCTTTTTGTTTTAGTATTTGGCCACAATTATTTCTTTGCAAACCTCCTTTAAACTTTTTTTAAAAAGGTGTTGGTGTCATTACTACTGTTGTGTAGCATCCAATCAAATGGACAGAAATTATTACTTTGGAAGAGACTCACTGCAGCATCCTGCCAGTACTTTCTGGCAAAAAAGAAAAAAAGAAACTAGTACTTTGTGGGCAAAAGCCCAAAGGAGTAAGGAACACTGACCAATAAGAAATACATAAATACACCTTGCAAAAAGTGTGCCTGAGGCACAGATAGATGATAAGGATTGATGATAGTCTGATGAGGATTATGAAGGGATATCTACTTTTTGTTTTTTTGTTTTTTTAAAGCGGGTTTATGTGAAGAACTTAGTAATTTGTATTAACTGCAGCAGAGAGCATCAGAGCTTTCACTGGACTATCAGAGTTTAACTGTGTTCTTTCTTTTTACTGTCCCAACCATCAAAGTTTTTGTCATATATTACAATTTTAGCTTTCATTTCAAAGCAACTCAGGTAAATACCACATGGTGTATTTCTATTTGAGGATATTTTGGCATCAGGTAGTCATTAACTTTGTCACTACATTTAACTGAAGAAAGTCAATCTTGCAACACAGACTGCAGACCGTGTTGCAGCTGCACCTTTTTTGAGTTTGGGTAAGCTTAGCTAAACCATATCAAATATACCTTGGTTCAAAGATTTCACACTTCACTTAAAATAATATCCCTAGAAACTGCTTAAATGGCTTAAAACTCTCATGCATGAACTAATCAATCATTCAATACATTGATTTTTTCCCCTGAAACATTAAGTTTATACAAGTGATCCCACTGAGATCCAATGTCTCATTTTCAAGAGAAACATGTTCATCTGCTTCAGATTGTGTTTTGGCATCTTTTTAAAGTTTAAAATCTCAATAAAACATATCCAAACAACTGTATGTGTGATCAAAACAAGCAATTCATTACTATGGAGGGGTACACATTTCCTTAGCTGTTAGATTTTTTTTATCATTTAACACACCAAACAGTCCCTGTGTGTTCTCAACATTTCTGAATGCAATCAAACAAAATGAGAATACTCACATTGGTGGTCTTCTTATAGTAATCAATGTGGTGAATATCTCTGGCCAGGCCAAAGTCAGCTATTTTCATCACATTGTCGTCTGTGACCAAAACATTGCGGGCAGCAAGATCTCTGTGGATGCACTGAACAAATAAAACCAGACGTGAAGAAAACCCCTTGGAACTGGCATGTAAGGCTTCAACTTTCAAAATATGAAATAATTATTTTCATAGATTCAGTAAATGAACCCAATGAGGCTGAGAACTATGTGTTATAATTTGTGGTTACCTTTTTGGAGGCCAAGTACTCCATGCCTCGAGCCACTTGGTAAGCACAAGACACCAGATCTTTGATGGACATGTTCTCCAAAGGAACCTGGTCTGGGTTGTAGCAATACTCCATGCCCGGTGGGCGCCGAGCTCGCAAGTATTCCCTCAGGTTGCCCTTGGATGCATATTCAACTATCACATACAGAGGTCCTAGAAATTGTGGAAAGAAATATAAGGATGAATGAAATAGAATAGGGTCTGGGTTCATACTTCAAACTGCCATTATATAATATAGGTTAACATTTAATAAAGACTACAGATCCGTTGTCATAACATTTTCAAAAGGGAAACAAAATACAAAACAATTCTAACAATTTGAGCACAACATTGTACAGTAAACAAGAATTTACAGTTAAACAAGTTTTTTTAAATTACAGGTAAAGAACATAACCTCAACTTATTGGTAGAAGTGATAAACACTGAAAATGTGTCACTAAAACTCCATTCAGTGTCAAAGCAGATGGTAAACAAAGTAGTAAGCAACAGATAGATGCCCACTGCAGGGTCACCAGAGGTTAGTTTTCTTCCTTTATTTTCTTTATTAAAGGGTGATGGGAGAGAAATGACACCAGCTATGCTTGATTTAAGTTTCGAGCCCGGAAGCTACGGTCAGATATATTTATGCATGCCAGCCTACACACTCCTCAAAGTAAGGCTCACAGCAGAACTCTTGTCTGAGGAACAACAATGTGTGTGTCTGTGCACATGTTGCTCTAGAAAACCAGAGCAAGCCAGTAGCAGGCCCCTGCCGGTCTCATCCTACCATCCTGTGTACAGGCTCCCAGCAGATTAATGATGTTTTTGTGCTTCCCGATAATCTTCATCATCTCCATCTCTGAAATCAGGTCTGACAGATCTTTCTCGGTGGCATCAGCTGCAAAGGAACAAAAATAAGTTGCATCAGGGCAATCGCTCCAATTTCTGTTAGTAAAAAGGTAAAAAGGCTCTACAATTATGACCCTGCAAAGTATATACACATCAAAAGTGTTTTGTTATTATTATTTTTTTTAGGAGCAGATTGGTGTGTGCTAGCAGAACAGGGAAAGGGAAAGGCACTTACAGTATGAGACATAAATGCTACTTTCCCTCCTTCTTCACTCCCTCTGTGCAGTTTAATGAACACCGTTTATGTGGGATGTCAAGGGTTCTCATAAATTTTTACTCAGCTCTCTCTTCTGCACAATGGCTACGATCCAATAGCAGATGTCTCTTAGACTCTGTGCATCACTGTTTGCATTTTTTTGTGTTCTCGAAGCCTGGGCTTAGTGCTTCCCTTAAACTGTGGTGGAGGAAGTACTTAAGTAAAAGTAATCAAATAAACAGACAAATATGTAGTCACGTAAAAAGGACAATGTGATACTTTTACTTTTACTAGAGTAAAGTAAGTACTTGCTTTTGAATATGATTAATGTTGACCTGCTAACTAAATGTTTTAACATCAATAGTATGAGCTGTGCCATGGTCATTAACAATAATACAGACGATGCTACTGGTGACACTGGCAGAATCGCATATCAATTATTTGTAAGATTATTTTTCTTATTGCGTTTACCCTCTAACAAACTTCATACTTGGGCTCATGATTCTATGAATCAGAATTAAGTTGTTTTTTTCTGTTTAAGGGGTGATTTGCAGATTTGAATAACATTAACAAAGAAGTGTAAAACTGTAGCTGTAGAATTGTAACTAAATGTTTTTTTTTTCTATCAAAAACAGGTCTCTCTTGTAAATGAGACTGCGTGCATCAATGGGAGTACCTGTATGAGTAAAGATTAAATAAATTAAATAAAAAGTAAAAAAGAAGACTGACGCCAGAATCCATTTTGGGTGTTCTACCACAGGTTAATGCTGCTGCGCCCCACTCTCATTGACGGTGTGTCTAAAATTACTGGCTGGTTTGGTTTAGTGGACCAATTCCCCTCGTTATTGATCACGTAAATCCCTTTAGGACGAACAGGATTTATTTTTCAATAATAATCTTCGGACTATAGCCTACTTTATCCTGCTTATTATATGGTTACTTACCAAAACAATAAAAGAAACTTCACACCATTTGATTTTAATGATTTTACTATCCTGTCATGGCGTCCACAGAGAAAAACAGTCCTTCTAGCAAACGGAGTTTTAATGTTGCAGGTGTTGTGTAGCAAAATGTGAGATACAAATTACCATAAATTGCTGTTAGGATAAGTGAACGGACTACTTGAGTAATGATGGGAAAGGTGTGAATCAGAAGCACAAAACTCCTTGCTTATAGCAGCGGTCATAAGAAATATGGGATAGTCTATTTGATTCAAAGGAATTTTCTGCAGCATTCTGAGGAGCTGTATAATAATAATAAAAATTAAAAAAACACAATGAAACCTGCAATGTGTCTGTAACATGAAACGCAACACATTGAATGAAGTGGAGTAGAAAGTATAGATATTTGCTGTAAAATGTAGTGAAGTAAAAGTCAAAAGTATCCACAACTAAATCTACTTAATCAAAGTATATATACAGGAAAAACATAAACATTCCACTGCTGCTCTAAATCTACACAGAGGGAACCTCTTTACAAGTCACCTACAAACCAGCTTACTGCAGCAAATCTCAGTTTTAACCAAGCGACTCTATAACCAACATTTAAGAGGCGGCGTTGACTCACACTTCAACATTTTCACTGCGACTTTGGTCACACGGTTGGGCTTCTCTTTATCCAGACCCAATGCTTCTCCCATCACCACCTGACCGAAGCAGCCTTCACCCAGTGGTTTTCCAAGAACAAGTCTGTAATAAGGACAGGACACAATCATCAGCTTTTGTTTTTGAATTTTCATCCATTTTCTAAAAAAATCTA
>JBBBVU010000012.1:23035875-23046297 GCA_037177055.1 Atherinosoma microstoma
AACAAGTCTGTAATAAGGACAGGACACAATCATCAGCTTTTGTTTTTGAATTTTCATCCATTTTCTAAAAAAATCTATACTTCTTTCATTTCCAAACCTACATAATTATTGTAGAAGCAAACATGTAAAGTACATTGTTATAGGGAAGTCAAGTACCCATCTTCTCTCTCAGCTCAGCAACCATTCCAACCTATAAGCTTTCTCTCTGTAACTCATGTCATCTAGTCTCTAAGGTGCTGTTGGAGCTTTTATCCATTACATACTTGTCCCTGGGAAGCTCCCAGCGAGGATCTTGGGGCAGTTCATACTCAGACACTCCTGACAGCATTGGAGAGCCACTGGAGGAGAGGCGGGAGGGTCGAACTAGCATCACTCCAGAATGGATAGAGGAGCTTGAGTCCACAGACACCTAAGGTAAAAAACAGTGACATTACTCTTCTCATAGTGGAACACACACCAATGTCCGTTTATCTAGCCAACAGTGCCCTAAATAGAAATATTGTAACATGATTTCTGCAGTTTCTTTGAAGGATTGTGCCATAAACACAGATGGGGTCTGGAGTCTCCGCAAATACCCATACTTACCAGATGTACAAGACCTTCAGTAGCTACAGAAAACCTGAAAGCTCTGGGAATGCATTGATTTTTAACAATGGCAGCAACAAAAAAGTTCAATGCATTTAAAAGGTTACTTTTAGATAAATCTGAAGAACTAAAATAAAGGAAAGGTGAGAAGGTATAAATACTCCAAACCCCCTATCTACTTTCTGTTACCTGTCTGCGCAGAGGGATGCTTTTAGCCAGCTTGTGGACGGCCAGCTGACTGTTGAAGTCGCTCTTCTTCGAAGAGGTGCGAATCTTGACGATCATTACGATGGCAACCATGACGGCGATGAAAAAGAAGCCCACACAGTAGATGACCACCTCCAAGTAGGTGTGGCTGGCTGGAGGGTAGTGTGTGATGGCTAGACGAGGGGGCGGGGTGACAGGGGGCAGGGAGGGGTGGGGTCAGCTGTCATAAATTAACTGTACATACACAAGTACATAAAAAAAGCTGCCAGCAGCAGCACAAAAGAAATGGCCAAACCGGAAACACACTCGCAGACAAGCAAACGTGTTAAAGTCAGAGCCTGAGACATATATGGGACTGAAACTTTCAAAGCACAGGATTTCTCTCTCAAGCCAAATTCTGTAGATCAGCTAATGAACTGTTTAATTCAGAGAGAGCCTAGTATGATCATATATAGTAATAGAAAAGTTGATAGTGCTAAGGATCTGACTTTTACACAGCATATTGATATTTCACACACAATATTTCTTGTTCAAATATTCTGAGTCATAGATGATGTGTACTGGTAGAGCTAAAGCAGCATACAATAAGCATGAGCTCAGAGCAATAGTTAAAATAACCTGATTTTTTATCCAGTTAAAAAATCCTTACTTCATTTTTAATGCAACGTTAAGCAAGTTGTGTTGGTTCTTGTAATGCTATTTAGGATTTTTTAAAAATGTATGTCCCATTCAAATAAATGATTAAATTAAAATGTGTTTAATATTTTTTTTAAAGAAAAAGGAAAATGTTCCAATTCAGATCTTGTTTTTTTCCTCCCACTAAATGAAAACACCAACATTTATTCATACCATCAGCAGGGGTGTAATGGATTCCACATTTCAGTAAAAAAAAAAAAATTGTTTAAACATACTTTGGTTTGAGAGGCAGCTTTGTGTACAGGAAACGGATCTCAGACAGACCGTTTATAAATAAGTTTATGTGGTTTGTGACTTACTCCACCACTGAATATAAATCATGTGAAGGTCATAAATGATGCAGTTAATCAAGTTAGGCTTTTTCTTCAATTACATGCAAAAGTAGAAACATCTTAAATAAAGCTAGTTATAAATGTCATCAGTCATTGTTATATCAGTTTTTTATAAAAAAGACTGACAGAAGTTAGAAGTAAAAAACCTAAATAAAAGGCATATGCTACATAATCACATTCATGTATTGATATTCTTCACAAGAAAAGTTTGAGGAGCTAGCTTTTTCAGAGGTGAATATAACCGACAACTGCTAACCTTTATCTACCTTTTCAGAAAGTGACAAAAACACAGCATTTTGTATGTATATTTATTCTTGGTTGCAAAAATGGCAAAGAATCTTACATAATTTGTGCTGGAAGCACTCCATATTGAATAATGCATCCCAAACCAAATGTACTCACTGAAGTGTACCATTACACCCCTAAACCAGCACCAGCAACACAAGTGATTTACACTTGTGTGAAAAGGCTGACTGACAAGCAGCTTGATAATTGGAGGAATGCCCATTCCAATATCCTCAGGAATGAGACATTCACTACAGCGAGCCAATTATCAAAGCCAGCCACTGTGTGCTCACAGCAGGAAATGACATCAGCAATACATGTCATTTGTAGTGCTTGTCGAAGAAAATCAGCTTAATACCAAGTCAAATACAAACATCAATTAAAGAGCAGAATAGAAAAGACAGTTCAAAGTGAAATCTGATCAGAGCTGCCAAACAGCCCCTCTATACAAAACAACATCCTACCTGGCTGAGATCGTTAAATATACTTCTAAGTAGTCTTTTGCTTTTGAAATACCCCAAACCCTGAACTACTCCTGGGCTGTTTGGCATTTGCTGATTTAATTGAAAGAACAGCAGAGCATGCCTCGTACTCTCCCCCATCTAGAAGGTTCAGATGGAGCAGGAGCCATGCTGAGCTCAGAGACAGGGGAAGTTTTAGTACATGTAATGTGCCCTGGCTTCCTCTCACATTTGTCACCAGAATTGCAGTCAGAGAAGACTCTTATCTGGAAAAATGTGAAGGTGGACAGCCTGGCTTGGGTTGAAAATAAAGGATATAATGAAGATGTAAGAGAAAGACAGAACCACTGATACCTTCCAAAACGGTCAACCATGCAGAGTGATGAGAGTACCCGATAGAATTGCCCGCCAAGCAGGTATACTCCCCAGCGTCCTCAAAAGACACATTTCTCAGTTGTAGGACTTCTATTTCCTTGTCCGTGGTGTTAAGGCCAGCGGTCTAGAAAATAACAAAGGAAGTAGACCCGACAAGAGGCCAAAGAGGAAAAAGGGGACCATGAGTAAAGGATTCTGAAAGAGAGAGAGGATGGAGGAGCGTTCTCCTCCTCAATCCAACATCATATGCCCAAAATGTCACACCAAGAGCACCGACAGAGGACTCTGTCAGGAAGAGCCCTCCAGTATCTGTTAGTGGAAAAGATGGTCAGGTGAGTCTGTACCGCTGAACCGCGCTCTGGGCCGCACCATCACCACATAAAATACCTCAGTCTCATCTCTACATGCAAGAGATGGGCATGGAAAACTCCACAGCAGAACAGGACACATTCGCACTCACAAACTATGCCAGCACAAAACAAACAGCAGGAGGAATGTGAAACATAGATAAGCAGAGGATGACAACAGAAGGAGGGGGAAAAAGAAAAGGGAAAAAAAACAGAGTGAGAGTTTCCGGGCTGTGTAGAAACAAGCAGATTTTGAAGGGCAAGGGAGCGAGAGTAATAGAAGATGGCAAGTGAGGCCCTTATTAGGAGGGCACGGCATAGCACAGGGATGGGGCAGGAATGAGAGCAGATCCAACTTAAACTTGAGACTAAACACTTTCAACTGTTCTGCTGGGAATTTTCCATAGCGTCATTTACAGTCAGGAGCGCTGAGGAGAGAGGGAGGGAGAAACAGAGGGAGGGAGGAGAGAAACAGCTGAGGTTGACTTGAGCCATTAGACTCTAGTTTGTCCAGGTGGTCTTAGTAGCCCCTCCAATGTGCCGTCCCTGTACTGCAGCGTGGTGGTTACCTGGGGGCTCATTTCTGATGACAGTCAGCCAGGCTGACTGATTGGCCTCTCCTATATAATTGGACACTTTACATGTATATTCTCCACTCTCCTCCTCAGTCACATTGTAGAGGGTAAGCACCTGAGCATCCGAGCTATTAACCCCCGAATGCTAGAAATAAAAACAAATCATGTGCAGCACAGAAAAATTAAACACATTAGACAACACAGGTATTTTGAGGGTTTTTTTTCTTTCTAAAAAGCACAGAAAACAGTCTTTTCACCTCCACTAATAGGTATTTAGGGTAATTGCATTACAATTAAATAATATAAACAACTAAACTAAAAAGGTGTTTCCTAGTAACATTACATTACATTAATGAATACAGGAATAAAGAGACTACACAGGTAAGGCTCTTACCTTGAGGATACGGACGTACTGTTTACCATCAGGTCCAACACTGCTGCCATTGATCTCAATATGTTTTAGCCACTGAATATGAGGCTGGGGGTCGCTGAAGACCTTGCACTCAAACTCCACATCACTTCCTACCACAACTGTACGATTGGCCGGCAAGCCAGCCTGCAAGATCGGCCGGTGGGGAGAGCGCTCTGCAACACAACAGAAAAAAGGCATGGACGGAAAATGGACAATGATGATTTCTTAAAAATAAGGAACAGAAATCTGGTTGTGGTCTGTTGTATAGATTTTTCTTTTCCTTTCTCTCTCTACTTGTAGCTTGGTTGTTGAGTTTTGCGTTTGATTTTTTTCCCATTCCTCATCCTCAGGAATCTCACACATAATAAGTAGTACTATAGAGACCTCTTTCCATAACGCGTTTATATGGTTTATTATATACTTATTTTGATGTGCATAAAGCCAAGTGCCTGGCTGTTACACTTCTGTCTTTTTCTTGTACTGTGCTGTTCTTACTTTCCTCCAAACGACCTGAAAAATGTTAAGTGACTAAAGAAAAAAAGAGGCGTGGACATGTTATTTTTACATTTGAAGAGCAGTGAAGCAGACAGGCGACATTCAAGACAAACAAATGTGCAATATTTGAAAAGTACATACGGCTGACTGGTTGCCAAACACAAGCCAAATAAAACCTTCATCACATTGGAGGCTTTAGTTCTGGAAAACAGCCAGGACTGATGGCAAACGAGGCTGACTGGATTATTTTTTTGAAGTTATTATAAGTAAGTTAAGCATCTAAAATCACTGTGAAATTAAGTTGTTTTGGTTCCATTTTAATGACAAATAAATCTATAAAGTAAACTTGCAAGCCAAGAATCAGGATAATGTATACTGTGCAGGCTTTTCTAACAGAGACATGCTTTGGTACTTAGTAAACACTTCTGATCCTACTTTCCCCCATACGGAAACAATCTCAGAGCTCATCAGGCTGCAGACGTCTACTGAGGCTGGCCAAAACCCAGAGAACAACAGAGGAAGTGGGACTGTGATTTATAAGACCTATGGCTTAAGAGCGAGTCACAGAGCAGGCCCAAGAGGAGCAATCACTTCTCCCTTCTATAAGAGCCCATCACTCATATGGAAGTGTGTGTAGTTCATCTAAAATTGGAACAAAAAGGACTCAATTCACCTGTCACAAAGCTTACATCCCTATGCTGCTGGAGTAGGGGCAGTACTTTAATAGCTTCATCAGGTATGTGAACTTGAAATATTTGATTTAAATGATTTACTGAGACTAGAGCCTCATGAATATTCAACTGTATATTAAAATTCCCAGGAAAGGAACTCTTACCGACTACATCCAGCTGGTAGGTGTGATTAATACTGCCATATAGGTTTTCCACTATACAGGTATAGTTTCCTTTGTCAGAGGGTACCACAGATTCCATGATGATAGTCCACATGTGCTCACGGAGCTAAAAGTAGGAGGGAAAAAAAGAAAAAGGATAAGTACGAAGAAAACAGTTTACCGTTGGAGAAATTGTGGATGAAGGACTTTTAAACAGAAAGAAAACGTGACCTCGGGTCAATTTCTTAATGGTCATAAATGAAGCCATAGATGGTTAACCACAAAAACTTGGAAGACTTCTTTCACCATTTGCTTTTCTTTATAACAGTTCCAAACCTGATTTGGTTTATTTTACAACAACAGGTAACATTGTGAGGGATGTAATGATAAAATAAACTAGATCCTACTTCCTGTTACAGTAAGTAAGGTTTTAAACAGCCAATCCCTTTCCAACCAAACAAAGACCACATTTTTATATGCATGTGCCCCAACCTGCCTTTTGAGCACCAACTGATGTCTGGCTCTTTTTTTCCAAGACATGTTATAATTTTTTTCTTCAATAAATCTGCCAAGACCGGCAGTGTGTGATTAGCCAACTAACCTCTAAGGCAATGGTAACATCAAACATGCATATACACAGACTGAGCCATACAGTCTCCCTCATTTAGCTAAATATGTGATGAGGGAGTCCAGCTGCCTGCTGCCAGATGTGTTGTGCTTGGCTTCATATGCATGTGGTCTACATTATTCCAACCCTCCTGCACGTCTCCATGCTGACGATATGAACAATAGAAGGCCTGCCATAAAAGCGAGAGTGTGGGAGGGATGAGAGACGTCCCCAGCCGTTGATGCAGACCTTTGCACCTTGACTGAAAAAACAGCAGCCAGATGGTTAAGTGTGCTGCCTGGCTGGGTGGAGGGTCTCGGGGAGACGAGAGCAGCAGGCAGCCGAGAGGAAACTCCTAAATGTGTCCCAGCTGGGTAGGGAGATGGCTGGGGAAGCACGGTACGAGGCTGGATTAGCCCATACCTTGATGGGAAGAACAAATGTAGGGAAGGAGGTGGGTTGAGCTTTTTAGAGTCTGAACATGCATCCCGCACATGTGGGCAGACTCCCACGGAAAGCAGAACTTCTCAGAAGTTATTTGATTCCTATACTGAGCTTCTGGATTACTTCAGTGGCAATGCCTTTCAAGAGTTGAAAGCTTAAGCCAAATCACGAATAATTAGTGGAATTAGAGCTCAGCCTGATTTACAAAAGCATAAGTTTTGAAAATCTCGTACAAAAGGTCACAGTGCCAGTTACAGTAAAGCAATATACAACACAGATCCGGTATCACCAGCCACACCCGTTTAGTAAATCCATAGACTGGAGTTAATTTTATAACCATCAACTTCCCTGAGCTTAACAGTTTGTCAACAGTGACAGTTCCATTTAAATACAGGCTGTCTGTAAGCGGGAAGACGCTGACAGAAGGACTGATCACATCACACATCATAGATACAGCAGGTATCATGGTGAACTTACTGCTGCGTGGATGTTATTACAGCAACGACAATTACCGATACCTAGAACGAGGACAGCCAGTGCTATCCTTCATCCAAACAGATGGCTAGGATTGCCCACCTGGAGGTGCAACTAAGGCACAACATTCCTTTTTGTGGCATAGAGTTTCAATTTTCATTGTTTGTCAGGTCAACTGTGAAACTTGCCTCTACTTTTCACTTGTAGAAAGCGTTTCTTACTCCAGGGGAGGGGGCGGTGATTTAATGTGAAGATGAGATCACTGATACATCTTCACTCAGAGTGAATAGGTTTAGAGTGATTCAATAAAAAAATGCTTTGGATATTGCTGTGGAACAAAGTTCCAAGACTTTTTTTTTTTTTAAATCATTAACCTTAAAGCCTCCGATGCGATGGTCTCTCTTGAACTCCTTCCCATTCTTGTACCATTTCAGAGTGGGAGTTGGGTTTCCACTGGCTTGGCATCGAAACTTCACAGTCTTACTGGCTGGAACAGCATGAAGCTTTTTCTCCATTTTTTGTGGATGAACCCATTGTGGGGCATTTGCTAAAACAAAACAAACAAAAACACATTTATACATTTTAAGACAATAATTTACACAAAAAACGGAATGAACAGAAATACAATAAAATGAATAACAATATATATTTTACACTTCGGAAAGGTGGAAAATCAATGAAAAGGTTCATGCAACTTACAGCAATGGAAACAGGTGTGGCAAAAGTTTAGTAGATATGGATGCATACACATCACAATTTGAGTACACACCAGGTTAATAGAACTCTTCTAAAGCATTAAGTTAAATTACTAGTTACTTCAAAGTGTCAATATTCATTGTGGTCTCTGTCAACAAGCCTGTAATTATGTTGTCATTTTATCCACAGTTTGTTTCCTTCTTTTGAGGTTTAACTGGTAATCTTTTAATCACATCATCTCGTTTCACCCTCCCCTGCAACTGACTGGAGAATCAACACCACTTGTGCTTATATCTATTTTGATACATACAATACATTCATATATAGTCTGCCTTTTTTTTTGTCATTTATTTCAGGGATAATACATTTGAATAAAATGCCAGCTTATGTTATTATTTAGTCAAGTAAAAATAAAAAAACATATCCCAGAGTAAATTATAAGACAGAAAAAAACTCAAGGCTGGCATGTTTTCCACACTTGGCAGCTGCTGGATTCTTTGTGCGCAGAAAAAGCAGCAGCGACCAGATGAAGAAGGCGGTGTCTTAATTGCACTTTAGACAAATTGGGGAACATTCAAAGTTAATCACAATTAGTCACCACGGAGACACACCTCATGCAAAAGTTGTCATTGAGGCAGAAAAGGTCCTTTGAAAATCGTTGACCTAGTTGTGAGCCAGTCACATGATGGGCTTTTAAGTGAATAATAAAGCTCTGAAATCAGTGACCATAATAATTACTCATTTGCGTGAGTCAGCGATGACCATTTGTGACAGCAGCATTGGTGAAGTGAAAAGATTAGATCACTTACTTATTAGTTTTTGACTACCCAACAGTTTGTTTTCCTCTGATGAAGACTCTTCTTCGTCATCATCATCCTCGGACGAAGCCAAGATATCAACTAATTAACAGAAAAATGAGTGTGAGCACAATTTAATGTATACTTCTCTGCACAGAGTTTTGGCAGATGTACCACATTTTTAAGATAAAAAATAAACCCACATCTGAAGCAAAGCAACAACATTCAAAAGCTATTTTCTCCCTTAATTTACATACAGTTCACACATAAGGATTTACAAAAATTGGAAAGAGGCAACTACTGGGAATGAAATCTGGTTTGTTGCTCTTTGTTCTTCCAAAAGCATCCCGCTACCCAACAGGGAAAACTGAGAAAAGCTCCCCGATTTGTAATTGAGGAATTGTCAAAGAAAAAAGAAAAAGAAATTACGATCAAAAGATACAAAGTTTACAAAGACTGCATTTTCCCTGTAACTATAACTTTACCTGTGACATTGAAGTAAACACTGTGGTTGCCAAAGGTGGTGCATATGTAAAAGCCAGAGTCAGTCAGTTCCACAGTTTCTATCTCCAGCTGGCCATTGCGGATGCGAGTGTGTTCTCCATCCACAACGGCAACATGGTCTTTGGTCCAGTTAACAGCATGGAGAGAGTCCTTGGCAGAGCAACTCAGCTCCAAACGTTCCCCAAGATAGCGGGTGAACAACTCTGCTTGCGTTTCCGCAGACACTGAAAAAAAAACAGACAAGCAACAGAAGAGCGGGACATGATTACTTAACAAGTCGTGATACGCAACTTAACACTGATGATGTTCAGAGTCATTTTAAAATCACTCTCTCCAGAATTTTAAAAGCATACAGGCACTCATTATTAAGAGGAGGAAGATCATCTCTGTGTTACACAAACAGATTTCATTCTGGGATACGTCTGCTGCTTGTAAAATGTGACCACCCCCAATTCCACCTCCATAACATACAAACAGAATGGTGGGGCAGACAGTGTAAAAAGGTCTTATAACTCTTGTTCACACAATGATACATTATATAATGTGTGTCACTTACACGAGTGTGAAAATTCCTACTAAAAACAAATTGCATGACAGACCAGACTAAAAAAAAAAGTACACAGATGGAACAGTGCCCTCACACAAAATGAGCTCAAATCTGTACTATAAACTCATTAAAAACTTCCACCTTAAGACAGATTGCAAAAGTACTACCTTGATTCTCTCCCACCATGCCTACGTAACCTCTCTCCAGAATTAAATTGCATCTCAAATTAGTCAAGGCACCATAATCAGGCAAACAAGGAGCTACTTGAGAGAGGAAGGTGAAATTCAATTAGAGAGATGAAAAGAGGGGAGGTGTCACAAAGAGAGACACCTGAGCCCCCCTGTTCAAGAAGACTACATAGTCTGCTAGGAGGAAGGAGTAACCCAATTACACTGACATGTTGTCCATCACAGTGGTGTTGTTTTGCTAGTTACAAAAAGGTAAAGGTTGTCACTGACCAAGTTGCTTGAAATTCTACCTTCAGGATGTCACCTTTAGTAAAAGCATGATTAATTTGAAAAATATCGACTTTGTGGATGTACCCACTAATATAAAACAAGAAGAGATACAGAAAATCTTCCAATCTGGGAAGCTGATACTCAAACTATAATGGTGCTTGAAAATGTATCTGAATAAAATTAAAAAAAAAAAAAAAAAAAAAAAAAAAAAAAAAAAAAAAGTCGGGCCCCCAACCCAAAAAAAGTTCGTAAGGAAAAAGAGGTTCCCAAAAAGTACCTCTCCTTTTTCCCCC
>JBBBVU010000012.1:23063042-23074391 GCA_037177055.1 Atherinosoma microstoma
CCCTATAGTCATTCACACTGAATGGAAGTATTGTCACCGCCATTGTGACTGTTTTGCTGTTTACTATTGTCAAAGAGTTCTTAATGAATGAGGTGCCAGCTCCACTGCTGCAGTCATGACTGATTATCACCACTTCTGCTCTTCTGTTTTGCTCAGACCCTGTTCTGTCCTTGAGGTGTGAAGACAATTCAAATATTACGTGTATAAATGGTGAATATTTAAGGATTCGAAACCTTCACTTAAAAGAAGCAATGCCTCTCTGGAAAACTACTATTACTAAAGGTCTGCATTTAAAAAGGTTGAACTTGCTTCTATACACATTCATACCCGTTAGGCACATCAGGGAGGCAAGATAGGGTTCAGTGTGTTGAACCAAGGACACTTCGACATCTAGTCAGGGGAATTGAACCGCCGCCATCCTGTTTAGCAGACAACTGCTCTTTCCACCTGAGCTACAGCCCTTTTTGTGCAATAACACAAAAAGGGGCAGATTCAGTGGCAGATTAAAGGTTTTTCCATGTCAGGATCTATTTAGAGACCACATTAAAAAAAGTTAATTCCCAACATCCATCCACAATTCCTTTTTCGGTAAGAAGTAAAAACAGTACATTTCCCCAACTATGCTTTATTTGCTGTTGTTTGTTAAGATTTTAGAAAGATTTGAATATAATTTGCTAAATGCTTTTTGTTCAAGTACAGTATGCCTAAAACTAGGAAAAAATAGATTTTCACTTGTTTTATCAGCATATAAGTTGGACTTTTCTACTTGATTGTCTTATTTCACAGTTTTGCTCATCTGTAAAAAGTCTTTCAGCAGGGGCTAGTACTCCTCTAGCACCACCCCTACGTCCACCCGTGGGCTAATTGTTTTCTCTCTCTTTTGCAATTGCAAAAACTGTGCAGAGACATGATGTTAAGACAATAGTGAGAAAAGTCTGCAAACATAATTGTGGAGAAAAAAAAACACAGAAATCTGGAATGGTGGAGAAATCTGGAGTGGTGCTTTCAGCCCAACCGATGCACAGTGGACCAAACGGGGCTCCATGTGTAAAGATCACAGAGGCCACAGGTATTAAAAGAAAGACAAAAATATTTGCAAGCAATATTCTTTTAGGGATTATGTTCTTGATTTGTTTCCAGGTGAAATATTGACCCCAAAACCAAAAAAAACACCAATTCCACACTAAAACATGGTGGAGGTTCCATCATGCTGTATGTTGCCTCTGGCACTGAAGACAAAATGGTCACATATCAAACAGCCTAAAATAATGATCGAAGAAGACATGATGGACTAATTCAAACTGGTCAATAATAAGTCCTGAGCTTATGAACGACCAGGAGAGAGGGAAAATAAATATTTAAAGACAGAGAATATTTCCAAATGTCTGCAACCAAATATGAAGAATTGCCAAATACAATAAAACCCATCAGTTGTGTCTTACATAGGTTTAGCATTTTTATTTCATTATATAATAACCCTTATTTTAATTGGAGCCCCTTGGTTATCGCATATTTCCAGGCTACAGTTTTCTTTATTGAACAAGATGAAATTGAGTTAATTAGTTTTACTTACTGTCGAGAATCCTCATAATCCTAAATGAATGCCTAAATGATTAATAAATTTCCTTTTTGTTTTGTTTCAACATGTAGGTCTATGTGTTCCACAATAAAGACCCTCTGTAAAACTGCAACCGGTATGGCAAATGGACCACAAACACAGTCAAACCCCAGATAATTTAACAAATAAATCAGAACTGATTTAATAAATCAGAACTGAAAACACTTATGTCTTCTTAGAAGTCCATCATCCTCATTCAAAATCCGCACCACTGCACGTTTTTGTTACTTGGAGTCTTGAATTTAGTTATGTGAGAAAACTTAATTCTCAAGCTTTGATTATAATCTAATCAGGTAAATAAAAAACATGGAAAACAAACCCAAAATTCTACTGAGCTGATAGCAGACCAACCTGTGCACATTAACAACATGCTGCAAAGATAAAGAGCACATAACAAGGGCTAAATGAAGTGACTTTGCAGTTTGATGATCCATTACTTCGTTTACAACAATCTACTATGAAGGCACCAAGATATATGACTAAAAAAAGCTTCATTAATTGTCCTCTGACTCATATAGAATAACTTAAGTTGTTTCTTGGATAATGCTTTTGAAAAGATTACATCTCCATAATCAATACAATGGAACATAACCATTCATTTCAGTCTGAAGGGGGGAAAAACACATTACAGAAAATAAACCCTCTCCTTCAGATAACAATCCCAATATTAGATCTTAGTTCAGATGTGTGGGTTGCAATTTAGTCTTCCACACCCACTTTAAAAAAAAGAAAAGAAAGAAAAAAAAACCTTTAGGATCTATAACATGGCTTTAAAAAAACCTCTCTTTTCAGATTACAGTATAAAGCTAACAGACATGTATCACATGATCTTGTTTGTGTTTAGCTGGATCATCTGATAACCCTGGCATTTCCTATAGACACTGTACTGATTGCCTGGAAGAGCTTCTGGACTCATGGATCCCATCACCCGCTGACCTGGAAAGCAGGCACGAAAGATCTACAACACCACATCAACCAGCACACAACATGCTTCTTTGAAGTGGGAGTGGACCCAAATTGGATTATGCAGCATCTCTGAAGAGCAGCTCCCTTATATTTGATTACACACGCCCCCTCACCCAGCACCTCCCTAGTGCAGCACAGACAACATGGAGCTGTGCTCCATTCCAGAGACTGCAACTCCACGTCTCAATATGTGCCCATCTGCCAGCCATTTACCTGATTACTTCAGGGAAGCTCAGACAGGTCCAGCTCTGCCAGGGCAGCTGGGAAGCCAGAGAATGGCATTAGTTTTGTGCAGGTGGACAAAGGAGAGATAAAGACCAGATGACCCTTCTGCTGTAAAAACAGGAAACAAATGAAAACAAAACAGATTAAATAAATATTTGGCACAACTGTGTGCAAGATTGGTTTCTTCTCTGGTAGTCACAGAAGCTACTAATTTTACAACTTGAACATAGGTCTCAGTCTTTAGAAGCACACGCATAAGACAAGCTGTTTTCATTATGCTTTCCGAGAAAGGAAAGTGCTGTCAAAGAAAAAAAAAAAAAGAAGTCACAAACTCAGATTTCGTACAAACATGGCACACAGACCACCGTCTATTTTTTGAGGGAAAACAACATCCAGTCCTGGTTTAACTTGGGCTCATTATGGTGGAAGTGGGTTCCATGGTCAGGAAGTTTCATTGCTTTCCAAATAAATCTCGCTAAATAGAGCTGGAGTCCAAATTCCACATCTTGTTGAGTCTTTCCCAAGTCCTCACATTACGTGAAAGCTCTCAAAAGCCAGACATAAAAAAAAAAAACATACACACATCTTGTCCATTTTGATCTCTCTCTGTTACATTTGCTCAAACAAAAGCGAGTGAGGTAGCACAGTTACTTCAAAGAGACTAAAATGAAAAACATGGGAAAAAGGTCTTTTTCGATTGTTTCCATATAACAGGCTAAAAAACAGCTCATGAAAAATTATCAATAGCGGATGAGGCCCCTCGACATTCCTCCGGTTTTAGCGAGTGACACAGAGGGTTTTCATTACCTCACTGCTCGCAAATCTCAGACATCAACTTTGATTATGTTTCATAGAAGCTGGCAGACGGACAATTAGAGGGTGCTGTGGGCAGGTCTCATGCTCAATGTCACTTGGTAAAGTCAAAAAGTTTTATGTGCTTTTTTTTTTTACACATACTAACTAGAAGGCAGACCAAAAACAACCTTGCTTTCACTGACATGTGGCGATCTGAATGGGTGATCCTACTAACAGCTCAGCTGTGTGGAAAGAGGAACTTGTAACTGAGCATAAACAGCTCTCTTGGCTAAAATACCCCACCCCATCTACCCTCCTCACAAACACCCCATCTCCTTGTGCTGTGTGGCGTCAGCTGCAATGAGCTCCAGATGTTGCCTGGCACCCCTCCAGTTACGGCATGGATGTGGTTTGAAGGTAGTTTGGAAACACCACCCACCGGCAGACCCAATGAAAGTTCCTCAGACTTCGACGAGAGCTTTCTGTCGTAGGTTCCTATTTCTGCGGATTGCGGAAAAACAGAAGAAGAGCTTTAATGCTTCCACATCTGAAGGGCTGTAGTGGGGTGGGGTGGGGGGGTGTATCTGCCTCCTGCATGTGTTACCTATGGAACGAACTTTACTTTGAATAAGTAAGTATGTGAGGCAACTGAGGAAAGCATTTCCATCTGTTTCAGGGGATAAAATATGAACATAAAGTTTGATTTCAACACCAGGAATTTCCTCTTTGTTTCTGAACATGGGTATCCCGTAACTGTTTTTAACAAATCACTTCAGAAAGAGGACAAAAGATGTGATAGGTTTAGGGTATTCAGGTTATTGGATACTTGGAGGACATGAAAAAAAAAACATTATTAAAAGGAGAAAAAACATCAATGTGACAATTTCCAATCCGTTTCAGAGATTTTTCAGCATCAGCTGCCGTGCTTCACATGGAGGGTTAAAGATGTCCCACCATGATGTCTTCCTGTCAGCTGTAATGGTTACACAGATGCCTTACTCCATTTTCCACATCTACACCGTTGAGTTTTCCAACAGCGTGCTGGGAGGATTGAATGAGGTCACTCTGTGTGTGCTGCAATCAGATTGAATATTTTTTTTCCTTTTTGTTTTTGAGACAATAGCTCCCTCTAGTGCCAGAGAATTTACAACCCTGTCTCCTCCATCCTCCTGCCTCTAACCCCAAAGTCATTCAGAGAAATGTTTTTTAACCTACATATAAATTCCTAAAACACACCCCGAGGAGTGAGAAGATTTGCCATCACTGCATCGGCATATTGTTTGTGGAATATTTTTGGGTGTTTGTGAAGTGTGATGAGGGTGTAACACACTTTAAACGAAATTTGAAATAAATATTTAATGCTTCTCCGACAGAAAAATGCTGATTGCATGCTATGTTGCAGCCATACAGATTTCAGATGCAGCTGTGATTTTGGTTTGGTTTGTGATGGCCCCAGTGAGGTCTCATCTGGTTTTTTGACTGTTACATCACCTCCTTTCCTTGCTTTTTTGGTAGGAAGGACAGAGATGAGAGGAGTGGAGATGATGGGAGAAACCCTGAGAGTGCAAATTGGGAAATGGGAAGGAATAGATCTGACAAAGTTTTACCAATAAACCAAAACAGACAAGATGTCCTGTAATAGCAAGCATGACACATGCTCAGAGCAAACAACCAAAGTTGTCTACTATTTTCAATGTGATTTTGTTAAAGACTGCTAAAATAATGTTACTGGATTATATAATATGGAAATTCCTATATAAATTTTCATTCTGCTTGGTGTTAGCGTTGTACATTAGTTTTTTCCTGTGCTACTCACAGTATACAAAGCCAAATCAGCAGCAGGAGATGAGCAATCAAAGCAGAAATCATGAATAAAATTCATTTCAAAACATACTGGTTGTCATGTTTTAACATCTGGTTAAGCCTGAGCAGAAGTAAAATAAATGAATGAAACAATAAATGACTGAATGAATGACAGATTTTCAGGACTTGGCCTGATCAGTAGATTAAAACAACAAAAAGGAAATTAGATGTTTGTTTCCTTTTTGTTTGTAAGCAGGACTGGAGAAGAGGAAGTGAGCCAGAGGAGATGAAGCGTCCAACAGACTGATTAGATACTATAATAGCTGGACGGGTAAAGAAAAGGAGGGTAATGGATGAATAGGTCACAGAGTTAAAGTCCCAGTTCCTCAGTTACAGGGAAGAAACCCTGACACAAGTTGATCAATTCATTTTTAAAAAAAAAAAGAAAATTGTTTGTAGCATGCATTTAGCATGTTACTAACACTCATGTGAATAATACTTTCTTAAGACAGCCCCTCTCAGTGACAAGAAAAGTCATAAAATTTCCATCATCTCATTCAACAGAATTATTTGCTTGACAGCTACCTGATCAATGCGACAGTAAACAATATATTGTACGGTTCTGTCATTTTTCAGGTTTTACAGTTGCCGAAGTATGAAAGGTGTAATTGTCCCTTTGTAAAATCAGAAATCAAAGCACACCCCTGCTGCTGTGTATCCATCATAAGCAGGGTGGTTTTAAGAGTTCCTGAAGGTCTCCCTGCTGTGCCAGTTGGTATGGTAGCTGAAGCCTCTTGTTCTCCTGATGACAGAGTGCTGGACAGTGCCCAAGAAGCAGCTGACACACCTCATGATGACCACGTTCTGCAGCCTGCTCAGAGAGATAAACAAAGGCACTGATCAAATGATCAGCCAACTCTCTCTCTCTCTTTGAAATGGGTTCATTAAGTTATTGCAGGCAGTTTGTACCTTATGTAAAGGGGAAGCACCATCATCGTCGTAGAGCATTGGGTCTGCTCTCTGTTGCAGAAGGAGTCTAACTACATCAATATGACCACAGTAAGCTGCTCGATGGAGTGGTGTGGCCCCGCCTGGTGTCTGAGGTGATGCACATGCACCATTCTCAAGAAGAAACGTACATACAGCAAGATGACCACTACGGCTTCCATAGTGCTGAAACATAAGACAAAAGGCATGGTAAATTTGGATAAATTAGCACATTCTGCACAGAGTTAACAGCCAAACACAATTTCACTAAACTTACTAGAGCTGTGTACCCAGCAGAATCTCTCAGGTTTGGGTCTGTTCCCTTCTGGACAAGGGACTTCACTCTCTCCAAGTCCCCATCCATTGCAGCAGACCAGATACCTGCAGAGGGATGACACAATTTGAATGAAAAGAGAGAGAGAAATGTATGAACAGGTAGCCTGTACTATTTCTACTTCAGTAAATAAAAATCTGATGAGAAGTACGTTTCATAACCCTATTCATAACACATGTTAACACCGGACCCATATATCTGTCTTATGAATGCAAACCTCGTTCAAATTCCATTTCATTCAATGTCTGATGAACACTAGGAGATGAGGTCGGGTGGGAGCAACAGGAACAGTGGTGTTTTTCGGCCATTTCATTAATTGGCATTAAAAATAGGATAATCTGCTCCACAATGATTCAAATCCAACGGTGAAAGCTAGTTTCTGAGTTGCAGAAAAGCGAAAACATAACATCTGTCAGACTCGTAGACGTCAACTTTGTCTTGTATTACGGACAAGTTTCCCAAACCAATGAGCACGAATATAAAGCTAAGAGGCATAATTAAGTTTAAGCCGGAAACACTAATATTAAATGCAAACTCAGATACCAAATGATACAATATGAACTACTGTTGTTTTGGTTATGTCAAATAAATAACTTCAGGACGGCTACGCGTTAGCTCCAGTTACCATCCCGCTTGACGCACAAAACGTGTATACGTAGAGCTTGTTGACCAATTGCAGATTTGCAGACGGAAAGCAACTTTCAAGTTCTGTAGGAATTTTTCGGTTAGTCCGACTATAATCGCTTAAATAAAAGACACGGTGGCATAAAATATCAGACTTTTCAATTATATTTAAGATAAGATTACACTATGGTCTTCTGTTACAACTAATATTCTCATAATCCATTCTCTCATTAGCTAATATGACACTTTGATGATATTTCTTGATATTAACAAATTTAGGAGGATATACTCTTAAATAAGATATACAAAAAATAATATTCGAATAAATTTGTTATTATTTAGACATTTATCATAAGCCTCTCTGTAGCTTTTGCTGAAAAAGAAAAGAAAAAATATCTGCAAATCTCTAATTCAAAAGAAAAAAAACTCTCCATCAATATAAACCTTTTTTTTCCGGAAACCTTTAAAGGAATCTTTTGTCTCGTGTTGTTGTCTGATGCTGCTAGCTGGCCAGCTTCATTTGTCTCGTAGAGCAAATAGCTAGCTGGCCAACACAACGTCAGTATTGAAATTATATGAAATTACCCCCGAAACCAAAGCGAATAAAGAATGAGAAGAGTTACCTTGTTTGTTAACGGGACATCTAAAAATGGCAAGGTGGGTAAGAAGTCAGGGTATTGAGTGTGGGAGCCTGGGCCGCTGAGTGACTTTTTTCCCCCCACTGAACATATTGTACAGTAGATGTAGTATGATGGTTAGTTATACAAATACATAGCATCATGTAGATATATGCAGTAAATGTTAACATTTGCCTTTGTGACAATGTTCTCACAATGACTCGCCCAACCTCTGTTTTTTCAGCTAACTGCAGTCATTAATTTCACATTACATTGGAGTGACTCATTCAGTTTTACACTTTAACCCTTCAATTACTTTTTCATTTTGTTTTTAGGTTGTAGCAGTGTATGGGACTTTGTCTGACTTACTGTCTGTAGCAAGCAATAAGCTGGGAATCAAAGCATCCTGTCTATACAATGGAAAGGGTGGATTCATAGATGATATTGCCCTCATTCGGTAAGCTCAGGTTGGCAACAACAAGCATGTATTCTCAACAAGATTAATGTATCACTTTATTGTGTGTTTGAATTGTCCATATGTGGTTGTAACAGAGATGATGACGTGCTGTATGTGTCAGAAGGAGACCCATTTATTGGTAAGTGCAGTCTTTGCTGTAGGAGTTTTATTTACTGTCCACATGGTCTCAGCTCCACTCATTTCTTTTTATGGCAGACCTTCAAAATGAAGCCAAAGTTACATCTGAACAGCATGGAGGCCACACCGACTGGCTAACCCTTAATATAGGCGGGCGTCTTTTCACCACCACCAGGTATTTGTGGTCAAAATGTTTTCACAAGATGTCACAAAAAGGGAAAATCTCAGCATTACAGTCCATGCATGTATACTGTAAATATGTGTAATATCTGCCTGTGTCCTGTATCCAGGAGCACCTTGGTCAGCAAGGAGCCGGAGAGTATGCTCGCTCACATGTTCCGTGAGAAAGGTACCAGGAAATAGCCGATCATTAAGCATTTAACTCTTGTTTCACGTGAGCCGTCTTTTTGAAAGTGTTGTCTGTGTTCGTTTCAGATGTGTGGGGAAACAAGCAGGACGAGCATGGGGGTTACTTAATCGACCGCAGCCCTGAATACTTTGAGCCTATTCTCAACTACTTGAGACATGGTCAGCTCATTATCAATGAAGGCATAAATATACGAGGTAAAACATTTTAAAGGTTAGACTTAAATGATGAGGGGAAAATGACTGTAGAACAGTTGGCTTTAGACAAACAAGCTTGATATCTTTGTCATAAATGTCTTCTAGGAGTCCTCGAGGAGGCTCGGTTCTTTGGAATTGAACAGCTGGCTGAACAGCTGGAAGTAGCAATCAAGGTGGTATGAAATGTACTAAAACAATGTGATGTCTCCCTCAAATCTATCATGACTTACAAGTTCTTCTTTTCTAAGCAGAACTCACAACCGCCCGAGGACCACTCTCCCATTTCCCGTAAGGAGTTTGTCCGTTTTCTTTTGGCAACGCCCACCAAGTCAGAGCTCCGCTGTCAGGTACAGCCAGCTGAAACGGTTTCATTACACCCCATCACATGATCATGTCAAGTTAATATTGGATGCCGTTTGCTCTCACTGTTCTTAGGGACTCAACTTCAGTGGTGCTGATCTGTCCCGACTTGATCTGCGCTACATCAATTTCAAGATGGCTAATCTCAGCCGCTGCAATCTCTCCCATGCTAATCTGTGCTGTTCCAATCTGGAGCGGGCTGACCTTTCTGGAGCTAATCTGGATGTGAGTTTATTAGTATTTGCAGACACAAAATATGACATTAGTCTTTCAGACTTAAAATTGTGTATCATTTATATGTTTTTATTGCCCCCTCAGGTGTCTAGAATGAGAGTAATTGTGTTTTTTAAGAACAAGTGCAGTATTTTTTTCACAGATTGGTTTTTTCTAAGGCTCATAGTCCAATATAAGCAAGAATATTCTGAGTATTTTAGATCTTTGCGTTGTCATTTGAAGGGTGCTAACTTACAAGGAGTGAAGATGCTTTGTTCCAATGCTGAGGGAGCTTCTCTCAAAGGATGCAACTTTGAAGATCCATCTGGACTGAAGGCCAATTTAGAAGGTAATTTGTCAGAGTTCTTTATCAAAGAACACACAGTCCCATCTTTGTGCTCTAGTTTTAATGACATGCTTTTGTCATCAGGTGCAAACCTGAAAGGAGTGGACATGGAAGGAAGCCAAATGACCGGTATCAACCTGCGTGTGGCCACTCTGAAAAATGCAAAGCTGAAGAACTGTAACCTGCGGGGAGCCACTTTAGCAGGGACGGATCTCGAGGTAAATTGAAGCTTATCAGACATGATTATCTTAAGATGAAAATAAAAAAAGGTCACTCAAGTTGACTCAGACAGCAGGCTTGTTTATGGGAGGAAAAAAAGATGAATCCTCATTATTATTCTTCCCATCTTTATGCTTCCAACATGTCAATCTCAAGGCCTTAATGTTCACTTGCTGCCTTATATGTCCATCTACAGCCAGGGTTTCCTGGTTGGAGCCTCGGCAGGGGTCTGTCTGTGTGGAGTTTGGATGTTTTCCGGTGCATGTGTGAGTTCTCTCCTGGTACTTCATCATCCTCCCACAGTCCTAAAATGTGCATTTTAGGGTGAATCTACATTGACCCTGGGAGTGAGTGGTAGATTGTCTCTGTGTTTACACTATGATGGACATCAATCTGTCCAGGGTGTACCCTGCCTCATATCTGAAAGCAGCTGGGAGAGGCTTCAGCCCCCTTACAGCATTGAATTGGACTAAGCAGGTATAGAGATGGATGGATGGTTGGAATGAAATATGTTTGGGTTTTGATAAAACAAGCAATCTAAACAAGTCAGCTCTACCTCCCTGAAAAGCTGTGTTTATATATTGTTAAATTATGCTTGAGGTTAAAATGATGAATCGCGTAGAGGTGATTTAATTATTGATAATATCTGCAAGGTGTTGACCAAATCAGTTCCGCTGGCAGGAATAAAATTCCTAAATATTTTCTCAACTACATCTGTATAACAATAATAATACACTAAAGTTCTCCAGATCCTTTGCAAGTGTTTTGGTTGACTGAACTATTGACCTTGGGAACTCTGCTGTTTTAATTTTTTTTTTACCTGCATGCAGTCATTGATCAGAACATTCTGGAATCAATACTCGAACAGTTTGTTGGTGTCAAACGTTCAGTTCTGACTTGGTTAAATCAAACCTGCTGAAAGGTTTTTTTTCTGTTAATTTAGAGTATTGTTCCTTTTCTACTACCTCTCTCATTTGATGAATGATCCTGCTTTACAGTGTGTGTATGTGTGTGTGTGTGTGTGTGTGTGAGGGAAGCAGGGATGAGGCAGGCTGCCCGTCCTTGACGTGGCAGGGTGACGTC
>JBBBVU010000012.1:23074491-23093969 GCA_037177055.1 Atherinosoma microstoma
ATATATATATATATATATATATATATATATATATATATAAAATGTATATATATATATATATAAAATGTATATATATAAAATGTATGTATGTTCATTAGGAAGCATTTATTCCTTTATATGACATCTGAGTCTTTTCACCTATCAAGTTATATAGCAGAAATCCACTGCAATTGTTGCTGAGATGACAATAAAACCTGGATGATCTTTTTCAATCCTTATGAAAATAAAGCAGAAGTAATTTGGTTTGAAAAATCCTCTCAATTCAACAGTTCTGTTAAAAATCAAACACAAACTGCTGAAACTCTTTTTGCTTGCAGCTCTTTCAAGATGGAATAGCAAAAAAAAAAAAAAAACTTTTTCCAACTTAATCATTTCCAAGATGAACTGGAAAATCTCTTTTCTCACACGTCACTTCTCGCCCACTGCGCTCTCTGTTGGCTTGGATCAGTCTTCCCTACATCATTTACAAATTGTTCAGAACATGGCAGCTTGTCTTTTAACTACTTGGACAAAGTGCGAACACGCAACTTCAGTCTGTTTTCGGATTGATTTTAAAGTTTTGTTGCTTGCTTTCAACGTTTAAACAGATTCGGCTGCATCCTAACAGCTCTCATCGACATTTGCATCACTGTAAGAGCACTGCCGTCAACCAGGTGGTTTCTTTGTGATGTTTGGATCAAGACGCAGAAGAGCTTGTTCTGTTGCAGTGGCTGCCTCAAATCTGTGGAACAGTTTACCTCTCCATATATCCTCCACTCAGATTGTAGACGCATTAAAATCCTTGCTCGAGTTTCACCGTTTAACCCGCCTGACTCAATGTTTCGTTTCTGCTTCCTCTTTTGCAGAACTGCGACCTGTCCGGCTGTGATCTACAAGAGGCCAACCTGAGAGGGTCGAATGTTAAAGGAGCCATTTTTGAAGAGATGCTGACCCCTCTGCACATGTCACAGAGTGTCAGATAACTTACCCCCCACCCCCCCCACCCCCACCTCCACCCTACACGCACACCCCCGCAGCTCCAGCTGGCTTCTTTCTTGCTGTGTTTTTTCTCCAGCCTATCTTATACTATGTTCCATCTTTGTATGTACATCCCTGGCATTCCACCAATATTGTGTTAGCTTTAAAAAGATTCTTGCACTAGAGTTTACCCCGGGTTGCCAGTGTTTTTGTTTTTTAGTGTTCAGCTGCATATATCACCAAATCAAAGTAATGTTTTTCGTGTGTGTGTGTGATCTGGATGTTCTCTAGTGTTTATACTCATTTTATGTTTTGCATAATTTATATTTACTTCATTGTACTTGACATGTAAAGAGTTCAAATCAAATTACCCACAAGCAGTAAAGCTAAGCTTCACTGAGTGCTGCTGTAGCAGAAATAGAAGGGGTTACTTAACCAATTAATGTGTCCATAGACAATATATCTCTCCTTGAGTGTGTAACTTAATTTTGCTAGATTTCGCAAGCAATGCAAGCCAAAGCCATACAGTACAATAACGGTCTAAAAGGCTCCAAGTGCTGTAAAACTATGCTACAGGCGACTTCAAAACAGCTTGAGTATGCAATACATGATGAAGAGCTGCGAGGTTTCTCTTTGCTTTCCTTGGTTTTCTCTGTGAATCTACCTCTTATATTAATCTAGTGTGTAAGTGATCCACAGTTGCATGCATTTGAATGCACCACACATATATATATATAAATATATATGTCATCCGTTATTCCTTAGATTCCTGTGATGAGAAGATATTCCAGCTCAGTGCGCTTTAACAGGAAGCCATTTTCATGTGTTCATATTGATAAAGACGTACTCGTTCATATCACTTAATCATGCTTTAAAGTTATTTGCACATTTTTATGTTAAACGTGTTACGTGGTATAAACTTTCACCAAAAATGCTTGGTGCTTTTTCTTATGTACTCTTGTGTAAATCAAATCCTGTGCTTCCAAAACTTTCCCCCCAAAAATGTCTTTGTTAGAGTAGTTGGATGTTTTTTTTGTTTCATTAAGGATCTCCCTCCTTCTGTTGGTAGTAGATGGTGTCCGTTTGCATGTGTGAAGAGCTGTTTGTCTTTGACTGGTGAAGTTTCTCTGGCTGCAGCTCGAAGCTGCTCCAATGCAATATTATTCACTCAGTTAAATAGTAGGTACTCAGCCTGTGAGAATGAATGATGAAGGCAATCATATTGTGTATTTCAATTTGAGTGTATAAATCGATGGAAGAGCGATGGTTATTTATTTAAATACATCTCACTGAATGCAATATGGGGAAGATGTTGATTTGTGTTGGAAACAGGGAGTGGTGGGGTTATCCCTGATTATTGCACTCAACCATGGAAATATGTTTCCGTAAATGACTGTTAAAAATAAACTGCAATGAAGAAGGAAGAAGTCTTTGTTCTTTATTTTTGAGACATCCGTTGTGTCTTTCTTATGAATGTCTTCATGTTCGAGATGTGTTGGCTGAAAATGCCAATGTTTGTGGAACACGTAACTTGTTACTTTTATAGAACAGTAAAACTCATGCTGCAAGTGTTATCTTCTAAACAGCTCTGCAGGTTGCCAGTGATGCCCAGCGTCGCTTAATCCCACTTTGCGACGCCCTGCAGTGAAGGGCTGGAGGGAACAAAGCAGCGCAGGCTTATATAAACCATAGTCTGCAGCAGGCTTCACAAACAACAGCAGAGCAGACAAGAGAAGTTCCCTGGTTGAAGAACAAAAGGTAAAAAAAAATTGTGTAGGGATGAGAAATATGAGCAGTTGGGCTTAACAAAGACAATAAAGCTCACTAACATGGGTTTGTGGTCTGTTAATACTTTTCTCCCTCAGAATGGCTGTGATGACGTGGGTACTGTGTCTGCTGCTGGTGGGGAGCCTATTGCTGCAGGGCAGCTGTCAGCATTGGTCGTATGGACTGAGCCCAGGAGGGAAGAGAGATTTGGAAAGTTTTTCAGACACGCTGGAGAATGTAAGCATTTATCTCAATGAGCCGCCATCTTTTTGATATTCACTGTCCTTTTGACTTATTCTTTGATCATTTTTCTTCTGTGTCTTGTTACAGATTGTAGAGGGATTTCCACACATGGATGCACCTTGCAGTGTTCTGACTTGTGCAGAGGAGTCACCTTTTGCCAAAATCTATAGAATGAAAGGACGTCTTGTAAGTTTTTCTTATTTATGATTTGCTGTTTAGTTTCATTTATACATCTACCATCACTGTCACTGACAGACGTTGCATACATAATGATCTTGATAAAATGTTGATGCCATTTCTTTGTTTTTTCCTTTTAGGCGAGTGTTACCGACAGAGAAAATGGACACAGAATATACAAAAAGTGATGTTTAATTCTGGAATAAATTAGCATATCACACTTGTTTGATTGACTTAATGTTTGTCTATATCAAAAATAAAAGCTCATGAATCTTTTGCTTAAAATTTTCTGCTAGATTTTTTTCTGCAACACCTTACTTTTAATCCACACTGAAGATTTGCACTAGTAATAACCCTCCTTTCTTAATCTTTGGTTCTAAAAATCCAGTCAATCTTTTATTTATTTTAGTTTATTGTTCAATTCACTTATTTGACCTTTATTTTATTGACCTTTATGAAAAAAAATGCAGAAACAAGTGAACGCTTAATCATCCCAAACATTGTAAAAACACATCCTCTTAAAAAAAAAAAAGAATCTACCAATTGATATAAAAATGACAAAACTAAGAAGCAAATGCATAAAGCTAGTATTAACAGGAAAAAAGAAATATCTGTGTGAGTGTGTGTGCATGCATGTGTGTGTAAAGAATGTGTGCATGTATGTATCTACGCATGCAGCGGTAATAAGAGCAATGATCAGTTATAACCTGTTGCAGTTTAAACTCGAAAGTGGTAAAAGATATCAAAGTAGTGAGTTTGAGGGTACTTTTTAAATTGTTCTCATCATTTGCTACTGCAAAACAAAGGGATTTGCGGCTAAAAATGGTAGAGGTATTGGAAGTAAATAACTTGATACATTTACTTGACCTAGTGTGATATGTACAGGCAAGATGAAGAAGAGATGACACATATGGTGGTGTCAGAACCAGGACTGACCAGACAATATCGATTCGATACCAAAACCTAGGGACCTAGGGTCCACATGTAATAAATACATTACCCAACTACATCTGTTTTTTCTGTGGTGCATTCATACGGCCGGGATAACCGAAGTCCAGGACTTTGGTCTATCAGAGTGCAATGATAGACCTAGCGACCCTTCACGCCTCCATACGGGAATGTGTAGGATTGTCTGACAGCAGCTCCGCTGCGATATTTAAGCTTATCCAGTTCTCTAGATGTCATTCATGGATTGTCCAGATATGTCCAAATATGGTTATGGAAACTAATGTTAACATTCAAACATTTAAGCACAAACAAGCAATTAAATAAAAACAAACAAACAAATTCTTAGCTATATAAAAACACTACTGCCAGTGCCAGCAGCTTTGGGTACATCATAAATGTAGATGGGAAACAAGGTTGGGCCCAGGGAAGAGCCCTGAAGCACACCTTTGGAGATGGTGAGTGGTTCAGACAAGTTGTTCCAGTCTTCAGCTGTTGGACTCGGTTACCAAGATTGCTGGCAAACCAGTAGAAGGTCAGCAAGGTTAGCAAGGTCAGTAAAGGTGGCTATGCAGACCTGCTTGCCATCTATCGCTATGATCATGTCATCAAGGATCTTCACGGTGACTATCATACACCCATGTCCAGCCCAGAAACCAGATTGGAGGTCACAGAAATTGTGGTTTGAAAGAAAGAAATGCTTCTTAGTTGTTTGTGAACCAGCTTCTCTAGTTCTTTAGTTAAACATGGCAATATAGAAATGGATTGATAGCAGTTGGGGTCAGAGCCAGAGACACCTTTAAAGAGAAGAAAAATCATGGCCATTTTCCAGTCAGGAGGAAAGACAGAGAACTGTAGGGACCAGTTAAATTGTGATGGGAGATGCAATAATATGAACAGATGCTTTAAAGAACATGTGATCAAGCGAGTCAAAGTCACCAGATTTGTTTGGATCAAGCTTGGAGAGTTCATCCTGCACTTCAGAAATACAGAGAGATTTGAAGGAGAACCCAGTACTACTGGACGGAGAACACTAAAGAATGAGGCCACAGTGAAATCTGGGATAGTGAAAGCTTTGGTTGAGTTAACAAAGGATGGATGGTTGAGCAGTGAGGCCATGCAGGGCTTATCAGTGACAACAATGTCAACAAAAACCAGAGATTGGCAGGAGAGAAAAAGTACATTTGTTTCCATAGACTTGAATGTTTTCAAGAACTTCCTTGCATTAGAGCCACGGGTAGTGAGTTTCTCATTAAAGTAGGAGATTTAGGCTTTCCTAATACTTTGTGTGGTTTTATTCCTACACTGCCTAAAGTCGAGCTAGTCTGCAGAAGTCTGAGAAGTAGGGCTCTCTGCCAAAGGCTGTTCTTTTGATGGATAAGCTTTGCCAAACTGTAACAATTTTTAGTTCTAAATCTTTTCAGAGGGGCATGTTTATCAATGATCAGACTACATGCATACTTAAAATAAAACCAAACATCATCTAATGGAGGAATAGCATTGATGAAGTCCAAAGACACAGCTGCAGCATCTTGAAGAAAAACCTGCATGTCAAGGTTCTTCAGGAAACGATTGGCCACATTCACTGGGAGGCGTTTAACTGAGTTGCCAGTGCATTTACAAGCAATGGCACAGCGATCACTCATTTGACTGAAGACACCAGACTGATAGTTAGAGGGGATGTTGGGGAGTTGATCATTTCCCAATTTGAATCACCCAAAAGAATCAATTCAGAGGAGATATACAGATTTTACTATACAAAAGTAGTTCTAGTCAACGTGCAATCTCCCTATTGGTGTTTTAGGTGTACAATGAGTAGAAATTCTGCTTGGACAAGTTTGCATCTTTTGGTTATTTAAGCATGACAAAAAAGATGTCAAATATTGGTCATGATATCAAAGTCATCAATTTTACTTCATGTCTCCAAAAATGAATATGTCAGCTTTTGCAATATTTTGACTCAGGTTAATTACATTGGTACTTATGCAATTACAGTTTATCTTCTTTTTAATCTGGTTGGATTATTATGTTGCTACTGTATGAGCCGGTTAAGGTGAAACATTAGTTCCCCCCTATAGTGTTTGGTTAGTTGTCCAGTTGTAATTGTGGTTTTTAGAAGGAACCCTCATGAAGACAGAAACACAAAGTTAATCGTGTGTTTGTAATTCCATTTTTGTATTTAGTTTACCGAACTTGCAGGAAGTCCTCATGAGGATTATCATTCACTTCTTACAAGCTGAAGCATAATTCTTGGTATTTTAGTGTGGTAATTGAAGTTAGACTATGTTTGGGGCTTGGCTGTCAATTGCCAGACTGTCCATAATGTTGATGCACAGCAAATTTCGAAAAAAAAAAAAAAATCATAGCTGTGAAACCTTGCAAAAATAATTCAAATGCACCAAGAAAGTTTCTCCTTTTTTTTCTTTCCAAAATGAAGTAATGTCAATGATTCCAACAGCACAGGGAGTAAAAATTGACTGTAAGGTGGCATGTTTGGCCACCAGAGGGCAAAAGAAGTCCACAATGAGACTATCCTTGAAGTTTCTTACCCCACATTGTTATTGTTGTCCCTTGAGAAAGAATCTACCAGAAAACTAAAGAATATCTGTGATCCGACATACTGCTTATGTTTCATATTAAGTATCCTCCATAATACTAAATGAGATTCTGTCAATGACATGATTTACTGAAACTTTAGTCCTTTATTATGTTTGTTAATCATGAGGAAATGTCCCTGAAGCCATTTCATTAGCACATTGCTTGTTTGGTTTATATCATGTACACTCCCCAATCTCCTCTGGATTATAAAACTGTTTCACTGTTATTGGAATGGACATGGCAATTATTTGAACAGGTGATGAGCGTGTTTGCCAGCAGCGCATGGAATTAAACAAACTGAATAAGAAATCGAAGTTTATTCATCATGGGGATTTGACAGGAATACAACAGCCTGTGACATCATGCTGACGAGCATATGGGTTTGATCACACTCTTATCTTCAATGGAAAGTGTTTGCTTTATTCTTTTTTTCTTTTTTCAAAGATGTTCAATCTGTCAGTCAGGTGTTGGACAAAAAATACATGACAGAAAATCATTTGCGTTGGTTTCATGTTGGTGATGAGATTGTAGAGACTTCCACTGAACATGCACCAAACACTACACGGGTCAAGTATTGCATTTTATGGAAAATGGCTTGATGAGTGCTAAATATATGAAAGGCAACAACCCAGAAGAAGAAGGAGTTTCTGTACCAATATCATCTCTGTTTTAAGTCAGAGATGTATTACACGCATTAATTGCAGTTAATTTCAGACATTAAATGATATCATTACACAGATGCAAAGTGGTGTTTAATGATTTCAGACAGCACCAATCTGGGAAATACCTGCTGAAGATGCACACCCTGCTGAGCATTACTCCCACAGCTGCAAGCTCCACTAATTATTTCTAATTAGTCTCACTGAGACCAGTCTGAGCATATTCAACAAAGCAAAGATAACATTCAATTCACTGCTTTGACGCACTGTGTGTGGATGAATCAGCAACGTGTGTGTGTGTGTGTTACTAACACAATAAGAGAGAAAATGGAAGCTGCAACCTGGGAATATATTTTCGGTATGTGTCTAGATTTATTTCAAAACCAGACACATCCAGAGAAGTTAGCCTTGATTTCATGTGTAACCTAGGCCTGGCTCATTTGCAGGCTTTTATGAATCCAAAGTAATAAATTGATAGAAGCAGGAAGTATAACCTGAAATAAACTCTCCCTTGCAGGTCTGATGAATGGGGAATAACCTGATACAAGGTGGAACCATTAGGGCAATTCAATAGAAAGATAAGAGAACAAGAAAATATTGACTGAGCTGATATGTGTGTTTGACCCATAAATGAACTACCCGCCTGTTTGAGGGCCTCCTACAGATGTTAGCATGTATTATATGAAGATAAGGGCAGCAGCACGGATCACTGACCTTTTCATCTGCTTGTATAAAAGGATAAATTTGTTCTTACAAGGACGAACAAGGTACACATCCCCTGTTTCAGTTGCAGTTTTTTAAGCACATCTATATTAGCATTAGGGGTGTACGAAAATATTGATTTACCGAAATAGTGCAATATCTTGTGTAACGATATTTTATCAATATTCAAAACCACAATATATACATATTTTTTTATGTGAATCAACAATATGTTATATATACAAACACAGTGGTCGTATCGATATTCAAAACCACAATATCGAATTCAATAAAAAAAAAATCAACAATTTGGTATAGATGCAAACATTACACGGTGGTGGTTCATTTCTGTGTTGCATCTAAACTTGACTTTTTGTTAAAGTTGACTTGAACAATCCTAAGCACTTTGATTTTAGATTTATATAGATTTATATGTTAAAAGAATAACAGTAAGAATGTTATTTTTTATTTTGCACCAAGTATACTTTCTTTTGATAAATATTTTAATCAAAAATGGAAATGTTCTATATTTCATGACCATTGTTTATATACTTTTCATATACAGTATCAAGCTACATACTTTTTATATTGCACTAAGCAGTGGTATGTTTGATGCTACAGGGATATTTGAGATCTTTCCTGATAAGGCCGGTTTTAATTTCTTTATTCATCTTGTACATAAGTAATAAGTGTTTTTATTTCTTCTGCAGTGAAATGTAGAGCCTCTGTTCTCATTCAGTAAGTTGATGTCAAGTATATTACAGATTTGAGTTTTTACTAAGTTGTGACCGTTTTCTTACAATCAAATTCAGGTAAAGAAAAATCGCAATATATCGTTTTACCTATAGTATCACAATATATCGCGGTATATATCATACCGTTGCCCCTGTATTGTGATATATATTGTATAGCCAGATACTTGCCAATACACAGCCCTAATTAGCATACATTTTAGAAGAATTTTAAGCCCTGCACAGATCCTTCAGATTGTTCCCTGTAAATCCTATTACTATTGATGGAGGAAAAAGTTGAAACGGGATGAATGATTCCCTGTTCTTTCTGAGGAGAAGTTAAATGCTCAAAACAACAGCTTGAGCCAATCTCTGGCTGACTGGGTTGTGTTGTTCCTGTGATCTGGAGAGATGCGTACATGTGAGAGTCTCGCTAAATTAAAATGCAGGGAGCCAAGATGCTAATCTTTCTGGAACTGCTCCACAGACAGGGAGAGTTGGCCCTGTGGACTCCTTAAGTGTTTGTCTCCAGCTGACTTTCATTTCATAGCTCAGTAATGTGCCCCCAGCCTGGCTGCAATGGCATAATTTGAGTTCCGCTCATTGCTAAGTTCCACTGGAGCTCATCAGCACGTCCGGCATCTCTGGATTCTTTGTTAGAAACAAAATGAGTAGTGCTACTTCATTGTGTGGGGTTCTAAAAGGAGAGACAGGTGAGAGGAGTGAAATATAAAGGAACAGAAATGATTGACACTGTGTAAAGGTCAGCTCAAGCCAGGGCAGCGGAAGCACACAGTTGGTTATGCTGACAAGGACCTATGAGAGCTCCCTCATGGGCTAAATTGCTCCAGAAGGCAGAAAAACAGGTTTTTACTGCTTACTATGCGGTACACTTAACCTCCTCACATATCAAAGCTAAAAATAAAAAAAAAAACCTTCTGGGGAAATAAAGCCCCCAAAGCAAAAACTTACTTTCTCTTTTGTGTACTTTTAGACTGAAGAAAATATTACAGCTAATGTGGCTTTTCCCATCATGAATATTAATCACCAATTCCCATTGAGTTTTCCTATGTTTACTTCCCACCTCCTGCACCGAAGAGAACACGGATATATTCAACACTAGATGCACGTCGAAAGATTTTGTGATCCCAAACATCGCCCTAAATAATGCACACCACGGCAGCGTACCGAGTTTGACCTCAGAAACATTTTGAAATATTCATAGAAAGAAAAAAGTATTTAAATTTTGTACACTGCCATCCACATTAAGATTTAACATGGTCATGTCTATCAGGTGATGACTGGCAAAACACACCAGCTCCATAATCTCTTCTAGTTAAAGGTGTAATACGTAACTTTAGCCGCTTTCAAACTTGCATTGCGGAATAATTGGGGTAAAGTCTATCCGCTCTTTTACCGGAGTTGTCTTTTCAAACATATCTCTTCCTCGCAGACTTTTTACACCCTGGCTACGTTCAGATATCGGGAAATGTTCTGGATAAGTTGGATGTCGAAACAGGATAGGACGTCTTTGTGTTGCGGAATATTTCTTGTGAGTTCAGTCAAAACGACGTGCCGCAACATTTCCGCTCTTATGACATGGGGGCTAGCCGGTAAATGTCCGCTCCAGCTCCGAGGTAAAAGAGCGGAACGTTTGAATGCAAACGGTATAAAAGACAAAGTCCGCAACTTTACCGCTTTTCAGAGCAAGTCTGAAAGGGGCTTTTGTGTTTAAAAATGATCACCAGAAGGGGACAGAGTTTTACCAAAGGTAATGGCATTCCCATTCAAATTTATTCAAACAACTAAGACGAACAACTAAGAATAAGACAAGCATGTGCTCATATTTACTTCAGGGATGTTACTATGCAGGCTGGTGTTACAGTTCCATCTTTTTTCTTTTTTTTACGTTAAGCATAAGGGATTGATTGTTGCTGTGTAGCTATAAACTTCGTAGAGAGCTGAAAGAAGCCACATAGGTGTCCTCGTCAATGCCGAATTGTTTTGTGTCTGATTCAAATGTCAAGAAATCAATTTAGAATTAAAAGTATAGAGTGGTTAGAGGAAAGTGTCACATACAAGAAATATTTAGTTGTATTGGCATTGTTGCAGATCATTGGAAACCCCATAAGCTACTCCAGTGTTCCAGTATCTAAAAGCAAGCACCAACACATCATCTTTTCACATAAAAACAGGCTGAAGTGAAACACCATTTATGATAATAACTATTTCTACATACTGTATGTGCAGTTTTTCATAATTAGCCTCGTTTTTGCAAACACATTAACACTGGCCATTTTCATATATTGGTTCTGCTTAATAAGCACAAAAAAGGTGTCTTCTATGACCCACTGCTGTTTTATATCTACAACTCAAATACACCAAACTCTGTGCCACATACACACAGCAGGAGAGAAGTTACACCACCTTAGTACTTCAAGCTATTGACTTGACCGTCCAAAAAAGGGATGCAAGTTCTGCAGCCTTCACTATGGTTTCCTTTTCTTCTGCTGTTCACTGACACCCCATCTGGTGGTTCAAAGTAGTGTTACAGGAAAATATGATATGGACCACATTAAGGCTTTTCACATGTACAGTATGTGCTGCAGAGCTGTTTAGCATGCACTACAGAAACACTGTTATTGATGTATATGAACGCCGTTTGACATGTAATAGCTGGTATTTAGAGAATGGAGTTGTATAATTAATTTGCATATTTAAAAGAAATTGTCAGTCTTTACCAGTTATGAGAATGTTTTTTAAATTTGTGCTTTTCCGTAAAAATGAAGCCAAAAATATTGAGAACATACAAAGTGAACATTCCTGAATATGTGTTTTGACTTTTGGAACAATATCATAATTTATTGTTTATTGAAATTTCCTTCATAAATTAAGATTGGATGTCTGCTTTTGTTTTTTGTTTTATTGAAAAAATTATATTTATCATATTTAAATTCGAGGCCAAGACATTCTTTAGACTATTGTAGAATAATAAACTTGATTAATAAACAAGCACTTGAGTGGAAGAAACACGACAAGTTAGGTTTTTTGCCGCAGTTTGGACCCCAAGAAAGCAGCTTCAGGAGCAAAGATTGATCAAATATTGACAGATGAAACCCAAATATTACAACACAGATTTCACCAATAAAGATAAAGTTTAATGCAATTAAACTCCACAAAGTGACTGACAACAGGTTACCAAGAGATACTTGCTATGCTACAAAGTGCGCTTTATTGCAGATCCCACCATAAACTGTAACTCTGTCATGTGATATATATACAGCATACGAGACCTGCTCTGCTCTGACAAAGTCCTTTACTGTCACATTTATTTTGTTTTATTGCAGCTGATATATGATTGTTGTATGGCACATTTTATGAGACACCATCCCACACATATATTCTCGAGTTTAGACCTCGGCTGACAGCATGAGATGTATACAGCTCTTACCAAGGTTCTCTGTAGGAGTTCATTACAACGGAGGTGATTTTAGGTAATAAAAAAAGCATTAAGATGATGCAAGTTGAACGACTACATCCAGTTCACTGATACGCTCCTTTTCAGTTATAAGCATCTCTGTTGACAATCAGTAACACTTCACAGTTTGCATACCCCTTCATATTTTCATTAATACCATTTACATAAAACAGCTAAATTGAAAAGAACAGTTGCTGTGGCTTTTGTTTCCTCCAGTACTTTTTAGTGGTTCACATATTTACTGTATGTAAAAAAAAGATGGTGATATCAGCTGATTTTTAATTAAATGTGACTTCTTGCCAGACTTCAGAGGTTCAGACAGAAAACATGACACACGTATGACAGACTCAAGGCTGTCTCATAATTTATACTGTATGTAGGGACAGCCCGCGTGCAGACTATAACTGAAAATGCGTTCATGCAAAGTGTCCTCAGTTGTCCTACAATACTTAAACTTGTCCAACACTTGCACCATGATGTCATCTTCTTCCTCTTCCGTGCAAGCTCACACTGATTCAAGAACACTGTGCAAAGCTGGCTAAGTGTCCCCAGTTTGCTTTGTCTGCACTGCTGTTGAGAGTTTTAACTTTACAAATGTCAACATTTCTTTTGCATGAAGCAAAGCAAAAGAAACAATAACACGATGACGGTCGAGAGGCATCCTCTGCTTTCCTTGAGTCTCACTTCAGCCTCTTATCTATGTATTGACGCTGATAGATCCATTACTTATCACTGACCCCTTGGTGACTTCTGTGCTGACCGTGGAGAGAGGAACAATCTCGTACGTCTCTGCCACCCCCCAGCAGCGACAGCGCAACAGGGTGGACTTGAGCTGTTTCTGGAAATTTCTGTTGAGGAAACCATAGATGATGGGGTTGACACAGGTGGAGGCCATGGCCGTGAGGTGACAGAATGAAAAGATGACGTCATGGCCGCAGGATGGGAGAGCCTCATGGTTCCAGTCAAACACGGTGTTGAAGATGTTGAGAGGGAGCCAGCAGAGGGCGAAGACCACCACTATGGAGAATAGCATAATGTTGATCCTTGCAGAGCCCTTGTTATTCTTCTGAGTTACACTCCTACCACGCTCCACCATATCCTTCCTCCTCCTGAGACGTAGGTAGATGTGCAGGTAGCAGACCATGATGAGGGCAAGGGGAAGCAAGAACTGGAAGATGAGCAGGGAGGTGGTGTAAGCTCGCCGAACTTTAACAGATGGCCACAGCTCCATGCAAATAAGGTGGTCGCTGATTGGCAAAGGGATGTTCAGGTTCTGGAAAGGCAAGGTAAGTACGCTATACAAGAGGAAAGGCACTGAGATAAGGCAGGCCACAATCCAGGTCACAGCCACAGCCAAGTAGGACTGTCTTACCAAAGGTTTCCATCCAGTCGGGTGGACAATCAGCTGGTAGCGCTCCATGGAAATGAGGATGAGGGAGAAGATGGAGACAGTTATTGAAATACACTGGATGTAGGGCGTGAGCTTACAGAGGGTGTCTCCAAGGATCCAGTGATCCATCAGTGTATAGATAATAGTCACCGGCAGGCATATGATGCACATTAGAATGTCAGAACAAGACAGGTTGACGATGAAGATGTTGGTAACGTTGTGCATCTCCTTGTGCCGTGTAATCACGAACACCAAGCAAGAGTTCCCAATGAGGCCCACAGCCAAAACTGTGCTGTAAGCAATGATGAGGAAAGTGGTGCCGCTGACTGAGAGCGAGCAGTCCTCAGAGAGATCCCACGGTATCTCTTTCCACAAGGCTTGGTTGTGATTGGTGCTGTGCTGCAGTTCCATGATGGCTTTTGTGGGCTCACCTCAAAGCCAGAGGACTAAATGAACTTATTTTGGCACACCTCCTGTAATTACTTCATGAATAACATTTGCATCTTTCAATTTCTCCTGATCCTTAATCTCTGGCAGTCCTTATAGCTTGTCTTCATGTGCAGCCTGGAAGAAGAGGTGGGAAAGAAAAGAAATAAGTAAACTACAACAAATGTTTGTTTGGTTTTTTCATCAAAGTAAAACTTGTTTTTATATACTGAAGGCCAATTTAATCATTACACTCACATTTTTTCTTCCTTTTCTTTTTAAAATGAGCACAACTGACTCGGATGCTGCAAGATAGGATTTTAAAGATGCAGCATTTCGGATGTACATCCACAAAGATCTGCAAATCGGTCCAGCTATTTGCTTTGTAGCCAAATGTCACCTTTGCACACACCGGTAGTGGATTCAATATCACAAAAACAGAAGTTTATGAGGGGAATAATTAATGTAAGTTGGCAGATATGAGGCTGTGTGCAGAACGGAGATTGTTTTTCTCCTCAAGAGCAGACTATGAGAATAACCGATGCACTGATGGAATATAATCAGCAAAGATTCCGATTTAGCAGCGTCTCTATAATAGCCTGCTGATTTAAATTTCCATCATAATAACGGTGATAATGACTGCTCTTTCTGAGACAATCATTCCCTCTCACTGTTTTCTTCCCTTTTCAACGGTGAGAATTTATTCTGTTTCCGTCCATAAATGACACCTTTCATTGTCACTAAACATTCACAGCAGCTACAAACCCTTAACAGCACATGTGGTCTGTACAAGATTCAACAGAACAAATTAATGTACCGGAAAACATTACAGACATACAATTTCATTACACCAAGGTCTAGGACATTTGGATTGTGCGTGTGTGTATGTGTCCATTTATGTGCATCCTTCTAAATGCATGCACACAGCAAAGAAAACGGCACTGATTCACTGATAGGTTCGCCCTCGGCTCAACTCTCCACAAATTAGTTTTGCAACACAGCTTTGCAAACTGAATTACATCTGCAGGATTTCAAGGATTTATCATTTTTAATGGAGGTCTCCTTAACTATGACAAATGTTGACAGGTAGGACATTAATTGCCTGTGTCTGTCTCCGTTATGAGCCGTAATGTCCTATTTGGATTTGCTGTTTCATCTATGGTGATTAGCCAGACGATTCCCAACAAAAGAAATAGTTGCACAAAGAACTTCAAGCACCACTTGCATTCCTTTGTGGAGCACAACATGTCTCTTAAAGATTAATCTAGATGATTTTCTGATAATGTGGCTTGCACATATCCTGAAGTCTTGATGCTGATTATTTATGGCAGAATTTGGACACTTAAAGTGATGCGCTGCTGTGTGATGGTAGAAGAAGCAATGTTGCAAGGAAATTTACCAAAGAATTGTACTTGATTTGTTACATACAAATTATACTGATTTGCAAGATCATGCAGAAAAAAGTACAACAGACTAAAACAAACGTATTACCTCAATGTAATCATAAATATTTGCTTTAAGAAGTCCCTCCTTTAAAACGACAACATGAAATAATGATTAGTGTGAGAGGGGCTGTTGCATCCTACCCGTGGTTTCTGCAGCCTTCCTGGGTCTAAATATGGATTTGCTCCCACTGATTGAGGTGGACCTGCAGGTGGAGGGGAGACTCCTGTGTCCGCGTGAGCTCACTGCTGTCCTGTCCAGGGAAAACTTAACATCATTCCCACCTCAGAGATATCTGATGAATGGCCACTGAAAAAAGCGGCACTTAAACTCTTAGCATTTAATAAATAAATAAATAAATAAATAATACTAATACCAATACTAATACTAATACTAATACTAATACTACTACTACTACTACTACTACTACTAATAATAATAATAATAATAGTACTAGAAAGGACAAGTCTCATTGAAATAATGTAACCTTTGCGCAGGTTGTGATACTGTTATTAAACTCTACGATTCCTAGAGAAAAAGGATAACTTCTTTATAATCCACTCCACCAGCAACACGGTCACGGTCTACAACAAAACATAGCATCATAACAAACCAATATCAAAATTGACGTCGTTTCTTACCGAAATAATCTTTCTTCTGGGACTTCAGGCGCTGTTGTGCGTCAGGTGAGACAGCGGAGTTTTTCTTTTTCTTCTTTTTTTTGCTGGAGGAGAAGCTGGGAGGCGTCTTGTCAGGACAGGAGCTCAGATATTTCTTAAAGCGACCACAGACTCAGAGCGGCTTCAGACTCTCTCCGTCAGGGATGTGATTGGGAACATCTTACATAATAACTTCTGCGTGGCTTGCGCTCGAACGCACGTGCACGCGGCGCGCGCGCCACCACAAGGGGCCGACGGGGTAATTGTTGAGTTATTTGAAATCTGTATGTGCACGGTCTGGTTCACCCACTTGAAGGTCAGAAATGTACTGAAATGATATTATTCTTCTGAGGAACATGCTGAGACTTCGCACACTGAGGTCAACTTTACATCTCTTATGAGAGGTTGCCCTAATATCTAGGTGATGTAATATTCATAGGCTATAGGACATTATTGCACTGCAGTGATTAAAGGTCCTATGGGGCTCTCTGAATATATAATTATTATAACATGCCCCTGAAACAAATTTGGTGTTTGTCCTTTCCCTGTGGAATATTTCAGAGTATAGAAGGTAATCCTGGGGATTTACTAGATGGTGTTGTTCAGAGAAATTCATAGAGACTCACCTCATTGTCATTTGAGAGTGAATGCTGGGATTTATTCTATGTAAAGCATCGCACTGCAAATATATAGAAAATACACTGTCATGCAAAAGACCTGAAAGATACCGATCTTTTTCAGATGATTAAGTCTGGCGAGACCATAAACTCCCATCCTTATCGTTCATAAAGATAATTAACCTTGACTAACCATCAGTCTTGTCGGCTCCTTTACATAATGTTTCACATCCAGACCGAATGAGACATCATCACGACTTAAGTCCCGGTCCAGATCCCTCTGCTGCTAACACCTAGAGCTATTTCAAACCCATTTTTTTTGCACCTCCTTTGCTTGTGCAACAGATTGTTAACTGCTTCTTCACACTGTCCCCACACACTCCTGTTTCAAGCGGAGGCTGTTTGAAAGAACAGTAATAGCTGTTTGTCTGAGAGGCAGAACGGTGAAATGACTTGCCACCGACAACAACAGCTCTGTGGGTGTTTATTTGACATGGAGATAGGGGTGTCAGGTCAGCCAAGACGACAAATCTAGGCACACAGTTCTCAGTGTAAGGCAGGAATGCAAATAAAGGGAGGGTGGCAAAACATTGCATGGGCTCCGACTACAGGATTCACAGACAAAGAATGACTGTTCCTCTCCCTTTCAGCAATCAACAGTACCACCACTTACTTTTCTATTTTTCTTCGAGCTGGTGTTGTTTCGATGAAAGGAGGGAGTGAAACATTTTTTTAAAAATGTCTCACATGTCATGACAGCTGGACATTACTGGGACATGAAATTGCTTGTTTGACACTGTGTCCAGCACTTTAATATGATTGAAAAGTGACAGCTTGATTGAGCAAAGGGGATTGTGTCCAGTGAGGTTTGTACAGTCTGGAAAGGAAAATGTTTCTCTTGGAACAAGAAATATTGTTTCTAAAAACATTTCTCTCAAAACAGAGAGAGGATGGGGTTTTATTCCGCAATACTTGATAAGGTAGCAAAGTAACAGTATGTTCCAAACATTTTTGAGTCATTATCTCACTTTCTCATGAAATATTTTGATTGTTGAACTTATTTGGCACATGCTATCAACTGTTTTGTTTCCCGTCCAGTGTCCCTTTACGCAATGCATAAGGTAACCTGGTTCAACATGGCTATTTTTGGATTTGAATAGAGACTCGTAAGGCATTGGTACAAGCTGTTCTTGTGGGAAACTTTTAATAATCTTTTTATTGTGAGTGGCACTGTAATTTAATAATGTAATCTGCCCCCATTAACAACAAATGGGTCCCCTGCTGTAGTTTCCCATATTCGGGGGTTTAATAATGACTGTGCAGCCACTGGAGCTGTGTATTTGTAAGTTCATAGCCCCCCCCTTTTTTTATGTTGGGTTTGTGTGTGGGATTTATTTGTGTTGACAGAATCCCTCACTTTACCCGACTTTTAAAAACTGTGCTGTGCAGTGGGGCTTTGTAAGAGTTTAACACCAATTAAGCCAAACAAACGGTAGCTCTGTGCAAAGAAAGACAGAAAGAGAAAGAAAAGGAAAGAAAGATGCATTGTGCGGCAAAAGCGTGAAGGCTGATATTTAAAAAACAAACAAACTGTATTTTAATAAAGCTGAGTGAATATTCATCTAGACTGAAAACATTACTCACGGGTAAAAAGTTAATTATTGTTGGAGCTCAAAAAGATAGTAAATATGGTTGTCATCAAAAGAAATGGCTTGTCAGGGACATTGCAAAGACACAGCACATACAGCACATGATGATAATGTTACATGACTATAGTGCAATGCAAATATGATTTGGGGGGGTTGAGGTCTGCGTGTTCAGGAATCACTGTCTGCAGCTCAGCTATTATGTAAATATAAAAAGCTCAGAAAGATTTACAGTTTCTCATGAAAGTCTGGGAATACTGTTCCAGAGCCATCATTTTACAGTACATGGCTGCATTTAAATACACTATGTAGAATATAGTGATTGGGAACATACATACATGCAGATACAGACTAATTTCATGAACAAAGAAAACACAATTCCCTTTGAGCCTATTTTGTAAAACTCTGCTGAAAATTGCATACCCACAATGACATGAGTATATGTATATCTGCACCTACAAGGTCTTTTTTGAAAACTTTCAGGTTCACCTGAAAGAAACATGCACTTTGAGGATGAATATAACTGTCCCTTTGAAATGATGCAGCCGTAGCTCTAAATCTCTATCAAATCACTGCAAAATCAACATTATGCCTATAAGTCCAACTCTGATAAAGTGAAAGAGGACAAAATTGGAAAGGTTTAAAGACAGCTCCGACAAGGTCTCCATTATGGCCATTTTGGCACAGTTTGGCACTATCTGCTCTTAACATTCCCATACAGGGAAAGCTCAGGTTTTAGAAGGTTCAAGCATCAACAAAGTAAAAATGTGTTCACAGTTTCAGACAGGTGTGGAAAAGGGTTATATTTGTATATGTTGTGAATAAAGTCATGTTGACGACTTGCTTCATTGCAATATTTTACCATTTATATAAGAACAGGAATGCACAGATGAGCTGACAAATGTGGCTATGGAGAGGGAAGTCTGGGCTTAACTGCTCTGGCTGCTACCCCCGCGACTCGGATAAGTGGAAGAAGATGGATGGATGGATGGATGGATGGATGGATGGATGGATGGATGGATGGATGGATGGATGGATGG
>JBBBVU010000012.1:23099647-23128300 GCA_037177055.1 Atherinosoma microstoma
CTCTGTTGTTTCTTCACTGTGTTGTGTAGAGGATGTGAAGAATTGTCCATTATTTTGAGCAGCTTGTGCAGCATTCTGTTTGCACGAGGAACTGCATTTCCCAGTACATTTTAAACAAGGAAATTGGCATGAAATGTAAATGACATTACAAACTCTTTTTTTTTTTTTAAATTTGGCTTTAATAGTGTTTTGCAGAAAAACTCTTCAAAATTAAGTGTTAATAAGATTTATTTCTTTAGCACCAAAAAATTGTTAACTTAGGCAAAAAAGGGCTCAGAGTGCACACCTTAAATACTACAGGTGAGATTAATCAGGTTAAGGGTGTGACAGGAACAAAAGAGAAGAGCCAATTAAAAAACAGTTGTTAGTTAGGAAAGTGCCAGATCCCCAGCTGATGCCGCCGGTGCTTTCAGATATCAGCCTCGTCTTGCTTTTCCTTGAGCCAGACTTTTTGTGTGTAATTGTAGTTCCACATCTTGGCTTCCCTGCTTCAGCTTTGTGCCTTGCATTTGCTTCAAATAAGGTTCATTTCAGTTTCCTGCTTGTCTGCCTCCAGAATGTTAGTCCTGTGTCTGGGTCCTTCTAACACCTCTCCTCTGAAACATCTCAGGGGAAAATATCACAGCTGCAGTGAATGTGTGGAAATGGTTTAAGCATTTTACCCCTTATTCTTTCTTTTTTGCCTCCCAGTCACAACAACTTGGAACATCTGCTGAGTATAAAATAAAAGATTGGTTTTATTTTAGGCGCATATTACCTGAAAATATGGACTAAACCGATTTAAGTCAGGAAACCAGATGTGACAAACTGGAGATGTGAAATTGGAGTTTATTAAACCACAATTGTATTAGCGGACGGAAAGGTAGAATCAATCCACTGTGCATTAGTCCCACTAATCCTTCTATTTTGTTCAACATGTCCTTCCTGCTTTCTTAATCCACATAAATATTTTGCTCCGTTCCAACACATCTGTGTTCAGTAGGTTTTTTGCCCTTTACATTTGAGCTCAGTCTTCCCGGCATGTGGTAGATTTTACAATAACATTGCCACTGCAAACAGCAGATGTCACACCTCAGAATAACCCATATCCCAATATCAAGGGGGTGAAAACTAAATCAAGCGATTACATAACATGGCAGAGGAAAGACGCTGAATTTCCTTTAATCACTAGAAGCCTTGTTTAATCCATTCATGTTTTAAAGTCACAGTTTAGATCGTTCCAATTAAAATTTGATCCACCATCAGTCGTATTTCTCTTAGCTACTTCACAAGTGTTAAAGAGGATGGCATTTACCATGAATTTGTCCATATATTGATGTGAAACACAAAGTCTCACAGTAAACACAGCCGTCATTCTTACATGAGTGTAATGCAAATGAATTATTTAATCATCTCCATGTAAAACTATTCACATAAATGTTTCTGAAAATCCTGCAGCAGTGAGTGTAAAATGCTTGTGACAGGGACCAAAGCGCTCCTTGCAAGGCTGCTGTCAAGGCAGAGTCTAGCCAAGCTATCTGGTGCTATCATGTCCCTGCTTGCCGTCTTGTGTAATACTTTCCTCTGGGAGATGCCCAGCTTCCTGACGCGTGTGGGCCATGTGTGAAAAAGTGATGATCCACCCTCAGTCTGTCTCTGCAATAAGAAGCAAGGTTGCCACCCAGCTTTTTGCAGCCTTTTTTTTCTTACATATTTTTCCTCTCAATACCAATTATAAGTTACAATTCAGCCAACCTCTAAAGCTCCTTATATTGTGGGAATGCTTTAATATTTCAGCAGCATTGATTTGTTTCTCTACCTCCAGAAGGGAAATCTCTCAGCCTATTTTTTTTTATGAAGACTCTGACTTCAAGTTGAGATGACCCTGAGAAAGACAGACATGCTGTTTTTGACTGAATTGGGAGCTAACTTTATGGTCAAACTATAAATTTGCATGATTTCTTATTTAACAGAGAGAACATTTTGCATATTTTTCTCTTCATATGATCACACTATGGAGTCCAAATGTAATTTCTCCCAAAATGATTCATAATAGCAGCAATCGCTGAGGCAGATCTGTCTCATGGCAGAGTAATGACCCCACACTGTTCATCATTTAGGCAGAACTATGAATCACCGAGCGGCTGCTGTCTTAAAGCAGGTGACAGGCTTCATCAAACAGCAGCACTGGAAGTTGTTGCGTTGCAGGACTTTGGTGTAGAGCAAAATTGATTGCTCCCCCTCACAATCACCAAGCAGCCCCAAGAAAATTGCACCTGCCACGGGCACACCTACAGTAAGTCACTTTACAACGATCCGTTCAACTTATGAATGGCACACCAGGCAGTGTTTATAATGTGGTAGACACAGTTTAATGCACCCTGCTCCCACTCTTGTAGCCTATATGCTATCTAAGTTTGAATTTGTTTGGCTTTCTCTTGGTTCTCTCTTCAATGAAGCTTCAGTATCTTATATTATACATGCTGTATAAACCATGTTCATTGACAAGACTTCAATGATACTATAGATTCAAGTTAATTGTACAAAGAAAAAAAAAGCCACTATTTTTTGTGTGTGTTTGCCGTATTTTGCCAGTCAGATTTACTGTGCCAGACAAAAGATGGACGTGGGCCAAGTGGTTGTCACTGCTGGAGCTCTGCTGTCCCAAACTAATCAGCTGTATTGTCCTTGGCTCTTATCAGATGGGGACCACAGCTGTTGGAGTCCCTGTGTTCTAACAGCTTGCTATATGCACCGCACTTTTACTTTTCATAGCCTCTCATGCTCATTCCAGACAAACTGTACCCATCCTTATCTTGGAGTTTGGAGCTTCTGTAATGGCACCTTAAGATAATCTCCTTCGATAATGGTTTGAGTGGGGCCTAACTATGCACCATTAGCATAATAGCCCAAGGTCATGGACTGGGCTAATCTGTGTCTTGGCAAATGCTGCTTCCAGCGTCCTTTTTTAAAGTCTGTGTGTGGTATAACTTGACAGCTAATTCTGTAAATGCTACCCACTTTGCTTTCATTTGTCATTTCTTCCTGCGGAACTACGGTGCATCTTCTGCACAGCTCTTCACTGATGAAAGGAAATGCTCTGCTAATGCACTAGGGTGCTGTAATTTCAGTAATGGCTAAATCAAACAGGCCCTATCTCAGCATTAGGGTCCAATAACAACATAACTACAACAACACCAATTTATTCAACCAGACTGACGTCTTGTGAAGAGGAATTTTTTATCTGAAAACACTGCATGAAAATGTAGGAAATGTCTATGTCGAATATGATCACTCACATCATATGTGCTGCTTTGCACCTTGGCAGGACTGTGATGCGTTTCTTCACTCAGGTTAAACATATAAACATACAAAAAAAATAAAATGCTTTGATGTGATTTTTATTGCATTTCTTGTGCATACAAGATATAAAAAGCTCAACCCTTCCTTGCCTCTCAGTTTTCTTTGAGTACTCTGCAGCTGTGTAGACTGGAAAATTTATCAAGTGATGGATTCTTCTGACAGTGTTTCTGCAAATGGAAAAAAAAAATCTGCATTTTAGAAAATGATGTATGCAAATTGAAGCCTTGACAGAAGATGAATGAGACTGTAAAGCTTAACTAACATGCAAACCATAATGACTAATGTATTTATATTGGGGGGAAAAAAACACATCATGTATTGCTGTCTTAGGGAATCTCTCTAGAAACTAAGGCAGTAATACCGAAGGAGCAAAAATGACAATCAATTATTATGGAAAAATCAATAAATATTAGTAATTGAATTAAATCTAATTTAATTCAATCAAAACCTCATTAATTGTGGTGCATCAAAAATTTCCCTCATATTATCACTATGATCTGACACCCCCACCCCCATTATAGCCTTAGCATAACTACTATATAATAAATCCTTCTATGGAGCAGTTTCACATTAAAAAAAATACTATTTACTTTTGTTTACACCAAACTTTTATACCCTAAACCTGAAAAACCGCGGCGTATAAATGCAATAAGTACAATGTATATGCACCAGGAACCACTAACTACCACCCTACTCTACTGGCTTATACTTTATATTGTGTCCTGGTTTGAGCACTTTCAGTTATTTTGCTATTAAACAGCACCCTCTTGTGTTTTAGCCTTCTATTTACAGTCATTGGTTTTAGCAGTCACACAACCAAATCCGTAAATGGCTTAAGTCGTTATGGCTTATTTCAGCAACGGAAAACATCCTAATTGAATCATGACTTAAGCAGAATATGATTACTAAGTCGACACAAGATAACACAAACACACTTAAAAAGTTAAGCAGCAACTTTCTTATCTCCCTGAGATGTGCAAGACGTTCCTGATTGGCTGATCTCTAGAAAGTGGGTGGGGATGATAAGACCGAAAGGACCAATAGTGTTTGATCTTTCTGTCTGATACCAAAAGTAAACAGACATGTTTTGACCTGTCGAAACAACCAAACGGCTCTGCTAACTACACAGAACTAGGGATTTTGATTCGTTTTGACCAAGCTGTTGAGCAGGTTTGATTGGGTGAACACGACGTCATTTCTGTGCTATCATATTTTATGTTTTTAATGGTCTTGCTTGATTGCGTTACAGCTAAGAGGCTAGCCAGCTTTTAGCTTGCATAACATTTGACATTAGCTGACGACTTGGTAGCGGAGTAACGGCTAGCAGCAGGTTGACGGTAGGGAGTAAATAGGTAACAATATACTTCAATGTATTTTAAAGCTATATTAGGTGCATGACATGTGGTTAATGTGTAATGTCACACTGACTATGCACTCATGAAACGACCAGTCTTCCTTAGTCGTTAGCTGCCAGGCTCATACTCCCTCTCTTGTTTATTATTCTGCGTTCCTCTGTGACTCCAAACAAAAGAAGTAAACGTTGAATAATGTCGGTACAAGACGTATGAAAACAATGAGACCTGAACGTCACAGTCTTGGTATGGCTGAGGATGGAGCGCTGAGTCCAGCGGGAGGACGCGCTGGCTCATCGGGCCGTCCTGGCCGACAAACCTTCAGAAGTTCGGCCCATTTCCGCAGCCTGCTGGACGGCCTGCTCTCCCTCAGACAGGGCGACATTCTGTATGATGTTGAGCTGGTGGTGGAGGGTCGACCTCTCCGAGCCCACCGCGTACTCCTGGCAGCCTCTTGTGATTATTTCAGGTAAATCTATCAAGCACCTTCCGTCGATGCTATAGTTTTATCTTCATTTTTGCTTCACTTTCTTTCTCTCTGTTTGCCATCTTCATAACAAAGTTTGTGCAACTGAGGCTGAATGGGCAAATAATTTTCTGGCCACTGGTATCGCTCTCTCTCTCTCTTTTTTTTTTTTTTTTCCAAATTACATAATCCCCCCAACACACAGGAACACACGCACACCAAAACTCAAAAAATGCACGAATGCAATCTAATCACTTAGTGCAGGCTTCTGCAGCCTATGGTCACAAGACATAGCCAAGTCTTGGTGGAGAGACCAGTTTAAACAATGATTATCTTCTTGTAGATAAGGATGTAGCTTATCAACATTGTCATATGATAACCACATGAACAGTTGGGTTTTGTCATATCCTGAGCTGTGGGCCCAGTTTTTGTACTGATTTGAAGTGTTTTTCTCAGTGTACGAGTTGCATGAATAACATAAAGCTGTGATTTAGTCTGAAAAGAACACTTGTTGCCTTTTAACATAATCTTTTGGAGGCAGTTGTTGCAGAATACACTACACGTCACATTAACACCAGTAACAAAGCAAAAACAAACATGAAATGATCATGATTATAATAACTTGTCTGTGTGACTGCGTCAGACACACCTTAACCCTAATGTTGCATGAATTCGGTCGTCTCTGCTTACATACCTGGCCTTAAACCTGTTGTTTAGCACTTCACTCTGACCTGCTGAAATATGCTGGGCAGGAGGTTTTGTGTTGTTGTTTGTCCAAGTGTAAGAAGCAGCATCATGGAGAGCAAAATGCTGCTTTTCATTTTTCAGCTTTCATATTAGCTTTTTTTTTATATACTTGAGATCATAAAATAGAGAATGATCCAGGTAGCAAGAACGGTGCATATTGTGCAGCAAATGCATCGGCTAGAATTCCAGCTGGATGCACTGTGACTGGATGGCGTGAGCCTCATCATTGGGAAATCAGGTTAAACTATGTTTCATCTTCTCCAAATAGGGGGATGTTTACCGGAGGACTCCGGGAGGTGCAGCAAAAGGAGATTCCAATCCATGGAGTGTCCTACATTGCCATGAAAAAAATACTTGACTACATCTACACTTCAGAGATTGAGTTAGACATGGAGTGTGTTCAGGAAGTCCTGACAGCTGCCACGTTGATACAGGTAAGCCGATTTGATCCAAGTCAATTTTCTTAGTTCTGTTTTGTTGAGCCAAACCTCATCTTTTTGTGTTTTAACAGCTTGAAAACGTCATCAGCTTCTGCTGCGACTTCCTGTTCTCCTGGCTGAACGAGAGCAATATTTTAGAGGTGCATCACATTGCCGATTTCTACGGACTGGAGCAGCTTAAAGCCAGAGTCCACTTCTTCATCCTCAGGAATATCCAGACTTTGTCTCGAACAGATGAGTACCGACAACTCCCAGAAGACGAAGTCTTCAGAGCGCTGAACAGTGATGAGCTCCAGGTGACCAGTGAGAATGAGGTGTACGAGGCTGCTCTCCACTATCACTATAGTCCAGAGGAGGTGGAAACTGACCAGGTGTACTTGCAGGTCAGTCTGAAGGTGTGTCTTTATTTTGTTCTCAACTGTTATTGAAAATAAACTTGAGCATTTTTACTAAATGCCAGTTAACCACGTTCATCTCTCTCACACAAAAAGGACAATCTGAAGATGCTCCAAGCTGTACGTTTCTGCCTGATTGAGAAACAAGTGCTGCAGAGACTGCACGGCAGACTGGACCAGTGTCCACTGAAAGACTCAGTTTCGGCTGCGCTTCGTTACCACGAGCAGGAGGTGTTGCAGCCCGTCCTGCAGAGTCCTCTCACACAGCCGCGGTCCACCTTCCACTGCATCCTGGGCTTCGGGGGGATGTACAGCTCCAGCTCCCTTGCAGAAAGCGAGCACCTGTTTCAGGTGTACCTCCCGAGCTGGGGGGAGTGGAGGACTCTCGCTGCAGCTCACGCTCCTCGAATGTCCAATCAGGGCGTCGCTGTGCTCAACAACTTTGTTTATCTCATCGGAGGCGATAAGAACACCAGTGGATTTCGTGCAGAGAATCGTTGCTGGAGGTGAGAGCCTATCTGGATATTTTTATTTGTACTTGTCCTCTAGCTGCTTGTTATTGTGTTTTTAAAATGTCATTTTTAGATTTTAGTGGCTATTTTTTATTGATAATACATCATCTGAAATCGGCTTGCGAAGGTTTCATTGGGATCTCTTGCTTCAGAATGTTTGCTGCAGCCTTGCAGCAAAGTTGTTTTTGTGCCTTTGATTGCATCCCATGATCTTCATCAGCGCATGGACTTGTTTTTTTTGGGTTTTTTTAGAGCAGAGTTCGTTGCCCACATTAGCTTAATAGAGTTTATTCCTGCCTTTTTGAAATGGCAACTGGGAAACAGCTTCAACTAAATGGTCTGTCGTGTCAAAACTGTGGAGTTTTTGATCATATCTCTTTAAGTAAAAGGTTCCTCACATGGCAGAAAGTCATTTTGCCCAGTAAATTGTGTCAAAAATAACTCAGATGATTGCTTGTGAGATGTTTGATCTTGCTTGGATTTCTTAAGTTGTACTTCTTCTCCTGACGCTCCTCTGCTCTCCTCAGATACGACCCTCGTCACAACAGCTGGTGCTCCATCCAGCCTCTGCAGCAGCAGCATGCTGACCACTGTGTATGTGTGGCGGGCGGCTATATCTATGCCATCGCAGGGCGCGACTACAGCAACGAGCTGGACACAGTGGAGCGCTACGACCCACACACCAACATGTGGGAATTTGTAGCACCTTCGAAGAGAGAGGTATGAGTTTACAGGGTGGGAAGATAAACAAGAAAGTGCGTGTAATACCTCTGCTGTCCACATGATGGCGCCACATACTCATCTGTTCTTTGCTCTTTTTTTTTTTTTTCCTTCTCCTTAAACACTGTCTAACTTTTTCTCCAGGTGTATGCCCATGCTGGAGCAGTGGTAGATGGGAAGATTTATATAACATGTGGGCGTCGAGGAATGGCATACCTCAGAGAGACCTACTGTTTTGATCCTGCAGCCAATGCGTGGACAGCATGTGCAGAGGGACCGGTGGAGCGAGCTTGGCACGGCATGGCTGCTGTTAACGGACGTGTGTATGTTATTGGGGGTAGTAATGATGAGCGTGGATATCGGCGCGATGTCCTAAAGGTAAAATAGTCCCACTATCTATCATGCAGTATAAATGGCGTTTTGATCAGCCCTCACACTTTTCTGTCAAGATACTTAAAATATAAAAATTTCCGCCCAGTTCAGCTTCTTTTAGATTATCATAGAGCACGAGGACTTGAAACACTGAGCTAATTAATTTGGTGTTTTTTCAAAGGAGAAAGTCCATTCATTTCCTTTTCTTCTTCAGGTGGCTTGCTTTGACCCCAAGGCCAACTCTTGGTCTTTAATGACCCCCCTCCCCTCTGGTCATGGAGAACCTGGCGTTGCTGTGCTGAAAGGTTGCATCTATATACTGGGTGGGCGCTCGCATAACAAAGGCAACAGGATGAATTATGTTCACGTGTACAACCCTGACACAGACGAGTGGGAAAAGGAGACTGAATTTAAAGAGCGTGTGTCCGGCCTGGCAGCCTGCGTGGCACTCATGCCCCCAGCTGTGATCACTCAGGCCAGAAACTGGGAGCAGCGCACCAAGGCTTCGTGGGAAGATGTGGACATTGACAGCTCAGAGGACTCTATTGAGGACTGAAGCAGCTTTGTTGACCTAAATTCATCAACACTCATGCACTTTTTCTTATGAAGATATCTTGCGGCTGTGCTCATGGCACCATTGTGTCCTTTTATGTTTCTTTTGCATGTTGACCACTATGAGTGCCTCCATACTAAAGTGTCTTTTAAGATCTTTGCACATTTTTTGTCGGTTTCTCAGATTTAAGAACTTGCACAAATGTTCATGTACTTCTTTGTTGCTGTTATCTTCTTTCTGTTTTTACCTGTATTCTACTCGCTATGCAAAACTATGGACTACGTTCAGCTGCCGAGATTTATCATTTCGGGACTTTTTGGAATCTGGACCTTTAACACTGACTTTAGACAAAGAGTTTTTGACAGGCAGCTGCTCTTTCATAGTTTGCTACTTCTAAATTATTGCCAGAATCTAGTAATCATCACAACCAGACTACTTTTTGAAGTATCTACATTATTGGTTCATTATGTGTGTAATATTTACAGTACGTTTATAACTGAGTAATGAAACGGTGATGCTACAGGTTGGAGATCCCACCTTCTGTTATGTTGCCATGTCCATTAAAGTCACATGGACTTAGAGAATTTGATATTTATGTCATGCAAACCAAATCACTTTTTATATGTCTTTTGATTAATGTTGCATACGATACATCTGGAAATCTAAATGATTCATTTTAAATTTCTGTTCCAAAAATCAGGCCCAACTTTGTGCTTCTGTTTGTTCTCAATAATATTTGATAGAAGCAGAAAGTAGGACCGACGACACCTCCACCTCTATGCATCTACTCGTGAAATGTGTTGTTCAATCTTAATATTATGTTTTTGAAACAAGTAAACACGGGGTGTGCAAGTATCCAAGTTCTCATAATTAAATAAAGTAATATATGATTTCTTGTCTCGTGTGCAGTATGGAAACTATGATAATACCAATACATAATGTCTTGAAACTGTTGAGGAATGAAGCAATAATGTGACGGATGAAGAAAAAGTGTGGGAAGTAGATGAGTTAATCTGAGGAGAGTTAAATGTTTCTTTGCTTTTGTTTTCTATTTAAACAATTAAAATGTTGTTTAATGCTAAAAGTATAACCGTTTAAATAAGTAATGGCATAACAGGTTTACTTTTAGCATGACATGGCTAAACGGAGAAGGTAGAGGTGGTTTTGCTAGGTTTCCTTCCACAGATACTTAATAAGACGCAGCAGAGGCACTGAAAATGTGTCAGATACAGCAGGATGTTGAAGCGTTCTTTGGTTATTGACACAATGAACCGAGTGAAAAGTGGAAATGGATCTGATAAATTGTCTTTATCTGATCATGAGTGTGTTAAAACATGACCTTAGTGTGGCTGTTGCTTCTCTTCAGGACAGTTTAATAAACATGTAAAATCTCCACAGCTGGTTGTCCTTGTTTGAACTCCTGACAGCGGTGGTTGTTACCTTCTATCTTTTATTCCACCCAGTCTCCGCTAGTTCCTCTCCATTTGGCTCTAAACTCCATCAGCTTTATGAAGGCTGACTGCTGCTTTCCTCTCTGAGGCTGTTTCATCTACATCTGTTACCCCCCACCAGCTCTAAGTGAGCACCCTCCTCCCTCCCTCCTTGTGTTTCACACTATTGTGCCAGCCCCCAGCAAGTTGTCTGGTAGGATTTGCTGACACCAGCACTGGGCATCCTGGATCAACACTCTTGTGTTTATGCATCAGTCTTTTTTTTTATTCCAAAGCTAGAGTACCACCTGGGGGACACTCAAGACATGTCGGGCACTTAACCACATCAGTGGTCTTCACAAACATCTGAGTGCAGGTCGATCTGGTGCTCTTTGCCACACCATTATCAGAGCAATTAAAAGGACCACATTAGCCATCAATGTAGCGCTATATGCAGATTAAACCCAGAGGAGTTGAGGATGGATGGGAGTCAAGGGAATTTTTTAGTGCTCACTTTTACTCTCATTCCTCCTGCTGTGCTGGAGAAGGTGAGGGGAATGGAAATCAATATAGAACAAAGAACACCACTGGTGGATGGAGCTCTGTATTCTGAGATGTTCCTTCTGATTTGCCTGGTGGCTTCACTGATATACCAGAAGTTGGTCTGCAAAGGGCATTTTGCATCACCTGAATTCTTACACACATTTTCCCTTTGATGCTAAAGTTTGCTGTACACATTCCTGGTGAAATTAGCCTGATAATCTGTTTAAAGTGCATTACTCACTCTCACTTTTCTTGTCCTCTGACATAATAAGGCTGAAAAATGGTTCACAGTGGATATTTTTCATCTATAATTTACAATTTGACCCCAGACTCTCCAGCAGCTTCTACCAGCAGCCAATTAAAATAGGTTTTTACATCAGACACATATAGCCAAACACAATGATAACACAGCATAACCAACACAAAAAATGTCCAAAGGAATACACTTATTATTGATACAAATACTGCAATTAGGACTTTTGTTGTAGCATTTCAAATGTATGAAAACCTCCAACATGACTCTCAACCAGGCTCAGTGACAATAATCCTGGTGATTCCTAAATATTTGTGTGACAACACAGGCTTTACAAGCAATTATTCAATTTGTACTGTCACACGCTTTAACATGTTTTTGTGTATGAGTGTAAATAGAGATTAATTCCATAAAAAACATATAACAAATGTCTAATGTACTATCATGAATACATATTATGTAATACTCTGTTGCAAAGCCACATCTATGTATGAAAGATTTTATTTCCCCACTTCCAAGCAGTTTGACTTCAAATTTACTAAAGTCAAAAGGCCGACGTGTGGAAAATATAATTTCACAATGCCCCTGGATTTAAGCTTCTTCGGTCTGACCTGCTCTCCTGTGAGATCATTAAAAACTACATAAATTAGGAAGTCAGATGTCGAAAACACTGTTTCAGCAACGCTCTTAGATAATGAATTGCACTGAATAAAACCACACTAGATGGTTCCTAAAGGATCCCCCCCCCCCTCTTCTTTCTCCCTCCCTTTGGATTTTACAACAGTCATTAGCAGCTCATATCCACTCAGGGTGAAAGCGATAGACCCTGCCTGTGTTTTTCAGTTGTGAAAAGGAGCCGACTGCCCCCCATTTTCATGCTTTTTAAGGCTCATTGACATGGAGAACGAGGGCCGTGCATTGCTTTACGTGCTGGTGGGTAAACCTCAGCAGGTGAGCCGGAGTCACTGTAATACAATGTCTTTAATGCATGCTGGGCCTGTCGAAACCACAGAGTAGTCCCCATTAGTGGAAAGACAAACAAACAGCACTGTGCTGGTCTTTCAGGGGTGGCCCAGTGGAAGGCTTGTAGATGTGCACCCACTCATGTTATAGTAAAAATACTGCATGCAAAATATTGACTGGATGAAAACCAAAATATAAAACAGGCTGTTTGAATCTTTGATCCACAATCTACAGAAAGATGAGACACAATCAGAAACTCTGCAGTCTTTATATTAACAACAATCTGGAAGTAGCATATTTTGTCTGTATGCAAACCAAATGAGGAATAAACTTACAAAAACTATCTAAGAACTTCTATGCAGCAGGATAAGCCAAAATTGCTGCAAGCCAGGGCCAGGTGGTATTTTGACCAGTTTGATAAATGGTAACAACTAATTTCACGACTATGTAAACAGAAAATAAAAAATCCTGAATGACTTGACTAAAATATGTATTCACACTTAAGACATTGAATTATGTTACTTTAGATTTTTATTCTTAGTTCACATTACAGTTCATAGACAGGCATAAATTGCACACTTACGTTTGATTAAATTTTACAAAAATATTATTTACGCTAGGGGATGAGACAAAATACAAAATAAATAGACAATAAAACAATCACTCGGCATGACTCTGCAAACTTTCACTCAGCACAAGTCTGAAACCTGCCCGGTCTGAGCCAAAGACAGTGGCGAGCTGCTCTCCTCGCAGGCCTGCGGCCCCCTCAGCCTTGCTTGGGCATGCATTCGCTGCATCAGCCACAAGATGCAGCAGCTTTTTGTTTAGTCTCATCTCGCTCAGTTAACACAGAGGATCTCCTTCACCAGCAGGAATAAGAGAACAGCGGGTACTGGCTCCACTCGGCCACATTGCCATGGTGATAGCCATGGTGCACGGCTTGTGTGGTGTAATCAGCGGTCAGATGGTGAGGAGGGGGATACTGTGCGGGGCTGGGGCCGCTCCACTGGCCAAGGGGCTGCTCCGTGCTGTAGGGACTGTAAATGTGGTGGCTTATCACTCCTGGCTTGCCAGCCTGGGCCATGGTCATGTTGAGCACCCCGGTGTAGTCCTGGGGTCCTGGAAGGTGCTGGGGGCCACAGTGGGATGGATTAGCTTCATGTGATCGAGGCTTTGAAGAGTCATGATCTGGAACAGTGGCAACATCAGGAACTCTGGACTCAAAACTGCTGCGTCCTGATCCACTGTTGCTGCTGCCGGTGCTGGAGGAGGGGGATGGAGACTTTCCATACTCGTGGCCCCTGGAGAGTAAAAAGATATCGGTCAGTGTTTTCCTCTCTTAAATAACACCTTATTTGCTTAATGATAGGAGAAGTATTTACCTGTACGGCTGGTAGGAAGCTGGAGCAGGGACAAGCTGCTCTGAGTGATACATGTCTCTGGTGTCCACCCCAGCTGGAGAGTCAGTTCTCACATTTTGCTCCCTCTCAGCTCCCCACGGGGAGTAACGCTCCTCTTTGACAGCATCCTCATCTTTCCTTTTGGGCATGTCGCCTTCATCTCCATCGTAACCATCATATGATGATGGGCAGAAATCTAAAAAGGCACAAATGATCAGACAAGATAAAGATGCAGAAAAGAATAACATGACCAGAAGGCAAAGTCTTAAAAGTGGTACCTGGTGAACTGTCCTCTTTAGACTCCCGGTTCAAAGTATCTGGTATCTTTGCTCTCTTCTCGAGGCACGCAGGGTTTTTGTTTGAACGCCTGCAGAGGAGAGAATCAGCTTCCTTATAACCACACTCCAATCAGCATCCTCAAGGCTGCAGGCTGTATGTGTCATGTATGAGACCCACCTTTTTTTATTAGTGCCCTCCTCCCTGAAACCTTTTGCGAACGGGTTGTGATCGATCTTCAACTTTGTAATCTGTGGGAAGAAAAGTGAATTTAATACCTCAGTGATTTGTGGTGAGCTTAGCGGAGGTTTGTGTGGGTTTTCTGTGGGAGAAAAACTAACCTTGGTGTTCTGGTAGGCGGTAACTGCAGTGAAAGAAGTCTCTGGGAAGGTGAACGTTTGGAAAACACTCCAGCGGACACTGAACAGGTCGTCTGCTTGGACAACATGGAAGCGCGGGTGGTAGCGGTGCATGGAGTGCAAAATGATCTGAAGATAGAAAGATGAGTTTTTTACACAAAGCATCCTCTCTAATGACATCAACCCTCCAACATCTTTCAATAATATATCTTGGATATCATTTATTGTTTCTTGTGTGCTCACACTCACATGGCCATGCTGGTCAAGCGTGTTGTTGGTAAGCTTGAGCTTGAGAAAGGACACGGTCTGCTTCATCCAGTGGCTCCCTGGAGCCGGAGAGTCGGGGTGGAGGTAGGTCCTGCAGGGAGGCTGGGGCTCTGCTTTTCCTGCAACCTCCCATTTCTCTTTATTCCACTGCAGAGGAGGAGACAATAAGTCAAATTGTCTTAAAAGAAGGTGATTTACAGAAGAAACTTAATCTTTCTTTTTTTTTCCCATGATGGAGTGGAGCTGGATGGCTGGTTGATACCACCCACAGAGAAAAAGGGGGTTGTACTGTGAGCTCCCAGCAGGGGATAGAAAAACAGGAAGAGATAACACCCTTTGATGTACAACGTAAGGAGAGGGGTGGTGATAAGGTGATAAACAGCGGGTGACTTGTCTGGGGGTGCTTGAAGATATCTACAGCCAAAGCTGCATAAAGTCAAGGCAAAGTAAGAGGACTGTGAAGTTTTTACCTTGTACCTGAAACCATCCTCAGGAACCATGTCAACCAATAAGATGTACTTGGCACATGGAATAAGACCAGATAGACTCACTTTACAGTGTGGAAACATCCTCCTGGAAATCAGAAGGGAATACATGAGTGAGAAAGAGATCCAAACACAGAAACTGCAATTATCATCACCCTTTGTTGTCTTACCTGCCAGGTTTAGTGATAATCATTTCTGTTCCTATTTCACTGAAAGTTTTCCAGAGTTCAGAGTCTTCCAGAGTCATCCTGATGTTGCCCTGGAGATAGGCTTCAGAGCTGGCAGCCATGGAGGTGGGAGGAGGTCCGCTAAAGTTGGACTTTAAGTCTGCAAAAAGATCAGATCTGCTACAGCCATGCAAAGTGATCACATTTGTGACCAGAAACTATATATCCAGAAGGTCTCTCGTTGGTAAATAGAAGTGTAGATGCAGCAAAAGTCAATTAGCTCTCACCTCTGATAGACTGCATTCTTCAGGTTCAGAACAGGAAAAGCTTGAAAAGATTTTTGCATGAAAGGCTGACAAGAAATCCAAGAGTCCGCCTCTTCGAAGATATGACCTCAGCTCTACGCTCGGCGTCCTGCCTCATGTGTAGAAGAAAAAATCCAGAAGCACAGAGAGGTCAGACAGTTCAGTCCCTATTGTGGCAGATATTTCAGAGATATGCTGCAGGAGATGGTGACCATGACTTTTAAGGGGAACCCTGGAGTGGGTGGGGCCAGGAGGGCCATTCTCAGGCTTTGAAGTGGCACAATGATGAGTCAGTGTCCCACTGTGATTGGAGGCTGCTGGAAATCAAAGAGACTTAACAGAGCCTTGATACCGTCCCCACAGGAAGGGGGACGGAGGAAATGCATCTTTATTAACTGCTAAGAGACTTTAAAACAAATATGGATGGACTTCCCTGCAGCAGATCAGATCTTGCAGCGGCACCAGAGGTTTGTGTGAATACCATTGACACACACATAACCCCACACAAAAATATAACTTAGTGTGTTTGAGGAATGCAGTGAAATTCATTTGACATATTTGAGACAAATGAATTGGGAAGGGCATTCCCCAAAGTTCGTCTCAGTTTTTTTTTTTTAAATAAAAGGATTTAGAGAAATGTGTCAGCGTCGAAAGATCATGCTTGTGTGTACTGACAGTGGCAAAATGAGCATGGATATGGAAGCGTGTAAAATTTCACATTACATAACGATCAGCTTTACACTTCTTTCTTCTTTTTTTTTGCACTCTCGGCTTTGTCCATCAAATTACAGAGTGGGTGGGAACACCAGTGTAAACCCATAATGGTGTGATGATAACATGCATTCTTTCTGCAGGTAACTTTTACCTGGGGGCATCTTCGGAAGCCTTGGAGGGACTACAGGGAGAGGGTGATGATGATGGTGGTTGTGTATTGGGCTGTCTAGACAGGCCCATGCTCTGCTAGATAATCTCATTAGGCTGGTTTCCCTTGAAGAAGCCAGTTTCTGCATGTGGAGAAAGACCAGTGTATAGGCAGGCAATTAACAGCCAGTTAGCACCACAAGCCCAAGTCAGCCATGAATGGGACAGGAGGGGTCAGAGAATAAAGACCTGGCACAACAACCCGGCCGTCCTCCTAAACATCCACATCCAGGCAAAATCCACAGGTGTCATGATTTATCGCTCTGCATCTTACCTATGTTTACTACATTCAAAACAAATGCAGGAATTAGCATAGAGGGGTAAGAATTAAAGCACAATTCCCTTTTCTTGTTTTCGTGGACGTGAATTGAATCCATCTGGTTTTCACATCTCATTCAACCTCTTTTCTAGCATAGACACACCAATTCCACACAGCTTTTTGATTGTATTCCTATGCCTGTGTGCTGCATACAATGCCTTCTGTAGGCACAGCTTTTTTTACACCCATGCACTAAGAAATGTTTTGTGTAACTGTATGGATAACAGGTTAAACACTAAAGCAAGGCCTTTTAAAAGCAATCCGAGAAGCACAGTCATGCAAGTTTGTGAGGCATCATGGCTCTCTGTAGAATTTGCAGCCATGTGTGCATAAAAAAGGAGCAAGAAGCCTTCCCTGTGAAGATATTGACAAGCTTTGTGCAGGATCAATGCTAAATAAAAAAGGTTAACACTCAGCTCTTAATGATGCACTTAAACTGAAGACATTTGAATCTGATTATTTAGCTGCAGAGATTGCAGAACTCTCCCTGCGATCTCCACTTTAACATAACTCGGTGACACGAAATTGGCCCTGAAAGAGCCGAGGAAGAGTGAAGAGTTTTAATCTTCACGTGAATCTAGTTGTTGTCACGAAGTTATTTACCCCAAGGTCAGAGCGACTCTCCTCATTGAGCTCTTAGTTGGCTCTTCTCTGCCTATATGGGGGTCATAGAGGTCACGGTTTCTTTTCTTTTGAAAGTTTTTGGAAGGGCGTGGGCTGTGAGAAATGAAAGCTCAGTTCCCTTCTGATGAGCTGCAGCAGAGAGCACGACAGTGTCAGAGCAGAGGTGTACGTTTCAGCAGCGGCAGTGTCAATCCCATTACGCAGCGAGTCTGAATGTGACAGGTGTGACAGGAGAAGGCCTCCGTACATGGCCATGGCACAAAGGCAAGGGCAGAGAGAGCTTCCCTAACTAATAAGCCGTCTGAAGGGGATTTAGACTGGGTGCCAAATCGGAGAGGGTGTCTGGGTAAGACTGATAGAGGCTGCACATAGGTATATTTTATTTAAGGCTCAAATACACCGGAGTGAATGTTCACAGGTGACTGCTGAAGTCTCCCATTGCAAGACGTGGGATCAGAGAGGAGCTATGTTAAATGGTTAATCCCTCCTGTTCACACTGATGCTCCGTATCTAATGTCTGATTCCACTGTGGCTTTCCTCCCTGGGCATATTCACCTTTAGCAGTGATGTTCCACCTCCCAGGTGTCAGTCCTTGGCCATTTGCTTTAACTGCAGAGAACCCCATGTGCTCAACATTTAACAGCTGCCAATATACAGCCAGGGCCTGGGGATCAGACGGCTCTCCAGCAGCCCAATAAAGAGCCCCTGGAGTGGACTGACGAGAAATCTCACACCTTTTGCTCACATTAGCCATGCAGCATGCTCTTTTGATGCTTAAAGGGCCACTTTGGCAGTGCCGTGGCTGCAAACAGCCTGACGTGTCCGGAGAAAGGCCTTTACCTGACCACAGGTTGATCATTATTTCATTCTTTACACATGCAGATGCTGTAATATGTAAAGAATTTAATCTTTTTTTTTTTTATCATAATCAAGCATAATGTGGCAGTACCAAGGAATGTTTTTCTCAGCATGAAGACATTCATAATGAATCAGAGTTTATAAAAGGGAAGACAGAATTAATTATATTTCTTTACAGGTTATTAACAAAACCCTCACTAGAATGAAATATAAAACAAAAAAATTATTTCCTCTTTCATTGGTGTGCTGCACCCAGTGACCATGATCTCATATACACACAAACCAGGGGCCGGGTGAGCTCACATTTGGCCCTCCACATAAGAAAACAAACCTCACATCTAGTTTTCCTGGCAAAGTGGGCAAATGACAATTTCACAGCACTTCATAAGAAACTCCTGGAAGTTGCTAATGAAGACTAATGACTTCCCTCGTGTCAGAAAATTCACACCAGTGTACAACCCCTTTGACCACAAACTCAGAGGGGTTGGCAGGGAGGTCTGCCGGCTTCAGGAGTTCAGGAACTTCTCAGAAACCTCAGAAGCAGGGTGACCGCAAGAAGATACTTTGTATTTTCTAGGTTACTTTTTTTAGTTTTCAGTTTGGAGGAAGAGGCAAGAAAGACGAACGCTGCACTAACTGTGAATTAGAGGTAAAAATGAGACTTTGTATAATGTATAAATAATACTAATGACTTATAATAGTTCAGTGTCACATGTTCTGACTTGAGCATCAATGTAGGATTTTTCAGTTACTTGAAAAAAAGATCTAAATTGTTTTTGGAGTACATTTTAAAGGAGAATCAAAAACTACTTTGAGAATTTAAGTTGAGGCAGTTGTTATTGGTTTTAAAGCATTAAAGCAATTCTTGGGACAGATTCCAGCCTCAGATCCCTGCAACAGAATATAAAGCTTATAGAGAAAATTGGTGAATGGTTGGACAAATGAATGCACTAAAACAGTGACCTGAATGGAAAATACACCCGTTATGAGTAAAATCACAATTAACATCCTCGATCACGACCGTTAATAGCCCAAATGTTTATAAATAAAACATAGTCATAAATTACTGCAAATGAACCCATTCTGCTCAATGGCAGGGACACCATTGTTGTAAGAGAGGTATAAACAGGTTCGACCTACGAATGTTTACACAAAAAAAAGAAGAAAAAAAGCCAAATTTTAGCTCCTGTATTTTTAAATTTAACTTTGAAGGGATGGGAAACTAAAGTGCATCAGTTTTCTTTTACAAGAGACAAATGAAGCTCAAAGTTTAATCATAATGTGGATGGTTTCTGGTGGCACTAAATATATTTAACGGACAACGAACTCAGAGGATCAAAAAGGCATTTTAGAGGAGTGTGTTACCCAGCATTTTATTATATAATGACATTTTTAATTAAAAATGTGTTTCGTTTACATGATTTTAGCTTAAGATATTGTTGATTATGTGCATACAGCTAATTCTGATCAGGATAGTCTTTTTAGCCGAAACAAGTAAATAAGGGTCTTGCATCTTTTGCATTTTGTCCAGTTAAAGACAACATTTAGTTGATTAGTAACCAGTAGATTTGTCTGTCCTGATGAAAAAAAGACATTGATCTCCACGTACGTATGACACATTATTGCAGGTTTTATACTAAATCATAGATATGGGAGTTGTCAATTGGTCTCAACCTTTATGTTTTTCTTAAAGTTTTGGAACATCTGAGCCATACAAACAAAACAACCATCTTATATGATGCAAAGACTCAAAACAACAAATGCGTGTTTCTCAAATATATTTTTGGTTTGACATTTATAATGCATTCAGTCCAGACAAATTGAACATGTTCCACTCCAACAGGGGCTGGGTCTATGACCTGGTCACCTCTTCAGCTGTGGTACATTCCCAGAAGCCCACCAGTACAATAGAAAAAACAACTTTACATCTCCCCCCCCTCCCAAAAATAAGCAATATAATGAACTAAAATACAAAACTTTTTTTTAATCCAGGGTAATAGTTTACAATTTTTCATTTGTGCCCTTTTTCAAAAAGTCCTCTCAGACAGCTATCAAGACAACATAATCAGTAAATCTTTCTTTTCATAGAAAACAATCTGTAAAAAACATTCTGTCGTCTGTCTCCGAGTTGCCCGGGAGTTGTGATGAATTTACCCAAATTGTGTCAATGAAAGGCATCAGCATTAGAAAGTCCTCCTCATCATCATACATTTCAATTCCTCTGAAATCAGGAAAGATCCCATCTAGCGGCTGTTAGCGGCGAGTCGTTTCCTGAGCTGAGCCTCACCTTAAAGTTTACACATTTCTCCAGCTAACTCCTTAAACCCACTAAAGCCAAAAATACTGGAAAGATTTTTGGATAATATGTACAAAAAAGTCATTTCTAGTAAGTGAAAGCCCCTCCCCATATCGTTCAGATCAATGCTGGTGACAGGAAGTCCTCCTGTTAGGAACCGCTCCTCTTAGCTACAAATGCACATGAAAATTTACATGACGACAAGAAATACAGTTTCGTACAAAAATAGCACAAAGTGCAAACTGAAAAGCTTCCCCAATGTCAAGTGTAAACATTTCCAATCTGCTACAGGTTATGAGGCTTTGTCACCCGTTTGCTCTGCAGATGAACCTCAAATGTTCTCATATCAACTTTCTCTTTAAAGAAACACATCATGTACTGATGCGCTGCATCTCAGAGAAGAAAATCTCACGCCAGAGCAAACTGTCAAAGTGGAGGACAGTAAGTACATGCCGCTGAACGTCCATCCAGATTGAGGCACCTCAGATGGGTGGGTTCTCTAAACGAGCATTTAGCTGCAGCGTGGAGATACGGTTAGCACGCAACATACGAACAACATACAAAAGATGCATAAACATGATGCTGGTAGGCTTTAAAGGCTGACCCCCCCCCCAGAATCCAGTGTACAGCAAAAGAGTTGAAGAAGCAGATGCATAAAAATGGCACAATTCAGGCATGCTGTGGTACTTAAGCCTTCATAGTCTGTCATACAGCATCACTGCAGACAACAGGGCAACACTGTTACCAGACAGATGATGAGAATACTGCATTTTCCGTTTTGGAAGAGTTTTTTCTTTTTTCTTCTTGAGGGAACAAAAGCATTAATACAGAAAGCTGCAGATCAATCATTCCTTTTTTTTGAAGAAAGGCAGAAAGGAGGTTTGGCAGAGTCAGGCCAGGATGTGACAAGAGTGTCGTTTCTCCTCAGAGACTCAGATGTCCATGTAATCATCTTCCTCGTCCGACTCGCTCTCCAGAGACGATTCTTGGCTGGATGTCTCTTGCACCTCCAGCGCAGGCTGGCTCAGAGTGTCCTTTTTGACTGTGGCAGCAGACTGGGACGACAAGATAACGTTCTGTACGGGAGCAGACAGCAGGGGTCACTGTTGAGTGTGAAATCAGACAGGCTACTGGTACATAGAGCTATATGTGTGGGTATGGTGTTCATATTCAGAGGCAGAGAGCGTACCTTTAGTCTTTGTTTGGTTTCCTCTGAAATGCTGCCTTTAGGGGAGAGAAGCGTGGGTGTGGGAGGCGTTACTGTGATTTCTGGTGGAAACTTGGTAACGGTGGAAGGAATAAAAAGCTTTGGCATATTTGCTGGGACTCTGGAGCGGATTCGGTTGGGGTCTGGAAGCTTTGACTGCTCACTGCTGGTGTACAGCTGCTGGTCTAAGAGAGAGACGTCAAAAAGGTATTCATTCATATTGAAACATTTCCAAGTCATAAGAAGCCATTAAATGTTCTGGTTGGCTGCACTTTAGACTGAATTAGCATCCTGTTGTAGCCTTCTTCAGACAGACTTGCAATTCAAAGGCTCTGACCTGGACCGGGTTGGGTGGTGCTACATGTTGCCGTTTCCTCCTGGAACCAACCAGCTGCTGGTTCTTGCCCCTGGGATACAGTGGCGAGTTTCATCTGCTGACAAAGGTGGGACTCCTGCTGACGATACAAAAGTCCTTCTGAGGGCTCCTCCCGTTCCTCTGCCGGATGAAATAATACATAACAGTCAAGACTTCTGAAACTTTTGGCTAATTTGCAATTTACTTGTCTTCATTCATTCTTTATAATAAACAAAGCTTGCAATTTAGTCTTTTAAAACAACCAGAAAACTTACTGCCTGATAATTTGACTTACACTATGCTGTTATGTTAACTGAAGAGGAACTTGAGTCTTAATTTCCAGAAAAGCTGACAGATAAAAAGCAGTATTCAAAAAAACATCTTACCATCTAAATTAAAAATGTTTTATTTTTCTATAGTACTAAGATGATGAAAATAAGCAGAAATAATGTAGACTTTTAATGCTGGTCATCATAGATAAACCTTTTAGATCTTCAGTAAATCTTAACATATTTTTTAAACAATAACTGATAAGGTTACTGAGCGCTTTGCACCTGATGGGGAATTCAAAGGCTTGTTTCTTAGACAAGCATTTGTAAAGACTGCATGAGAACAACCTGGAAAAATTCCACCCCATCCTTGCAGAGAAACATGAAAACAACAGATCTACTCCACTTTCAGGCTTGTCTTGTAATGTTGCCTTGGAAACCAATGGTGAAGTGTAGCTCACTTCACCATTGACTGCAAACCTATGACTACATGCATGTAAATGTCTGCTTATTCAAACAAACTTTTGCATGCATCTGCACACACTTCAAAGGTCATCCAACTTTAGGAAATTGATAGCAAGAAGGTACTGGTTGTAAACAAACTGGATTCACTGATGTGTAAAAGTAAAAAAATTATTGTAGGTTTTAATAAAAATGTTTCTTTTCTCTTCTTTTTGGCAGAGCTGGCACTCAGCTTCTGATATGTCTGCCAGTAAGTCTAGCTGAGCTCCTTTGTAGATGTAACAAGTAAACAAGCAGTAATGATTCAGTCGATCATTTCACAGGTGTAAACAAACACTGATGTTAATGTTAGAAAGGTTTCAGAGACTGGTGTAAAAACTCAGGATCACTGGCTTAAAATGAGCAAAAACACACAAACAAACAATCTGGACAGAAGACCTCGACTAAACATAAAAAATGAAGGAATTATCCTAAAATACACTAAATGTAGTAACATAAAATAATAGGCTAGACCTCTGAGAGGAAATTACAGACAAGCATGCGTCTATAAAGATATTCCAGCTCACAGTTTCTTTAAGAACATCAGAGGAATTCATGCTGCAAACATGACATCAACTAAATAGTCATGATAAGATCAGTGACGATTATTCCAAATCCCTTCAGGAACCTACTAAAGGTGTAAAAGAGTCAAAATATGGAGGACAAAAAAAGAAAAAAAAAGAAAAGAAAAGCTGACTAGCCAAAAAAGCAAATATGACCAGGGCAGAGACTGCTGTTATGTAGCATATCTGTGGAAGACCACGGATGCCCCCTACTGGTCAGATGGACTAAAGCATATTGTTTTTGCTAACTCAATTGACAAGTCTAAAGCTCAACCTAACAATGGTAAATATTTGTAAAAAAAACAGAGTCTAATTTAAAAGATTACAGAAGTGACGGAGGCTGGAGTATCATTTGTTAATGTGTGTGTGTTTCACTGAGACAAAAACGTCAAGAAATAAACCTGTAGTGGTGAAATGTGGCTTGAGAGAAGGTCGCTGTACCTGTATGAGGTAGGAAAGCCATGGCTGCAGCAGCCTGGCTGGCTGTTCTCCTGTGCTGCAGCTGATCGTGGAAGCCTGAGGTCAGAGGTCTGGACAGCTTGCTCAGGGGCTCGTACAGCGCTTTGGCTTGGCTGTCCTGAGCGGACATCGGGTGGCAGGTGGAGTGGCTGAGCAGGACAGGCGTCGGCAGGGAGGCTGGGAAAAAGATGTCTCGGTGCTCCTTCGTGTACTTAGGTGTAGTCGGGGCATCGCCTGCAGACTGCTGGAGACAGAAAAAGGCCAACTGTTACAACAGTTTGCCAAGAGGAGGTGAAACTGACACTGGGGTTCCTTCTGAAACGCTAACCAGCACCTGCTCTGGCAGATTTCTGAGAACAGTACATCCTCTTCCCTTGAGACTCAGTGATGGAGATACACAGTGATCCACACTCAATACCGCAGCATCTTTTTAAACAACATACATCAGCAATATTAGTCCAGACTCTTTCACATACGTGGTAATGGTTACCCCTGAGAGAGCTGTGCTGTTGTCCCTCAGGGATTCAGACGCCTTCAGTACCAGGACAGTGTGTTGGGTGTTGGTGAGGAGCTCAACACTACACTACACCAAAATCCCTCTGAGCTACTATCCTGGGTGTCCTTTTGAGGACCACTTATAAACACAAGTGCTGCACAAACAACCTGTGACAGCCACCCTGCTTCTACAGCTGCTGTCATGGTAACAGAGGAGCACAGCAAAAAGAAATGAATAAACCTTCCCTCGTTTTCAATTCAAAATGGATGAAAAGTTGTATGAAAATGAACCATTCGAAGCATGAAAATCCAGCACCGCATTATGGCAAATTTAACAAGCTGAAAAAAACCAAAAAAAAACAAGCATCTTTTAATTACTGGATGGCTACACTGAACTGTACACTGAATTATTTATGAAGGCTATGCACTAAGTAAATAAGACTTCAAATTTGTCAGAGCGTTTCTATGGCACAGGTTAGTCAGATGATTAAATTCACCACAGTTTTGTGAAGATTTTAAAAGCTTAGAGTCGATGGCCGCATTCCACATGGTCACAATGACAGATGCGGGATGCACAAGAGAATTAGACAATAACAAAGCTCTTGTAACGTTTATTTCAGGCTGTCTGCTGGGAGTTAAAGTAAAATTGTTGCTCCGATTCACAGCTGCGTGTGACCAAAATCCTTACAGGATTCACACAGCAGAACACGGACAAATTGAACAAACAGAATAGCTTTAGACAGGAGAAGATCTTCTAACCCAGCACAGAGCATGCACCAGCTCAAAAGCCAGCTTTGATGATTCATGACTCATGAATTAAACATCACCAACTAAGAAACCAACAAGTCAGACGGACAAGTATGCATTACAGAAACACTGTACCTTAGAATATTGAAGCGCATAAGCATGCAGAATGTTGGCTCCCCGAGTGTTGCTGAGGTCAGATACTCAGCAGAGGCCCAACTATGTGAATTGAAAAATGTTTCTTCGCAATTATGGATTGGGCTTTAAATAAGCCGAATTAGTTGTTGCTCATCTTTTTAACACAACGGAATGATTAACTAGTCCAATGTTTCATTAAACTGCCTGGCCAATGAAAGAAAAAGAAAAGTGAGTGACACGGGGGCTGCCTTGTGTAGACATGACCATAGTCAATAGTAAACCTTAATATTATTAAAATAGAGCAAGTGAAAACTGGGCATTTTAATCAAATACCTCCAGTCTCCCAAATAGCTGAAATCTGCCTCCTGCAGGGGAGTGTAAAAACTAAAAAGATGATGAAATAATCAAACGGTGACAGAAAGATGAATGTTGTTCCTGATACAGCATCAGACAGAGAGCAAACACACACACACACACACACACACACACACACACACACACACACATCATAGCAGCCGATTTTACAGCTCAGAACTATGAAGGCTGATCTTTTTCTCTGAGACTTGAAGAAAATGGGTCAACTTTTAGGAAGCAGTGAAGAATGATGCTTATTTTCAAGCTGAGATCTCCATTACGCCCTATATAAAAGTACAACCAAATGCAGACCATAGCATGAGCTGGTGGCACAATAACAATCCATTAACAGCAGTTAGATGATACGGCAAAACAAGCATTTATGTAAGATGAGCCTATCTTATTAATATATGCAGGATAATTATTCTAACAACTAAAGCTTGAGCCACTGTGCTGTCTGCCTGTGACAATTGTAACAGCAATGATGCTATATGTCTGACAGAAGACATGAGCGTGTCTCATTACAACTCTGTGCTACTTTTATCTTAGTGCAAAGCATTGCATTCAAATTAGAAAATAACTGGAAACACTTTGACAAAACAAAGTCAAGGACAAAACCTCAGCAGAAAATAAAATGGTGAGATCGCTGAGCTAGGAAAACGGATTTATTTTGCCCACATCTACTTCTCATGAGCCTGAGGTTCAGGGAACATCACCGTGACAACAGGATGTGGGCAGAGAGGCCCTTGATGAGTGTGTGGGCAGGAGGAGGGATGAGAGGAAGGGGGAGACACCGACACAGAATGAGGCAGAGCGACTAATGATTGGATAAGGAATATGAAAACTGAAGACAAACCTGAGATAACTTGCTGTAACTCCAGAGCGATCCAGTAGATTTACTACAATTAAGACATTCCCATTTAAAGAATTTGAACGTCTCCTTCACTTCAACTTGAAAATTAGCTGTGCATACCAGTGCTAGTCAGAAAACAACAACAGGTTTGGCTGAAGAAACACCATAAACCATGTTTTGGATTATATTTAGCACTGGCAGCCTGTAGCAGGACAGACTGCAAGTCTGGGAATTAACAAGTTAGCCAACAATTCAGCAAATTTTTACATCAGAGGCTGCATTTATAACTCCACAAACAATGCAGAACATCTATGGTTAAACAGGTAACTGTGAACTAAATAGCAAACAAGTGAAGGCATTTAATCTAGGCGGATAACAAGCAGCCCCTTTCAGCCAAAACAAAAACTTAATGATTATTTAAAAATAAAATAAGCAGCCTTGAAATTAAGATTTTTTTTAAATAAAGTGTCATGAAGTTAATAAAAAGTTGACCAAAACTTGTTCAAATAAAGCCTCAAGTCCTTTTGGTTGTGAACCAATTGCTCTGAAAGAGAATTCGGACAAAAATAAGAAGAGACCTAAGGAGCGTGTTGTCGATAGATGTGTAGTGTAGTTAAATATACACTACAAATGTGCGCTATGACTCACAAAGGAAAGAAAGGAGGTAAAGAAAATGTCTGAACACGGCGAGTTACACAGCTTTACCTGTCTTTGTGCAGAAGTGGCCAGCTGTATCTGACAGAACTTCACAGCTTGGTCCAGAGCTACATCTTCATCAACCTGAGAAAGACAAGACAAAACAAAAACATGAACAGCAGAACATCACCATGCATTCGTTTCATTTTTAACAGTGTTCATTAATCACCCAATCAAAACACCAAAGAATCTGGCAATAATGACTCATTATGCACCGATGCCAAATCAACACGTTAATCTGATAATTCTGTATCAAAAGCAGCAGGATTTCATCCGAGCTTCTGCTTCCGATAATTAGCCCAGATAAAGAAAGGTCCACATCATGGCCCACTTCAGCTGCTGGTTGTGTGGGAGCTGGCAAGCTTGGCTACAGCACAACACTGCAGATCTAAAAAGCTGTGAGAGCACAATTACTGCTACATTCCCTTCAGCAGCCTGTTTGCAGCAGTTCAGAGACCCCCAAAGGGAGGGATTTTACAGCATTCATGTTTGACTTTTTCAAATTGCTTCAGCTGTTACACGACCTGGGTCTAGCTTCAGCGCGTCAAGGCTCGGCACTTTCATGTCTACCTTCCTGTAAGCCTTGCTCGCCAAACTGCACACACACACACAGACGCACACCTACTGAGGACTTCTTAAAGTCACACGAGAAGTACTAGTATGAGGAAGAAAAGGCACGCAAACAAATACAGAGGAACATCACTGTTAGACAGCAAATGTTTTGAACTCTGGAGATCCACACAAGCGTTTTAAGAAAGAACAGACAGACCTGACTCATACAAAACTTTATCGGAACTTTGAAAGGTATGTTGGATATTGTAATATGTAAACGAGGTAAGAGGAAGTGAATGCAGGTTGATATTATCTAAAACAAAGAAATGGTTAAACAACAGTTTCCGTCTGATGAATTAACTAAAGAAGGTCCAAAAATACTTGTAAACCCCAAGCACATTGTTCTGTATATTGTTACAAAAATTTTGTGTGAAAAAATATGACAAAACTAAAGTTTGAAAGAAAAAAAAAAAAATCTAAAAAAAAAAAGGTCCAAAGGACCACCGTGGCTTTCCAGAGATGGAAGAAATGCCAGTCACAGAGTCTGAGAACACCCAAGAACTTCATTTAAACTCTTTCTGAACCCAGCAGTCTGGGTTGTGAAATGTGGAAAAGCTGCTTGCATGATGACGTGTAGCTAAACTTCTTTATTGGCAAAGCTGAGCACACTTTATTCTTTACTTTTCAAGCTGAAATACGTTGATGGCAGGAAATGCAAATGATTTTGTGGCTTTTTACTTTACCACCTTAGAAGTGAACCACAGGCAGAAGCAGTGAGATAAAATAACTTGAAAAAACGTTGCAAGGCCCAAATAAGAGGAAAACTACTGTATGAGCAGCTGTGCACAGCAATAGACCACAAAACCATAAAGCTTCTGCAGTTTGTACACGTAGGTACACAATGAGAAGACTGAAATATATCCTATATTATAATTTGCATAGTTTATTTGATTATAAAACATTACTATGGCAGGTAGTGGCTTCTTACTCTTGTTGTCTTTTACTCAACACTGAAAAAATATTAGTTGCAACACAGTCATTATCTAAGGGCTGAAATAAACAATTAAATTACAGTAAAACATGCTGTATATTGCATTATAAA
>JBBBVU010000012.1:23128480-23140209 GCA_037177055.1 Atherinosoma microstoma
TGAAGGAACAGCTGGTCAACTTATATTCCACAAATAATAACCAAACAATTCCAGGGTCAATCATTGCAGTTTATGAGTTATATGACTAGGTCTGCACTAACTGAAACATCAACCCCTTAAGATTTAAAAACAAAAGAAGAAAATTCACTTTAAAAATACTTGTCAGTGCTCCGTTTAGAGTCAACTACCTGTTTCTAGAGTAACCTCAAAAAGACCAGTCACACAGGCTGAATTTGGGTTATTGAGGCTAAAAATAACCCCACATAGAGGCAGTGCGTGAAGTGCACAAGGGGAAGTCCCTTTTCTCACGTGACTGATTCTGTTAACAGAGGGGTTTCCCAAGTTTGAATTATTTGGAGGCCTATGTCAAACATGCATGACTTTGTAGATAAAATGAGGACAGAAAAAAAAAAAGTATATAGTTGCAGCAATAATATTCATCCATGTATGCAGCAGTGTCTCAGGTGTCTGCTGTGAGATTTACCTGTTTCATGAGCATGTAAGTCTCAGACATGATCTTCTCAATGCGCCCCAGGTCATATGTCATGACTTTCTGGCCTTGCTGCCACACTCTATAAGCATCAAGCAGGAGAGCTTTTCCGGACTCCACATCTTCGAGAAGTTTCCTTTTCCTGTTTGGCTTTCGTAGTAATCCCTGATCAGTCACGCTGGGTGCCACAGTAACCTTTGGTGCTGAGGCTTGAAGCTGCTGCTGTCTTGAGCTGATACTCAGCTCTTCTAGAGACAGCTCTGGTGTCCGGCTGATTTCAGTCACTTTCTGCTGGGATTCCACGCCACTCAGGGAGGTCTCTGCCTCCGCCTGGTTGCCCTGAGAATCTGTGGTAGTAGAGGGCTTCCTCCAGTGGCCAGTGTCCACCAGCTCCATGGGTTCCTCTGACCCTACTTTTTGCCCCTCACTTCCAGCAGTCTCCGCCTTTCCAGGGAAGCTCTCTTGAATTTTACTCCTTTTATCTGCTGATAGAGGTGGTGGATTAAGCTGTGTCTGGGTGGCTTCCCTGGGGCCAGTGTCAGTAGCACAGACTCCCTCTGTGAGTCCAGGCTTTTTAGGCAGTGCATGCTTGCTGTCCTCTGAACTGGGCCTGTTGGATATGTCTGTTGTGGTCATCTCCCCCATGGAGGGCGCAGGCGCTTTGTGAAGCTGCTCAGACACCTGAAAAAAAGCAGAACCTGTCAAAGCATGAAGTGGGTGCATGCCAGATGTCTACAACACTGAGCGGCTCTCAGCTGGTAGTCTGTGTATACAGTGAGCTGTGCCTCCTTACCCCTGTGAGACTGTTCAGATTGTCTTCCAGGACTTTTACAGTTAGGAAAAATGCTCTCTTGGCAAAAACCTGGCGATCAACATCCCGCAAATACTTCCTTCATGGAAGAGGAGAACAGATGTCGTAAGACAAACACATAGTACACAACATAAAGAAGAGATTCATATTAAGCTGGTCCTTACTTTCCCTGGTCAGGGGTTCTGTGCAGCATGAAAGAGACTTTCAGCAGAGTATCGTGATCCTTAAGCTGAGACAGCACCTCCAGTAAAAGGACAATAGATCGGTTCATATGAGATGCAAAACTTCCTGGGCGATCAATCTCATCTACTGGAATACGCCAGATTCCCTGGAGAAAACAAGAAGGAAAGGGAATTGTGAGTTAAGTGTTACTGTGCTAGTAAGATCAGCATTTTTTACTGTTACCAACGTCATTATTTTTCAATCATCATGAACTGCAGTGATAAAAAATAACTACTAAGAGTAAAAGTGCAGTCACACAGAATTACTGAAAATGAATCGAGGTGGAGGAATGGTTTTATGGAAGAGATGTCAAAATGTAACTGATCAGTACCCCATCAGGTTACTTTATACAATTTGAAGTTAGTGTTTCAATATCTGCTCCCTGCTGCAAAGGCCTGAGGAGTGTATGACACACGGAAACAATTAATAGTGAGACATGGAAAAACTGAAAGGAAAGAAAGTAGTGCAGAAAGCAAGGGGAATTATTGTGAGTGCAACACATGGCATTCAGAGAGAGCCCTAATGAGGGGATGGAAAGGCTGCAGGAGAGATCTGTGGACTAGCTGGCCACATAGCAGGTGGAGAGGAGGTATGGGGGGGGGGGCTTTTCTCTTTGGGTACATATGATAGGCAGCCTCATTAGTGTTCAGATCTGTCCAAGTCGTGTAACAGACCAGCAGAATAGCTGCCAAAAACACAGTCCTGCCTTGCAGAAGGCCTGAAGAGTTTGGTTTTTTTTATTCTCCTGATGGAAGAGTCCACCTTTACAGCAAGCACATGTCCTCTCAGCAGGTAAACTCAAGCGAGGATCGACACTCTGAAGTTACTGACGCGAGTGCAGATGGTGGCTTGGGCAACATACAGGCTACAGTCAGAAAGCACATGGCATGTAGCCTGGTCTCAGAATGTGTGCGAGACAAAATAAAGATGACCATATCAGGATGGAACAAAACAAATGAGTTGCTGGAGGCAAAGGGAGCTGGGTGCTCCTAACAGACAGCTCCAGTTTGTCAGATGACATTTTCAAAGCCAGTGAAGAAGAACACAACAAAGTACATTCCTGAGGATGGACTTTTATCCTTCTAACCAAAAAAGGTGTCAGATCTGGTCATCCAAAACAAAACACAGAAACTCGTCTGAGAAAAACCCACATTTTATATTCTTCTGCCTTCATCTGCTTAGATGACTCTTTGTGGTAAGAATTAAAATCAAATGGATGGACTGAACCAATTTTAGAACCAGATGTCTACAAAAAAAGAAAAATCCTAAGAAAAATATGGTACTAATGCCTGCATGAAAATGAGTAGATTTATTAATGTTAAATGATGAAATAAAGGGCTTGGGAAGGTTTTAATCCATCAATGCAGAGATTATGAAAAGCCTTCAACGGGAGCAGGAAAAGTACAAGAGGGGGGTGGTGCTCACTTAGAAAAGACATCGCTAATGCAGGAGAGTTGTTCTTCATCAGAAAACCATCCAATGACAGCAAATCTCTTGAGGGAAAACCGAGCCACGGCTTAACACAGATTATTCTGTAGCACAACAGCTAAAGCAGATTTGTAAGACTTTAAATGCAATAATTTCAAGCATCTTTTTTTCCCCATTTCAGTGACAGAAAACATGGTCACTGCTTGATCTCTAGAGTAACAGCTTTGGCACACATGTGACCAGAAAATCCCATCTAGTAGTATCAAACTAAGATACTACACAAACAAGGAAAATACAATAAAAATCCTTTGATGCAAAACAGATCTAAACATCTTCAAACTAAGTTTCAGATATAAAAAATTATTTCAGGCTACTGTAGAGCATGGAGACAAAAGATTAGGCAGAGGATATGCTGAATCATAAATATGAGAAAGAGCAACGTAAAGGAATGTTTTTGTTAAAGGTTAACAAAATGGGCTTCTTTATATTTCTAATATGGCCCCTGAAAACCATTTAAAGAAAAATCCCTGACCTTTTCCCTTTTCTAATTCATCTGTTCATGTTTTAACATGCCACTCAGAGACACCAACCAAAGACAACTGTGGGAAAGTTGCACAACCTGAGCAGTGAATGTGTCTTGTAACAACTTGCAGACGACTGCAGAACCTTCCTTTCAAAATCATTTTACAAAATAATTTAAATTAAATAAATAAAAATAAAGAGCTTTTCTTTGGGAGTCCTGTATGTTTCAGCAGGTTGCCTAATACTGGTTAAAAACCGTAAGAAAAGCTACAACAAACACGGCTTGGCTTTTGCAAGTCAGTAGAAAAAAAGAGAAAGCCACTCACCATCACCAAAGAAAAGCTACTCCACGGTGCCTGTGCTACTATTCTTTTGGACAGTTTCCTGCTAGTCGGTAGCAGAACCAGCAGCGCCTCCACCCTGAACGAGGCTCACGCTCTGAGAGCGAGCGACGGGCTGCATTCGGGTGCTAGGGCAGCGAGAGTTGCTGGAGAGGAAAAGAGGGAAGCACAGCTGCACATGGCAGAGCAGGGATATAAAGAGAGAATGGCAGCTGCCTTGGCAAGACGAGAAACAGCGCTGGAGTCAGGGCCTAGAAGCTCAGCGTGCCACTGACATACAAGCTGACTCGCTCCTCTCCCGATTTCAAACCCTGCCATCTCAAAACAAAAACACCCACGCACTTTAGCTCAGCTCTCCCCTGACCCAAGCCTGCTGGAGTTCTTCCCCCTCCTCTCTTCCTTTCTCTCCAACTATATACAGCACACAACCAATCACTATAGGCCTTCACCAGCCAATCGCAGGCTTATGGAGAAAATCCCTCCCATTAGAGTACACCCACATAATATACACACAAACATGGGAGTGACAGAGAGAGAGTAATGAGGGGAAAAAAAAAAACGAGCGCAACAGAGAGGAGATGAGTAAAGCAAAAAAGAGCCAGTGGGAGGGGTAGAGCGTGATCACCCTGAAGACTGAGCAACAGGAAAAGAACAAGAGAACATAAACAGGCTGAAAAATGAATTCAGTGCTACCTCATCAGTGTGGTGAGAGGCATCAAGAGGACGATGAATAACCTTAAAACTTAAGGGAAAATATAAAATATTTAATCCCAACCCACACATTGCCACAGAAAGCCCAGCGCTGCCTGAACAGGTTGTTCAGCGTACGCATTTCCTCAGTCAGACAGTCAGCGCTGCCCTGACAGCAGCTCTCACCTTCTTTTTCCTGTCTTTCAACTCTTGTCGTGTCTCTCCAGCTGGCCACCAAACACAGACAAAGCAAACACCTTGTTTTTCCTGCTTCGTGTTGTGTGAGTGCGTGAGAGGGAGAGGGAAAAAAAAAAAAATTCAAACTCAACCAGTAACAGGGCAGAAGAAATTCAATGGAAAACACACTGGCAGGCAGAGTTAACCCTCACAACATGCAACTCTAAATATCAACTTCAACTAAATATATTAGCTGGAGCAGAACTCCTCCTCTAAGAAAAAGCAAACCAAAACACAAGGTTTCTCCTGAGTGAGGCTCCACCTACAGCTCACGGCACAGCTGAACACACAAATGTTTGAGTCATACATCGAACCAGGGCAAAGTAATGCAAGTATAACTGCTTCCCAGAAGACTCGCTTCACCTAATATAACAAGACACCCTGGCCTGCCTATAAGCGGTTTGATCAGTTGTGAACGCTCATTGTGTTATGATACTAGTTGGAAACGTGCTCTGGAAAGTAAAAAAATAACAAAACTAGAACAATAACAAACATTTGTATTGGTATGAAAATATTGCAATAAGAACGCCCATTTTTTCTGGAGCTTCGTGTGAGTGGGTGGAAGAATATGTAAGCAAGACGTAAGTATGTATGTGGGGTGTGCCACATAGAAGCCAACACTGTGCCTGAGTGAATGCACAGCAGCAACTCAAGACTACTCTACAGTAATCCTGAACAGCAAGAGGGCTGGTGTTACAGTTGTATTAAACCCAACACCTCTGATATTCTGCTACAAAGACGGTGAATAAATGCATTACACTAACTTTGTGTCATTTCACAACATTCATTATGCCAATTCCAAACTTTGCAAGGTCTACGTTACATAACACTGCATGCATAATTTCAGAACTTATATCTCTAGAATGAAGCAATTCTGCCAAAACATAATAAATGCTGGATTTAATGAACTATTTTTAGCCTTATTGCAGGCAGCAGAAAAAGCCAGATGCTTCTTAACATGCATGATTACAAATATGCATGTAAAAAAGTAGACTTCAGATGACTGGTTAAGGGAGGAAACACCTGCGTGGAGCACCACAATACATGCCTGTATATCAAAATGTAGACTTCATTTTATTTCAGAATGGTGCAATAACCTTTTGCCCAACATGCATGGTTTAACTCCTCACCATTTTATAAGTAATGTAGCCCTTGCTGAAATAATATTTAATCAGTTGTCAAACATGTTGACAACCTTGCAGATGAATTATGCAACAAAACCTCATCTGGATCACTTCTTTACAGCAGTATGTAGGTTACTTTATGGAGGCCCCAGTTAATGTAACCCAGCCAAGGCAAAAAGGAAAAGTAGGGCATCATGACCTACATTGTGGAACTTAGTATTAAAGATCCAGTGCAAAACATTTAGGGCGATCTATTGGCAGAAACATGCACCTATGTTTTCATTAGCGTGCAGTTTTGTGGAAATTAGAATAGCAGCGTTTTCATGACCTTAGACTGGATATTCTATATCCAGAAACACCTCTGTTCACCTTCCAAATTCCTCTACCATGTTACTATAGTGAATGACAAAACTGAACACTGGCTCAAGAGTGGGCCTAGTGTGTTTTCTGCAGCCCCAGTGGTTTGGGAGTAGGCAATGAGTTTTTGATTGGTTGCAATTTGTGCTACTAGATGTCAATGCATCCTACACATTGTTCTTTTGGCCAGCCAATGATGTTTGAGCACACAGATGAAAGACAAAGCTCTTTAGCTGCTTAGGAACTCTTCCCATGAAGACATTTACCCACCAATCTCAACATGTTATTCCAACCTCTGTGTCTCTGTCAAGCCATACCATACGTAGGTGTACATGATTACTCATGTTTATACCAGAGTGAGTGGTTAGCAGGCTAAAATACAGCTATTGAACATCAGTTAAGACTGGAGGTATATGTAAAAACATAAAAAAATAAAAAAATAAAAAACTCATCTGAACCTAACAAATACTGTAATCAGGAATTAATTTAAAGTCGGCTGAGTAGGGAAAACCTTCAGGAAGACTCATGAAGCCAAATATGTTAAATCAGTTTATACAATACCTGGTTCTATATCTGCCCTTAATAGAATAAAGAGAAAACACACATTTGATTTCAATTTTGAAATATTTACATCGTCGTATGGTGGAGATAGAAGCCTTGGTTTAAAGAGAACAGTAAAGCTCCAACAGTTGGTGTGCCACAGTGGCAGGTTTGCCTCCAGAAGGGGCTCTGTAAGAACCCAGTGGGAGCCAGAGCACAACAGAGCTTTTTCTCCAGCTCAGACCTGTCCCACATCACGTCTACGGTCTGTTACCAGAAGCCTTCTGAAAACAGCATTTAGCTCTACAGTTCACAAATTCAACTACATAAGAAAATGATGTTTTCTGCCAAAACATGCCTCACAACTGAATGACTGCATGAGCTGCTGACCTGATGTGACATTCTGCGAGCACGACCCTCTGCACCGTTATAAAACAGAGAACCTTAAGGGTTTGACAAAGAAAACAAGGTACAAATCAAATAGTAACCACATTTCTAGATACACTCAAGTCATAATGACTGCTTCAAATGAAAAGATGTAAATAAACTGACATGCAGAACAGAAGATGGATTCAGACAGTTAACACTCCCACAGTAACCCAACAGAGGCTTTGTAATTCAGAAAGACAGATAATTCAACAATCTCCCACTGTGGGATTCTAATTATAAAGGTGTCTGCATCCAATGATTCTTATAGAGGGATGCATTTTTTGTTCATCTTATAATTACGTAAGGGGCTAAACTCGACTGTGGTGAGCCAGCCAGTCACTGGCAGCAAACAAACAGATAATTAGACAAAAATGAGAAGACACGCTTAAAAAAAAAAAATTAAATAAATAAACCCTCATAGAAATATGATGGTGAGATTTTAATGGCTAAAATAATAATGATAGTGTGAAGCAGGAAATAGCCAAGAAGCCACCTGTTTCCACAAATACAGGTGGAAATGAAACAATCATTGGCTTCCTTAGAAAACGGCTTGCAGCAGAGCAGCAGGTACCTCCATCTAAATGCATTAATATCGCCACATCATAACCACCAATATGCTTACAATCTAAGGATTAAGCATTCCTGGATCATTTTCAGTCGAATATAAACTACTAAAAGAAAAAAAATTAAAAAAGAATAAAGAAACAACTATGCAAGAGGAAATGTTGTGCTGGTTGCTTGGCAACAGTGGAAGAAAGGAAGTTGTGAGAGACTATGAGCAACTTTCAATACATGAGAAATTCATGACAATACTGCAGAGTCAGGGGCTCATAAAGGGTGAATAGTCAAGTGTGATGTAGCTGTGCACATTAACAGAAAAAGCAATGACATGAGGAAGATGACGTAGCAGTCATGGCAGAGGAGGAATAGAGTCTGCTTACTTGCACATTCAAATGAACATCCGTTGTAATTCATTTATCAAGAGCATAGTTTGAGTTGGTGTGAATGGTATGTGTCTAAGTGAGAGCTGACAAATAGCATCAGTAAGAAGCATCACATGTATGCTTGGTTGTCTTTACTGTACAATACAGTTGCTGTCTGCGACAGTTATGTTTAGTTGCAAAGGACTCAAGTCTGGTAAAAGCTGTGATGCTTAACCTTAAAATGAAAATACTTAACTTACAATACATTAAACCGACTTCACTAATGAACTCCATGTTTATACCTGGTTTTTGACATGAATTTTGGGTGACAGTCATCTGGAAAACATCAGTAATGGATATTAATGGAACAGGTGAGTAGGCTGTCCTTAACTGTCCCAGGCAGGACATTGTAAGAAAATAAAGATTCATGTTTATAGTTAAAAATATTTGGCCATGTGTCCACGACCATCACAGAATGTGGTCTTAGTAAGTGAGTGCATCTGAAATGCTTACAGAGTGCCTCTACACCTGTACTTGGGACCATCCACTTGTGAACAGCACCCAGGATGCATGTTTGTACCAGGTTTAAATAGAAAAGAGTCTGTGATAATAGTTTGTACTCAACTGGTGAGAGCAGAAAATACACAGCCACTGGCAACTAATTTTATTTCATGTTGTGTAAAAAGACCTACTGATGCAACTAAACTGAAAAATTAGACAACCTTCAAGACTGATAGCTTTAGTAGTGATGCAGGCAGCTGCAAGTGCACAGCTGATATAACTAGTTTAGTGTCTAATTAAACAGTTTCTCAATGTTTTTTTTTTTTATTATTACAACAGATTCTGCTCAGTGGAGCCAACCAGTTAGAGCAGGCTGGATTTCTCAGGTGGAAGGCGTTCTGCTAACCTCTCTTTTCTCAAATCTACACACATAAATATGCAGAACAAAATAGAGCTCTGCTAGCCCTTAGGGTTGCCAACATTACATTCTTTTCCAAAAGAAAATATAAAAACCTAATATTTTCTAAGACACTAAAGTGTTTCAGTTGATTGCAATGTGTTTATTCCAATCGTTTACTCTTTATTTGTAAATGCTGTCATAGGTACTTAACAAGCAATGACCATGATGATAAAAAAAAAGAAAAGAAAAAAGAATCCAGCTCAGAAGTGCAAAAACCTGTAGTTCATTGAATGGCCACTCGAGGCAAGTCATTTAAAGATGTGATATGTGTATTCCCGGTGTTTAAGTAAAAGACAATAGAGGAAATAAAGAGTAAAACAATAGCAATAATAATAAAATCATTCATGCATGTGAACTCTTACTTACGTTGAACAGGTTTGTCTTGTTTCTTTCACAGAAAAGTCCTTGTGCTGGCATGTGCTTCAGCTGTTGCCATGGGACACTGCTTCCTAGCAACACATCTCTGGCCCACTGTAGGTTCTGTAGTGAAAAATAAATAAATTAAAATGGAGGGGGAAAAAAACCCACATGCATTTGCATGTATATCTTATACATACATACAAACAAATTGTAAGTCTTACAGAGAAAGGGTAATATCGCTTATTTGCAATCAGTAAAATGCAGATCTCTTTCACAGCACGGTGACTCATAAATAAAGTGTCAATACAAGGGCTCTGTTAGAAAAGATAGCAAGCCAATGCCACTTCACGTTATCTTACACAATGCTACTGGCCTACAGCATAAAATCTCCTTCTCCTATCTTCAAAAAAAAGGATAAAAAATGTCCAGTCAGTGTGAGTGGATCAGTTTTCCTGAGAACAAAAAGAGGCTTTTAACACTGGATGTGTTGGGTCTGTGAGGGCGGCTAAACAACCTGTGTCAACAGCATCACATCAAGTCGGTGCCAGCAAACATTTGCCTTCATCCAAGCAGAACATTCAGGTGAATTAAAAATAATTGAGCAAAGTTTTACCAACAAACTCCTTGAGCCTTACACTTATACACTTTATAATCTTTCTCTTTGAACCTTAAGGAAATCTTTATAGAACTTGAGCCCCTTTGACCACAAATAATAGAATTAAAATGCTGCAGAGAAACTGCCTTAGCTAAATGAGCATAATACAAAAGAGAAAATACCTTTCCAAGTCCAAATGTGCCCTAACTGAACATGGTCAAAGGCTGCATTAAATTCAGCAGAGTGCTGACAGAAGGTTGCCATCACAGTAAAGCTCAACACTGTCTCCCTGTGCCAAACTGGCTGAGAGAGCATTGCGCTACCACCCACACACACACCTCTGCCCACAGAGCCTTATAGCCAACACAGGCTGTTTCAGCCACTCATGCAACACTGCAGTGCTCACAAGCCCACAAGAGGACTAAATAATGAAATGACCATCAGAGATTTGATTTACTTTCACAACAATAATCAACACACTTTTATGACTTTTGAGGAGACTGCAAGGAATTCAAAGCACACTCACCTTCTGCAAATGTCACCATTACTGACAGGGGATACTGATAATAAGTATATGGACCACATGTAATAGATGGCTTAACCTTTAAATGAAATATGAATGAAGTGCCATGGGTGAACAGTGTTGCACTGACCTGATGGGTCTTACTGGTGGTATAGAAAAAGGCCAGGCGGTAGAGACTCTTGTAGTGCTGAGGGAAGCGGCTGAGGCAGAGGAAAAGAGCACGGACACACATTTCCACTAGCATTCGTCTCTGATCTGCTCGTTCTGCAGGGAGGGCTTTGGGCACTTCGATCACCTCAGCCGGGGGCTCAGGCTTCTTTTTCCCCTCACTGGGTGGAATCTGAGCGGTGGCCTGCTGAGAGGGTGCGGACTTCGGAGGAGTGATGGGGACAGGAAGAGGTTGAGGACAAGGGTCTGCAGAGACCTTAGGGGCCAAAGTCTCAGGAATCACCACTACCACAGATTCAACTTCTTCTTGGATAATTTTCTCTTCCGTCTGAATGCCAGTATGGTCTCTATGTGGAGCTGGAGAATCAAATTAAAAACATCAGGGTTTGAGTTCATTTTACAGAATGAGCATGAATGCTTCTATTAGAGCATCACAGTCTTCTGACTACCTGTGTCCTCAGATGTTGGCTGTCCATCTTTCACAGGGGTTGTGCTTTCTGGTGACGATAGACCAGCTTTGACAAAGGCAGGTTTGTGACTACTGTCCTGCGAGCTGGCTGGATCAGTGAAGACATCCTGGGTGGAGTTGGAATCAGACAGCAACACCACTTCACTGTCCTGACTGCGCTCTGCCAAAAACAGAAAACATTGGTTATGCTACCAGTTGCATCGTCACACACAGAGAAATAATCTCAGCATCAGGGATATCATGAACAAATACACATAATTATGATACTTAGCTCAAATTGAAATATACAAAAATAAATAAATTCACATAATTCATTTAAAAAAAACTTTGGTAATTTTTGATGGGACAGTCTAATTTGTAAATAGCTGTAATTTATTTATTTTGACTAATTCTTGTCGCTGTGCAAAAATCCTGTGTATGCTAATTTATTTTTAAAACAAATTAAATGCCAAGCATTCCCTGCTGTTATGTGTGTGTGTGTGTGTGTGTGTGTGTGTGTGTGTGTGTGTGTGTGTGTGTGTGTGTGTGTGTGTGTGTGT
>JBBBVU010000012.1:23140300-23155192 GCA_037177055.1 Atherinosoma microstoma
CCCCCCCCCCCCCCCCCCCCCCCCCCCCCCCCCCCCCCCCCCCCCCCCCCCCCCCCCCCCCCCCCCCCCCCCCAATAGACATAATTATTTTGCTAAAATATGTTAAATGTCACAAATCTTTATTAATGTTGGTTGGGGTATAAGGTGAAACTGATGTGTGAAAAGACAATTATTTAAAAAAGGTGAGATGGTTTGTTTTTGCAAATGGTCCAAAAACCAATTGCCAGCATTCCTCTCAATTGCCATGTTTTGCAGCCTCAGCAACAACATCCTTGGCAGGGAACTGTTAATAAAAAGCAAGTCACTTTTGCTGTTCAGACAGTGGTGCGCACAAGGGGCTTTTGAAGAGATTTACAGTCATGAGTTAACAGCAAAGTCACTATGGTACTGTAAAATCTGTGTAAACTGACAGCTGTGTATTCAGTGCTTCCTACTAGACAGCACTTTATTTCGATGGGTTAGAAGAGTAGTACCATTGAGTGAAGCCAGCCATATTGCAGACCTGGGCAGGCAGTAATCATGGTCAAACTCTGGTGAGGCTGTTGAAGATATGAGGAAGCTGGTTTAAAAATAATAATAAAACAAAATTTCACCTCTAAATTTTGTATAAAATATGATCTGCAATAGCCTTAAATTCAGTTATTTATATTTCTTAGTGAAGAACAGATTTGATGCCACACCCTTTGAAAATGTAGAACCTAATTCAGACAAGCATCTATATTGGACAACATAATCCTTTTATTAGTCTTGAAATATAGCCGAACCCAGAAAATCAAAGCCATAATCTGAGATATGAAAAACATAAATAAAATTGTCAGAAAACTGCCTTTTAATGATTTATAACAAGCATCCAGGTAGAATTCTTATAATGTAGACTATAAACATGTCAGAAATGACATTTAATCTTTGCTCATTGTTTGAAAATGCATGTCTGAATCTTGTTCTACAAATTAATCACCTTGCTGCATTTTCAGCAGGACCCAAGTCAGAGATTGGACACCTACCAGCAACAATGTGCATAGTGGGGTATTTTCTGACTTCAGCCAAAGAGTTGTGTTCCAATAACAAGGCTGCCGCATTCTTTCTGACATTTTCAAACTAATTGGTCGTGATTAGAAATTGTATCCAATTAGGCAAAGAGCAAACATGATTCTTGTAAGATTTCAAATTATTTCCCCATCACCCTTTCAGTAAAAATATACCCCAAACCAAACAATGCGACTGTGTGATATTCCAGACAGTTTAGTGGATAGTTATAAAGGGCCGACTCTGTCCACCTGTGAAAACAATCACCCCACTAGAACTACATGCATATAAATGGCAAAGCAGGTGGTAAAAGCAAGCAGGCAAAGAGGAAGCAGGCAGGTAGGTAGGTAGGTAGGTGGGTAGGTAGGTAGGTAGGTAGGTAGGTAGGTAGGAAGGAATCTGGAAAGGGTGACAAAACTGGCAACATGGGCAATATGGCTGCATCACTTGCACATTAAAGCTAAACATCATATATGGATGGGGTGAGTGGACAAGTATTACAGTTTTTTTTTCCAAATACAAAGAATGGCAAAGACTGATTTCTTTAGAGAGAATTGTATACTTGATAATTCCAAAAAGTGAAACACCACTCTTTTTAGTGTGTAAATATGTTGCCCAGCCCAAATAAAACCCTCTTTGTTTTTTTCCCTAAAATCAAGCAAAAACAGTTATGACCACAACACTTACTGCAAAAATAAGAGATGCTGAATAAGTATAAATCTAAGAGATGTACAGTACAGTACTGAAAGGATCATTGTGCATTCAGCCCATTTTACATCCAGTTTAAATCTAGTTTGCAGGAACAATGATTTTCTATTCCAAACTCCATCTTGACATTTCTATATGGTCTGTACTGTACAATACTTAACCCACAACTTGAACCCCTTTCAAGCAGATATACTAAAACGGACTGAAATCATTCAAGAAATTATTGACTTGTCTGAAAAATATACATTTGTACAAAAACTGCCAATGCACAGCACATTAAGGATGCTAAAAAAAACACATCACAAATGTGTGCAAATGTGCCGCTAAAGGTATAGGGAAGTTTAAAAGAAACATCCATCTTAACTTACCAGGACAGGCAGGATGAGAAAATAAGAACAGACATGAAGCAGCCAAAACACAGTGATGTTATACCACCAGCACACACTTACACATGCAAACACACAAGCCCTGATGCTCAGCAAAGCTCCACTTAGAAATCTGCTTGCTTTAAAGCTGGTGCCATCATGCAAATCAAATTAATCAAATAATCAGTAGCCATATTGCCCATTTCACCACATCCCAATCACCCAGTGCACAGGGACCATAGTAACTGAAAAACGAAGCCATTGAGCGTGGTGATTAGCAATCCCTGCACTTCCCAGTGGGCTTCCTGTCCGAGTGTTAAAAGGGCAAAGAGCCCAACCCCAGAGACAGTGTCTAGGACTGGGACTGTACCATCAGCCTGCTGCTCCTCATGCCGCTGCTGCTGCCACTGCTGCCTTCGGAGTGTTTTGCGTTTGGCGTAATCATGGTCAAATGGCGTGGCCACGTAAGGAGGAGAAGTCAGACCTGGAGTTGCAGCTGATGGAAGTGAGGAGCTGAGGACATTTCCTATGCAAACTGAGGAACAATTAAAGTCTTCATCCATCATCAAGGAGGGTTTCTCTCTGGAAATAAATCCAAAACAAAAGTTAATGTTCCACTAGAATAAAACAACTTTTTTCCAGGTTTTGTGGGGTTTTATTTATGCATTGCTTACTTTTCATGAGACCGTGGCATGGTTGGCATGCTCTTTTCTTCCCCCCGGGCAAATGCTCCTGTAGCTGCCTCAACCAGCAAGGTAAACATGAGATCATGGTCCAGATCAGGCTTATCAGCCTCTAGTAATTTAAGGATGGTGGCACTCAGACGAAAATGCAACTAGAGGAATTTAGAGAAAAAAAAAGGTTCCGAGTTCAGAAGGTTAGTATCTCCAAATGTGAACGTTTCTTGACTCTGAAATACAACTAGAAGTTGCACACAGCTTACCTCCAAGGCCTCCATGGCCAAATCAGGAGGATTATGGTAATGAATTTTCCGGGGGTACCTGGCAGCTTCCTCATGCAGAAAGTGAGCTGCCTGTAAATACAGTGGAGAGAGGAGTCAAGAGCACAACACATTTATCTGTCAAAGTAAATGAACTCCTAAACCAGTAAAATGGAGTGTGCAAAGTAGAAGACAACTACATGTGCTGACATAATTTTTCACCGCATTCGCAGTGCTGATCCATGACAGCTTATTTCATATGGCTCACCTGCCTCCAGTGATCTAATCATAGTAGCAGAGCAATGTCTTGCTCCATATATCATTCTATTGAGGTCAAAATGGGAAGGAGTGTAAAGGCAGGGACTTTTATTTCTGTGGGTGTATTATGAAACAACTTCACCCAACAGGTGCTGCGAATCAGATTGGTTCTGGTTGATTAACTGATATTCTTGTGGATCGGGCGGAGCGGATTGGCTCTAATATCGTGACGAGTGGGTGGAGATATTAAAAAAAAACAAAAAAAAACCTAGCCCACGTATCACTAAGAGCCACTGCATGTAGTTCACATTGCAGTCTATAGCACTGTGTTAAAGATGTAATGTTAACTGCCTTTAAAGCTCGAAACCTTCATTTTAACATCTACTTTGAAACCGACCAGCAATTAAATGATCAATATCGACGATAAGGACTTTTACCTTTTTGTAAAGCTGCAAATATTCCACTGGAGGATTTTTGCGCTTCTCTGCTATCTTTCCCAGCATGTAGTGAATAAGCCACTCTTCTTCATCACTGTCACCCTCACAGCGGGAGGCACCCTGGAAGCATTGAAATGCTGTGTCCAACATGGCATCTCTCCTTTCTTCCATCTGAAACAACACAAACACACACACAATGGGTACTTTATGAGTAATTCATTTCATGGCAGCAGTTCAATTAACTCCAATGTTGCGCAAGCAAAGTGAGGAAAGTACTGTTAAACTCACCGATCTGACAAAGTTGACACAATCTGAACTAATACTGAAATTTGCCTCACCTGTTTAACAACCTCTGTGGGAAGCTCACTCCGCCACTGTTTGAGCTGCCGTGAGGCAAATGAATGCAGCGCATATGATATGGTCCCGTACTCAATCCACAGGGAAAGGTTGGATGTGTCTATCTCCAGGGCCCTTTTAAAGCAGTTAAGTACGGCCTGGGAGTGCTTCCATATGGGTACGTCACTTTTCAGCTCGTTGGAATTGAGTTTTTCTTGGATGCGGCTGGCCCTTGCTAAAGCCATACCTGCCCAGGAGTCAAACCTGAGGAAAAACAGTTCCTGTGTCATTCCCACTGAGAAAAATACCACAGAAACATTTGTAGACTGGTGTAAATACTGAAACCAGAATAGAGAATTTAGTTACCTGTTGGGACACACACAAATGTCATGCATATAGAACTTGATGGCTTTGGACTGCTCCTTGTTCTTGAAATGATAATCAGCTAGCAGGTAGTAGATTTCATTGATGATGGGAGGTGCAGGGGCACTACCCACAGGAAGACAGGGGGCCTTGAAAAAAAATCAAAATTCAACATAATTATTATGCTTCACAACAACAAACCCACAACTGAAGATAAAAGTGATATAAATGAAGATGTAAAAGTTAGCATGAAAATAAGGACAGTGTCTCTTATTTTCAGCATGGCCTCACTGACTGACCTTTTCTGCCATGCCCTCAATGTAGGCTGCTACTTCATCCATGGTGAGGACGGGACTGTCACTTGAGGGGACAATGCTGGCAAATCTCTTCAGGAGATTGGCCAGTTCTGCAGACACTGTGCTCGTCTTATAGCTGTCAAACTCAGGGAGGGACTTTGGTTTGAAATATTGGAACATAAAGAGGGCGTCAGTCCACAGAAGCTCAACCTATAAAAACACAAATCAATTCCACAGCAATCATTAGTGCCACGGTCCACTGAATTATGCAATTGCAACATGTAGTGCCACAGAAAATGAGCTGTAACAAGCAGACTTTACTCTTGCACTGTGTTAAGTCTGTAACTACAGTCAGTATTCTGGCATAAATGGACTGACACCCACCTAGTGGTTAGATACAAGCATTACAAAAATAGACAGAAAACACACAAGTTCAGGGGCTGCATCCAAAAGCCTAAATCACTTTAATTTCTAAACTAAAACTCAACAAAACTGAACAAACTTTTGAGAGCAAGCATGCTTGACTATAAATGAGTTCATGGAGGATAAGAAATCGTTAAATACTACAAACAGTGAAAATGGAGTATTTGCAGTTAATACTGCAAACCAGAATATCACAGGTATGTTGTTTGTGGCTTAAATACATTTATTTGGATTTATCAGTCATTAAATTAATGCTTTTATTTCAACAATGCAATTACATGGAGTGATTTATTTCAATGACTCCAGATCTGTGTACTTCACCAACAAAACAACATTAATGGATACAGCTGCCCCTTTCTATGTCATGAGGGTTAATGAGAGCGAATGTTTGCGTCATCAGTCTGCTCCCTTTCATGCACTCTAATATAAGTTTGCCAATACTATTGAGAAATTGTACCAACTACTCAAAGCCTTGAGCAACCCCTTCATCACCATGCAGCTATTATCCAAATATCAGCTCAGCTGAATTTGCTGTTTTTGTTTTTACATTTTCTGTTACATAACATGCTAGTTAAAACTGGGTCATACTGTAAATGACTAAACTCATTTAACTTTAACTGGCAGATATGTTCCAAGCACATATGATAAATTATAAATGCCAAATCAGAGTTATGACCTGTGGAGATGAGTGGTCCTCAAGGTAACGGGCCTTGCTCTTCTTACTGGGGTAGGCATATAGACAGAAAAAGCATTGCTCCAAGGCCATTTCCAGTTCTTCTTTATAGGGATGAGAGTCACTGCTGGAAGAAGCTGCAAACGCTTTTTCCAAAACTCGAACCTACATTAAAACAACGTTGTTTTAACAGGAAAAATTTTATTATTTAAAATTAGAAACACATGCAACCTGCCAATTAACATGTAAAGTATTTGATGAAAAAAAAAATTTTTTTAAACTTACGAAGAACTTGAGGAGTGCACCATCTGAGCTGCAGCACAAGGAGCGACGACCGAGATATTCATGAGCTGTGTTCAAAAGCATCAGGGAGGAGGGCAGCATGGGGGTGTCTGCCTCTACTGGAAATAAAAACATTTCCAAGCGTATCAACTGGCAATGCATTAGCAGTGTGGGAAAGCTACAGCATGGAAACAATGTAAAAAATACCATCATCGTCGTCAAAAGACATATGCTGTCTGAGCATACAGTCAAATGCAGCCTCCTCGTGTTTGATGATGCGATACAGAATAATCCAAGGCAAAACTGAGAAGAAAAAGGGGTCCTTGGGATCATCAGAAATGGCCATGCTAAGGTCAATCAGCTGGAGGAAAAGAAAAAAAAACATTAATAAGTTCAGTCAGTTTCTGCTGTAATCAGTTTCTTATTGTAGCATCAGTCTGTGTTTCTTTTCCTTCTCTACAAACCTGAATTAGGTTGTTTGCCAATCGGGCCATACTAGAGAAATGAAGAACATTGCTTAGAAGCTCAGACTCTTTGGTGAAGCAGACTTCAATGCCATCTAGCAACTTTCCGATGGTGCTGACCCACTCCTCCTTGCTTGGGGGTGAACCGGTTGGAGTAGAGTTAAGCTGCTGCAGGGCTTCGTTCAAAGCCAGCTCACTGCACTCCAAACACTGTTGGTAGTCCTGCAGCTTTAACAGTGAGTTCTAGGGTAGAGAATCAAAACCCAAGGGTCACCACAACAGTACGCAAATACACACATCGAGATTTAGAGATCAAGTGGATATTTCCACACCAGAAAACACAGGTCAGGTATGAGATAACACAAAGATTTACAAAAATCCCGTCAACTTTTCTCACTTCTTTAAAAGGGGATCCTCTACATTGAGTGTGACAGAAATCAAAAGAACTATGGATTTGTTAAACTAAAATAAGGACAATGGAGGATGCATAGACATTGCTCTTTGGTGTGTAAAACTATATAACAAATTTTACTGAAAACTGCCCACTCGTTCCTGCAGCAGAAAAAAAAAAGTCTTTCAAACCTGTAGCAACATCAACTGTGCAGGACGCTCTGGTGCTGAGCTCACAAACTCCAGAGGTTTGCTCCTGTTTCCATAATTAAGAGTGGGCTGCAGCAGGCGCACAACAGACTCAAAGTCTGCAGACTCAAAGAGACGCTGGATTTCTTCTAAAGACTGACAACGCTCCAGAGATTTCAGCCTCTTGTCAATCTGTCCATGAGAGGAGAGAAAACCCAGACAAAAACAGCTTTAACAGAAGCTCTTCTTATGAACATGAAAATAATTACAGCATCCATCTCACTATTAAAAAACTTTTTTTTTTTTTAAAGTTATTTCATGAATTGGACAAGAATAATAACGAGAAGTGTGGGATATAATGATTATAAGAAATGTCTTCTGGTCAACTACACTGACCTCCTCCACAGATATGGCTGCATCGACACGTAGGTTGGGCAGATTGATTGTGTAATGTTTTCCCTCTGCGGTCTTTGGTTTGCTCTGCAACAGGCCTATACATACATCATAACTCTCAAGGGCCAATTCCATGTCTCCCTAACAAGAGAAAAAAAAATACAGTCTTACAAGTCGCATCTTGGCAAATTATGTGAAAAGGACTCACAGTCAAATATCGAGCAAGAACAAACAAGAAAATAATGACTTTACCTGGAGGGCCAAAAATCGTGCCTTTAGCCAATAGACACGCACCATGACATCTAACCAGCCATCTTCAAACAGATCTTTTTGGGAAGAACCAAGGGCAAGGTGTAACAAATCACCCTGGAAGTGCTGGCCTGGAAATTCTGAGTCAGTTGCATCCTTACTGGGACCACCTAAGCTTCTTCTTGGAGTTACTAGACAAGTTATAAAAAGATTACTAAAAACAAAATATGAATAATGAAGGAAATGTATTTACATCATTGTTCTAGCTGAACACACCCCCTGACATGACTGCCACCAGTAGTCATGGGATTGGGAAAATTAAAGGCTTTTGGTCTCGACAGGGATCTTGGCCACCTACCAAAGAATTTGTGGACCATAAATATTAACATCTGGCCAGAAATCAGGTATTCTAATATTTATGTGAAATTCATTAGAGCATTGAGAAAATTCCCAAAACAAACACATTTTGCCTTTTTTTTGGGAGTTTTTAAAAACATTTATGTCTGGTCGTATTTCTAAGTGTGAATTGTTAGCAAAATTACGACATGAAAGGCTCCAATCAGCATCCTGGGTTGTATACAGAGAGGTTTGTCATAACAGTTTCATTTCACTCAAACCTTCATAATGAAAAATGCAACCATAGATGAAATTATAGGGTAGAATTCACTATGCAACCAATGCCATGTGAAAGCAAGTCATGAGATATTTAAAAAGTTTTGGCAGAACACATTTTGCCTTTTTATCGTGGTCTCTAGCAAAGGTTTTTCTGTTTATCCTCTAAATTCATAACATTAGGGAAACAAAATCCTGGTGATCAAGATTACATTGGAAGGTTAGGAGACTGATTCAGCCACCGTTAAAATCAAAATAATAAACTTAATTGGAACATTTTAGGTGCAAACCATTATTGTTTAGTCACCTTTGTACAAATTTCATAGCCTTATACCAGCTGCTATCAGTTGAGAGATCGCCAGTCCATCAGAGGGCCAACAAAGAGAGACAAATAACCATTTGCACTCACATTGACTCCTAGAGAGAATTAAGGGACCCTAATTAACCTTACATGCACGGTTTTGGACTGTGGGAGGAAGCCAGAATACCTGGAAGAAACTCCTCACAGAAAAGCCCCAGCCAAGGTTCCAAGCAGTCCAACAGTCCACAATCAATGAGCCAGCTTTCCATATAATCCATATAAACAATGTGTGTGAGCTCACTGACTTACCAATCTTCCCTTTGCTGTGTAACCATTGCTCCAACTGCAACTCCATACAGGCCAAGCTCATTGCCAACATTTCCTGTATATGAAGTAGATATGAAAAGACTTAGTGAAATGAAAAATAAATTAAATTAAAAAACACTTTACTAATTCCTGAGGGGAAATTATAATAGACTTCACTGTGAGCACAAAAAATGGAGGCAAAATCTCGCAGGTCCACTTTTATCTTTGTCCAATTTAAGATTTTTTTTCAAATACGCAAGATCCTTGATTATGCTGACATATTTGACATTGAATCCACCGGGGTTCTTGAAATACAAAACAATACCACAAGAATTTTGGACAATGTTTCAAAGATATTGCAAACTTAAATGTGCTTTTATGATATTGTATTCTAAGTTAACTAAATCATGTGACTGGGCTGTAGTAAAAGAAAAAAGAAAAAAAAATACATATTTTCACAAACTTTAAATATGTGTCTATTCAAAAAATAATAAAAAGCCATTTTGTCTTTAATCATTTTTATAGGAGTTCATATTAAACATCTGGCTTTTGTCAAATATATATTTTTGCATGTTGGCAAGTCAGAGTGAAATGGTTCAGATTTGGGACTGCATTTTATCTAGTATAATGAATGAATACTGCTCAGAATGCATCATATCAAACTGAGCTCCAAGACCTCCAGAATCAGGAGCTTGAGGTGATAGTCTACAGTCCATCACACTGTTTGTTTTAGGAAAAGTCTTCCACCTCATAAAAAGCTCTCTGATGATTCTGTGACACATCACCTGCTGCCCTTCTTTAGGTCAGGTTTAAGCAGTCAGGAAATTAAGTTTTCTTGTTATTTACCTTGATGTGTTGGTTGCTGCAGTCTCGAAGTAGCGGGTTGGGCAGGCCACTGCTGTGCTTCCTCCAGGTCTGATAGACCTCCAGCACCACAGCAGTCAGTCCCCGGGGCCACTCCTTCGTGAACTTCTGACCCATTGCCTTTAGATAGCGTATCATCAGATCCAGTATGCCACCGTTGGTCATATTATTAAGCAGGAAGTTGTGGACATCCTGTTGCTCTACAGAGGGAATGCACACCTTGTTAGTTTAAACAAAATGCCAACACAGAACAACAATGTCATGTAGTACATATCCATGATGTAATTCATACCAGATTCCATATATTCAACTGAGTCAAGAGGCAAGCAACTCCCATGTAGAGGCTGAATATCCTCCTTCCCATCACACTGTGTCTCAAGATTACTTAGACTCTCATCATCATTATCAGGATCAAACTTCCTTAGCCTAATGCAGACCAGAAAAATAGGTTTTAAAATCAGCAGGGCTATGACAACAATAACACCTGCGGTATATGTGTAAAGTTTACTGCCGGATACCTGGAAGGTAAATATTTAAAAAGCAGTTCCTGAAAATCAATCTTCTCCTCCTTTTTGCATTTTGTGTTTCGAACACGTGCTGATCGACGCTTGGCTGTCTCCCCACTATCCTCTACTGCACGTTTCCTTTTAGGGGCTTTCTTCGCTTTATCTGTGAGAGAAACGTCCATCCCTGTAACTGGAGTCACATCAGAAGATAGGAAGATTACAGACACTGATAATATCACAGAATATCAGTGAATTAACTTAAAATTCAGTTTCCAAAAAGCATCATGTAGGCAGGGCAGACAAAAATGTTACTTTATAAACTAACCAGCAGGGGGAGCAGAAGTATTGACCTCCACTACAGTCTGGCTTGGTGTAATTTGAGGTTGAGAGCCAGACTGCAACAGCATTACTGGCTCAGAGAAGGCAACTGGTGGCAGGGAAGAACTGGGGCTGCTGCTCAACACAGTGGTTTGGCCCATACTGACAGGGCTGCTTGGCTGGGGGAGATTCTGGAGGAAGTTTGGGTCGCGGTACTCTGACAGGTCGATTCTGTGGCCAAGACTTGGGCGTGGTGGCTCACACGTGGTCTGATGTTTGTACATTGCAAGAAGGCTTTCACCGACATGTTTCCATCTGCCATAAACAGAAGTGACATTTCTGATTCACAGCTGAAATGTTATGTGTGGGGAGACCAGATCACAAGAGATTAACAGAGAAAACTACTCTATAAAGGAATGCTGAATCATAATTTTAGGAAAGGGTTTTCTATCCCAATACAGCATTTTCCAGTTACTTTCTTCAAACCATTATAAGGCATATCATTTAAAATTAAACTCCCATACAAAAAATAGAAAAAAAAACTACTCACGAGAGGCAGCGGATGGGCTGAATCAGGACAAGGTCAGGTTTTGGTTCAGAGAGAGAAAGAGCCTGCCTGCGCCTCCTTATCTCTAGTGCCTCCTCCACAATAGATTTGCGCTCCTCTTCTTCCACTTCCACATAGTGAATTGACATATCGCTGCAATTAATCCAGATCAAAACACAAAGGGTTTTTCAGTGCTGTGAAATTAATAGAGTTGCAGCTCGAGCACATTATGAACAGATGGAGGACCAAAGAGTGAGCTGGCATCACCATTTCATGAACATCTGCATTGTATCCCTCTTCAAACATGGCTGCTCCTCAAAGATTTTTTCCTTCAGCACCAGGCCTTTAGTGTAGCAATGATCCTTCTCCAAAGCTTTAGCAATGAAGTACAAACAGCCTGTGAAAATGCAGATAGCAGTTACTTCACTTTCCAAGCTTGAGCTGTAATGAGCAATGAGTTTACAATGATGTATTACACACAGGTGTAGTCACTAAGAGTGTAGAGAATAGTTATGAGGTTGTCCAAGCAGGGCCAGTGGTCTGGGTTACAGTGTAATCCCTCCTCAAAAGCATGACGAGCCAGAGGGATGCGTAACAGTCTCACAGCCACCTGACCAATTTTGTACCACATGTTCACATCAGTGGAATCCAACATAACTGCCTACGACAAAAAAAAAACAACAACAAACAAAACAATTATAATCAAAGCAGGTATTTTTTTCTGTAACATACATAAAGTAAACACTTCAAAATTAGTAAAAGGTTCAAATGTTCCTTTTACTGTTATACCTCCAAATAAAACTCCATAGCGGTCTCTAGGTCATCCCGAGATGCAGTCATGCTCGCCAAGTTTTTAAATGTTGAATATTTCAACATTAGCCCAGGATGCTTGAGACCCACTCGTTGATCATCTGAAGGCATGGCCTAAAAACACAATAAGACATTTTAGATTAGGTAACAAATAAAATGTAGTGCCACAACATGAATGGTAAGAGTTAAATCTCTTATATGTGAACAAATACAAACATTACAGGCTAAGGCTATTGGTAAAACTGATAGAAAACTGAATGAGTCACAACCAGACCTGTATACACTGTCCAAAAATAACGAGCAGGACCCCGTTCTAAAATTACTACAAAACTAGCACTGAATAAATTCCCCCAAGTTTCATCAATGATGACTTCACACTGAAAGATTTTTAAAATGTTGCTGTCTAAATGGAGTTTAATGTTGTGAATGAAGTGCTCTGCACTGTGAAAGTAAGGCTGCAATCTGACTACATGGAAAGGATTATATAACATATTGAATTGTATTTACTTCTTTGAGCAGTGGAGTAGTGAGAAGCTCATGATATGCCTTCGCAGACTGCTCAAACTTGTCATGTTTTTGCAGATCCAAAGCTTTGTGATATAAAGCGAAGGCCTCAGCTTCCTGTAAAGACAAATTAAGTAAAATCAGACTCATATATATCAACAATTTACAGCATTCAGATGAAGTTTGGCTCAATATTATACATTCATCTTGAAATGGTATATACTTGAGCTTCTTTTGTCTGACTCTTGCTGCTTCTGAAGGGGTCTTGAGACTCATCTGCGGCTGTGGAAGCAGCATTTAGTGCTGCAATGCGAATCTGTAAAGATCATTAAAAAAAAACTTTTATATCTTGTTTGAGGTGTTATTAGCATCAGAATAATGCACACACACAAAGTGTTTAATCACAAAGCAGCCTCACAGTACATTGCCTTATCCACAATAACAAAACTTACCATTTTAATATCTGGAAAAAGAGATGTTCAGCCTCTTATATGCTGGCAATTTTTGTCTGTTTCTGCAGAAACTGATAACACCAAGGACAGAGAAAAAACATGCAGAAAACAGCAATTAAGCAAGACATGTAGAAAACTATTTATACGTTTAATAATCTTTTATTAATGCCACCCGAATGTGTGTTATTCATTTTGTATGCCTAAGTATCAAATAAGTATTAAATATCCCAGGAGACGGAGAAGAGCGAGGTGGGCCGGGGCAGTTAAGCGTTAACACTACACACCTGCCATTTACTTATAACTAGCCTGGTTAGCTTAACTGTAAGGTTGGATGAAGCTCAGTTTGACATGAGCAATGGTATACTGGCACTAGTAACACATTCTTAATGTATTGTTCCGGCGAAATTGCGTATTCAAATAAGTGACAGCTCGAACAGTTTCCCGGGAAGTTAAAAATTTGTAAAGAAATTATGTGAGCTAACATTAGCATCTGTTTCCCCGGGTAACCATCACTTGTAAAACTAGGCGACCTACCGTTCACTCCCGACGTAACTGCATTTGTAAAGTTGCAAATACTTGAGCAAAACATTGAACTCTGAAACGACTGTGGTTATAAATCATGAAGCGATTTAGAAACTGCATTTATTAACCATCCTTTGTTGTTGTAAGACATAGATGTGACGCCTTTGCGTCACAGGAAGACGTTTGCTACCCGCCAAGTAGTAAAATCGTCACTCATTGGTCAATACGCTGTGGGTGGATCTATTTGACCAATGACATATTCCGATAGTAGGGAAAACTACACTACCAACACACATTCTCAGATACACTTTTCTATAACATGTTTTGAAGCTCCAACTCAGCTTCTGTTGTTTTTGTTTTTGGAAATGTTTAAACCAAGTTGTAAAACTAGTCTGAAATGTATTATATTCAGTTAATGAAAAATGAAGAAATAATCAAATGAGAAATTTCCAGTCCATTTACACTTTCATGATGTGAGATGTTCGGACAACTGGTCTGATATGGTTCAGATGGTTGGGATTTTTTAGGTACTGGAACAAGGCAGGATGTTTTCCACAACATGGGAACTGTTTTCTGGTGTTAAAAAAGTGCTGAAGAATCCAGCACAGTTGTTCTGAGCAGGTTTTCAGAACCCTGGGGCTGATACCATCTGGACCTGCAGCCTTGCTCCGGTTCAGTTGCTTCTTCATCTGACAGCAGGAGACAGACGGGCTAGAGGTGGAGACAAAGGAGGTCTCAGTATGTTCTGATGTGGAGGGAGATTAGGCTGTCAAGGTCAATGACTGAGCTGCAGGGTGACAGAGTAGAAGTGTGACAGGAAAGCTGTCGGTTTATGGAGGGTGTGTGGTCTGTTGGGGTGGAAGAAAGGGGGGATAATGTTGAACATTGTTTTGAATTGAACCTACTGAAGAACATATTCAGCTCATTTGCTCTGTCCAGACCTCCATCAGTCTGATCCCCTTTTAACAAATCCCTCACATTATTCTGCTGGAGCTGCCTTTGTAACTTTTTCCTGTAGTCCTCCTTGTACTTCTTAATCTCTCTTTTGAGTTGTTTTTGTGTTGTCTTCAATAACTCCCTGTCTCCATCCCTGAAGGCTCTCTTTTTGAATGTTTAGCAGCTTTTTAGGGTCACTGTTGATCCAGGGTTTGTTAGTGGGAAAGCATCTCACCGTTCTTGTTGGGACGATGCTGTCCACACACAAGTTGATATTGTCGGTCACGCACTCAGTTATGGCATTGATGTTATCTCCATGTGGTTCACAGAGGATATTCCAGTCTGTGACCTCAAAGTATGTACATATATCTATCTATCTATCTATCTATCTATCTATCTATCTATATATATATATATCTATA
>JBBBVU010000012.1:23165262-23188964 GCA_037177055.1 Atherinosoma microstoma
GCTGGACCACACTGTGCTCCAACTTCAGTCACTCTCACTTCCTCCAGGGAGACTAAAGCCAGTCCAAAGCAGCACTCAGTTTAATTGTAAGACATTATACTTTACAATGAATTTGACTTTGCCATACACACATTTCACTCCTCAAAAAGACAGCTATACAGTAAACGTTTTCTTTTTGGATGAAAAAAGCAGGAATGACAATGATGAAGCTCCTCACAACAGACACAGTAAACAACTCTCCCACTTGCCTGGCAAACAGTGAGATTTCCACAGCTCTCTGTGTGTGTCTCTGCCATGTGCGTTGGTGCATCTCAGAGTACAGTAGGACATAGATCCCCTGTAAATGTAGCATATCAAAACACTGCTGTATTGTTTTTTATCACATTTCATCTTTTAGATATCGAGTCTCCACCTGTGTTTCATTGTTTCATCCGTCACCTTTGTGCTGTGAACTGACTGGTACATAAATCCCCACAGCTCTCTCCCTCTTCAGGGTGTAATATTATGTCTAAGGGAGGGGGGCCCATCCGTGGGGCACACAGAGACCTCCTAGATTTGAAATCCTTTCATGGAAAAAAGAAACAACAAAGAGCTTAGGCTGCAGCAGGAGGCTTCAACAACAGCTGAGTTAACGAGAAACAGTTTCTGTACTATGGAGTTAGCCCCAAAATAAAAATTCCAATGATTGCTGTATTTGGGGGATAACTTCTGTATTGTTGATGATAACAGGAAAATTCAAGTCAATATTCAGACAACTGAGAGATTTGAAGGAAAAAAAGACGTATAATTAACCACTTATTTATTCATAGTGTTTAAATTTACATTCTGAAAAAAGCAGTGAAGATCCCCTACTACTGCAAATACATATTCAATTTCAGGAGTATACAGAATACAATAAAACACTGAGTCAGACTGTCATAAATCTGATATACAATACAGACTAGAAACACTGGTTGTTGAGGCTGAGGTAAAACAATGCACTCACATACTGATACATGCAAATGACAGAAGTGAAAAAAACAACCCTTTTTCCACTGACTTATTGAGTGAATAGTGGTATCAAATTCAAAAACAAGACTTATCTTTGGATAGATGCTATTTTCATTTTGAAAGAAACACTTTTCATCCTCCAGCTCTTGATTTGTCTGTGTGTGATTGTGGTCATGCTGCAGTCTGCCTTTTTAGATATCCCACAGCTGTGCTTTGTTCACTCAAAGAAAAGGAAATCTAGATAAGAGTTGGGGCTCCCTCTGCTGATCTGAGACAATCTCCAAATTAAAAAACTTCTGTAGAGCCTTTACAATGTCCTGGAGGGTTGTGCACATGTCATATCATGTAATCATATTAAACTTTCATTTCAAACCCAGATACATGTTTGTTTTGGTGTACACAAAGGCAAAAGGTCATCAGAAGGTTTCATGTAAACAACACAGGAGGACAAATACTGCTTTACTGAGACCTACAGCCTCAGGGCACAATCGTTTGACTTGACACGCAAATCCAAATGAGACATGGATGACAAATATGGACATCAGATTTACAGTAAGATGTAAAGTCTTGAGTCACATTTTGTTTCCAAACAACCAGACCTTCTTCCGGGCTTTCTGAAGGTTTTCTTTTTTTTCCCTCTATGACTTCTTTGTTTTATTCAACCCAATCACTGTACCTGAGGACTTTTCAGAGGAATGTCTTTCTTTTTTTTCTTATGAAGCCAGTTAACATTGACCTATGAATTATTCAAGCAAAAAAAGGCACTTAACTCAAGTGATTAACCGGATATATGTCAATAGTAACAGACAATTTAGCATATATATAGATATATATATCTATATCTATATATATATAAAGATGCATGTAGTCTTTTCACTGAGCCATCCACTTTCATCATCAGAGGAGAAATGAAAGGGGAAAAAGGCTGAAATATGCCAAAACAAAGAACTGAAACAAAAATCAGTGGCAAACAATTCCGATCCACCCTAGAGCCCAGACCACATCATTATTAAAGCATCACGTAGTATCATCACAATAGAGAATTGAACAAAAAACAGCCAACTTCCAAAGAAGAGCTTTAGAAAGGTGCATTAAAGAAAGTAAAAGAAAGCTTAACAAGCAGGGCTCAGACCGTGTTGGTGGTCATACCATATATTGACTTTCAAACTCATGGAACAAACTGTTTTTGCCTTAAATATTGTACTTCCTAACATGGTGCACATGTTGCAAAAAAATTGCTTTCCCCACCTCTCAGTTTCCCAGGATTAAATAAAAAAATGAGAAGTGGTTCAAGATTATTTTTGCAAAAGTATATACAGACTCAGATTCCTTGATCACATATTGAACTATATACTTCCTGTAGCCATGCCAGCATCTCTTCACACTATTTGTTACTGAAATCTTTTTGTACAAGACAATGTCATTTTTCTGACTTGCATTATTACTCAGCAGAAAAAAAAAGAAGAAGGTTTTTGACATTTGTTGAAGTTGCTGTGAAATGATGAAAAGTTTGAACATGACTTCCTGTGTGAAAAGTCAACTCCTAGTGCCCCAGGATGTTCAGTCCTTGTGAGCAAACAGTGCATTGACCCATCCTCAATGCACTGCTATACGAAGCAATTACCTGATTCTGCAGCCAGACAGCCAGGTGGATGCTCGACCCCTATTTGCCTCAGGAGTCATGTGGTTCTGGCTGTGCACCCAGAAATCCATTAGGCCTGTTTTTTTTTTCCTTTTTATCTGCTAGTGTCTGAGGAATTGAACCTTTTCAATGATGGCTGTACAGCTACATGTTTAGATCCCTCCGTCTCTGAGGTTTTGTTGTTTCTCACACCATAAAAGTAATCACAGTTCACTGAATTTAGTAATGTCAGCCACTGATGGAGTCCAGGTCAAGCTTTATTTATATGCTGCATTTCATACATATGGATGCTTAATGTGCTTCATTTTTATGCGGCCCATAAAAGAAAACACTCACACAGGCACAAGCACTCAAGCATGTGTGCACAGAAACACCACTAAAATGCTGTATATCTAGGGAAGAGGGTTGATAGATATGGTGCATATTTATTACTCTGTCTGTCATGCTAGATGTTCAATCATCTGTTTGGCAACACACCGAGAAGGCCGTAGGCAAGGTAAAATATATCCCCATGAGAGAACAGAAACAGTCCCTCCATCCGTGCCTTTTATCTACAAACTCTACAGCCGGATCTCACCAGGACCTCCTCATGCCTTTCATTGCAGAAAATGAGCACAAGCAGTCTTTATGTCCCAGCTGTTCAAGCTCTTCACCCACATGTACACCTGTTTCCATTTAACATGCACATCTGCTTGAATCTGGATCCCAAATATAGATGCATGTAGATTTTTTTGAACCTCATTACTAACTTATTGCAACCTGTGAGGTTTTACCAGCACGCCTGAGACTTAACACAACATGATCTGAATTAGAAGATGACGGCAGGGAAGATTTCTGGTGAAGACTCAGCCTGTCTCCTCCTATTGTTTATGGAGCATTCAACTCTATGTGAACTCTTGCCTTTAACGCTGCCTGTCAAGCTGTTAAGATGAGGCATGCACCACACACAGACATACACAATGCAACCGGTGAATTAAGGAATACTAACATAAAAGTATGCGTGACAAAATTTGACAGTGTGGTGCTTTTTTTTTTCTTAAAAAAAAGGGTTTGCAGTAGCACAAAGCAGTCAGGTGATGGCAATATTGCATTCCTTTTTGCAACCCCCCCCCCTCCCCCTCCCCCTTGATAGTCTAAAAGCAGCTCTTTATCTTTCCGATGGGAGATTTTGCCAAAAGTATAAGTAGAATCAAAGGTGAAATTGGCACGAGCAGATGTGAAGGCCCCCCACAATAAATCCAAATACTCAGCAAGCACCCAGCTCAGTCAGAAATAGGCCAACGTAATCTTGCGCAAGGTTCAAGTCATAACTTGGAATAAATTCTACATATAGCAGCAAAAAAACATTTATAGTCCTTGCTATTTTGGGTCCAATCAGTGAAACTGAATCCTTTAGCATTACATGAATATCCTCAAATGGGTCTGAGGTGGGGGAAGAAAAATAATAGGCTACCTCCAGTTTGCTTCATGAGATAAGAAAAAGGCAATCATTCAAAAGTTTAACATCCAGTAAAGCATATAGCAGGCCTATTCCTTGTTTAACTGATTACAGTTCAGAATAGAAAATGTCCTCTAGCTGTTATTTAGTAAACATTTTGTGCTATATAAGATTTTGATTATATATTATGCAGCAGCTCTGAACCACCTGAGCCATTTTATAATAGCCTAGATGAGGAGAAAATGATTGACACTGCCCTGTCAGCGGGAACATCAAAAGAATTGGGCGACTCAATATTACTGACAGCCCCATTCAGTTAGACTGGTGGCAGCACGGAAAAATAAACACACATGATGAGCAAACAAAAGACCGAGCAGACTACCAAATCTCACAGCCAAACTATAAATGACTTCACAGGGCAGGAAGTGCTCTTTGAGTCTCATCTCATTGATGGACAAGCCACCAGATGCTTCAATTAATTGTGTGGCCCATGTGAAATATTCTGCTCAGTTAAAAATGAAGCCTGTGTCTGAGGATGTCGTGTCTATTTACGCCCAGTCTCATTTAAAGCAGCCAGAGTGAGATGCGGCGTTGGGTGCGAGATTCATCTAGTTTTTAATTAAAAACAATAACCGGGTAATCATTTATTTATGACACGACGGTGATTTATAACCGGTTAGATTAATTATTCTCCTTCATAATGTCAAATTGTGAGCAGCACGACAGGCCTGCTATAACTACTACCAGGAGTCCTTGAAACAAAAAGGAGATAGTCCAGTCTCACAATAATTTCCCTAAATTCAATTTGAGCTCATTTGAGAGTTTTACTAGAGGCTGTTACAGTTATTGACTGATTGATGTCCAAAGCAGAAAGGAACAGAGTCCCTGGGACGAGCCAGTGGTATTTTGTATTGGTAAACTGCGTCTCTATGAGGGAGTAGTTTGAGGGACTCACGCCCATCGCCGACTCCCCTCTCCCTCCTCTCCCCTCCCCTCCCCTTCCCGCACACAAGTCATGATGGCGGAACTGTAAGCTTCGGGACGAGCAGCAGTGCACCGCCCGTCCTCGCTGAGCAAGTGTATATAGTTATTTATTTATTCAGCCAACTTCACATCCTCCCCCGCAATGACCCGTTGGATTCCTACTAAAAAAGAGAAGTATGGAGTCGGTAAGTGCTCGTGTTTAACTGTGTTTTGTTAGTGGAAAGCCTGCCAAGTGAACTCCCAGCAACTCCACTAACTTCAAAAGAAACGGGACTCGGTAAAGTTAGGAAGCACAAAATATTCGCGACTTTGTTGTTGTTACGGCGGGTATTAACACTACAGTCAAGCTTCCCCCACCCCAAACTTTTCCCCCTTCCATTTCGGGAACTCCTTGAGGATATTTACCATGGCTGTCTCTATAGTTTGTTTTATAAGACATTACATAGGCTACATAATGGGTCCATAATAGGTGCTGTGGAAAAAGGGAAAAGTGCCAGGAGTTCAATGAGCATACCACTCATTCTTGTATTTAATCTCAATCCGAAAAGACTTGCTGAAGTTACAGTAAGCTTAACTAAATCCATATTTTGTTTTGAGGTCCCTATAGCCCCCCCTCAAGGACTCCTAGACTACATGGAGGCAGATGTGAGGGCTACCTCAGTGATATAAGAAGTAGATTAGAATAAACATGAACTGTACTCACAAGTGGTATTAAGCTACATTTACATGGGGCTTTACTGCATCAGTGTAATGAACCATGGCCATGCTGCATATTTTTTCTGCTACGCTCATAATTTAAGATGCAATGTCTTGCAACAGTTTATAGCTCGCTCACCTGTATTTGGTCTGGCAATCTGTCGTGCATGAATGTGCACGCATATCAGGAAGCAATCCACACCCTCAAGGTAAATCTGCACTGTTGTCTCCATGAGAAATCTCTTTCAGGATTACTACTATGACTTTATAGCCAGCACAGGGTGGTTATTGCTGTAATAACTTGTGACTCAATAAGTAAGTTTAAAGCTACATGCACTGTTACCAACATTTTTATCCTTTCCTGGTCAACAGCAGATGTCCCTTACATGAAAAACTACATGTGATAATAGTAAACACAACTGCATAGTTTCTATGGAGCCTTGACTAACCCTTAACTTTGAATTTAAGGTAGTTTTAACTGTTTTGTGCTCAGTTGCTGCTGTTGTGACTAAAAACATTCTTAACGCACGATTTCAGAAGGAGCACTGCAGCATAACCCCCCCCCCCCCATTGTTTATATATGATTATAGCAACTGATTTTGAGGATCTATCTTATAGTAATCTGTCAATCCTTGTGGTGTTCAAAATTGCCGCCCTGCTTGATTGTGTAGTCTTTGCCATACCCCTGCCATTCGCCTCAGAAACAGGGCAGGAGTCACTGACATTGTACTTAATCCTTAAAATGCCATCGGACCCTGTACAAGGGCTTACATTTTTAATCCGATTAGTTAACGTTGGCTGCTCACATATAGGCAGCTACATGTTGGGAAGAAAGAAGAGCTTTTTAGATTTCTGATCATATCAATCATATCATACATGCAAATAGGGAATGTTGATAAAATAAGACTTAAGATATCACTGTCTTTTATGGTTAATGTGTGACACCATCATGATAGGTTAGCTTCTTAATTTCTATTTCATGAAATCATGAAAAAAGATGTATGGTGCCGGAGGCCCCCGAGAGGTATTGAAATCGGCAGGCCTTGGAACGAGAGGCTTCAGGTCTGAAAAAAGATGTAAATATGGTTAAGTGGAGAGGGAAAGAAGTTAATTTACCAGCTTAGCTACTTCTTATTCCCACTTGAGGCTAGATGTTTATAACTACATTATATTTATCAGCATAACACTTGCAGTTACTAAGCAAACGTCTTACAAATGAATATCAGATTAAACACCATGTACACATACATGAAAGATGCTGCAAATTTTTTCTAAACCTCCATTATGTTCCTTGATGGGCAACACAGTTCTGCAGTTTTGTGTCTGTTGATCATGCACAGTGGTGTATGGAATAGCTGATTGCATAAAGCACAAGTGACAAAGATTCATGCTTGATCTGCTAGATGTTCCAAATATTATTATACTGAATAAATGAAATTATGATCATTACATGAGGGATTTTTGGGGGATTTCTATTACTTGGAAAAATGCATTAATCATTCCTTTTTGTAGTGATTTTTTACGTGTGGATAAAATGCTTTTAGGTCAGTGTGTATTAATAGACTCAATATAAAAGATAGGAGAAGCCACAGGAGTAGGGCCAATGGCATTATGGTTTCATTAGCTAAATGTACTCCATTTGATCAGTATGCTTGTGGTTCTGGACAATAAAGAAGATATTGGTGTCAAAGAAAGATACTTTTGGCTATTCAGGGTTAAAGCTTATTCTCTTATCTGAGTATGCTCACTCCTGGTTCAAGAAAAAAAAAAGATCTCAAAAGCCAAATGCAAAGCTTAAGCCTTCCAAAAGAGTTTCCGTAAGAGGGACACATATTGCTATTGATTCTGATTTTAGTTCTTGATTTTGTTTCTAAGAACTTAAATTGACAGAATGTTCATTATTTTTTGTTGTTGTACGAGAAATTATAGTTTTTTTTACTTTTATTATAAAACTTTAATAAATTTCAGAGAATTCTTTTTTGATATCTAAAAATAAGAACTCCCAAGTTTCCGCACAGATGTACTTGTACATATAAAAGTAAACAAAAAGAAATTGCAGTACATCCTTCAGTGCTTTCAGCATGTTGTGTGGGGCAGAAAATTAAATTTGCATTGTTTTGGTACTTCCGTATCTGAGAAATATTGTCTTAATACTGTGTAATTTGGATTCAGGCCATTTCTCCAACTTGTATCCCGGACTATGGAAAAAAAGCTGGTCCTCCTATTTCAGGAATTCCACTCCTTTTCATTGCCGTATTTTTTTCCATTACTGATACTACTGGAGAATAGTAGGCTTGTGGCAGGTCATTTGCTCTTTTTCTATCTTTGATTTAAATCCTTTGACCTTGGTAGCTTTAACAAATTGGGCATGTTTAGCTAATTTAAGCTTTTTTTAAGTGTTAGGTTTTTTTGCTTGTTGTTCTTTCACTTGCAGAGGAAGGGTTTAACTTTATTTGGAAGAATGCAGGTTCTATCCTCAACTTTCTCAGGTCACATGTCCAAATCTTTTGGGCAAGATGGATGTAGAATCAAACAGTATCTGCTAAAAGGATGAATTATAATGTACTTGCTTTACATATACTGCATATTGCAAGCTTCAGCTTCTTCTGATTTAGTGGTAACAACTTTATTGCAGAGACACACATGGATTGACTTTGTTAGTCCCTTCGCTAATGAATTAATTTGATTTGTTAAAAAAGAATGATTTATGTCTAATACGATGAGTAAAAATATAGATTATGGACAAAACAGGAATAAAAGGAGTACATCAGCTGAGCTAACTCTGCTTTGCCACTGGTGTGAAAGTTGCTCTGTCTGTTAAATACATGTTATAATAAAGTTGGCCACTATGTTGGATTTCACACGCATCCCATCACCGTCTCGCTTATATTGGACTCTCCATGATAACTGTGGAGGTTAAGCTGCCTCCTGGGTGATGTCAACATCTGGCTTAGTGAGGAAAAGTGACGTGTAAAATTAGAAAATGAATCCTATTGGTTTACATCAGTTTTATCCTTTTTCAAGAAGTAGTGCAAATATGAGCGCTATGCTGAATTAATAAGAGTAACAGTTAAAATGATTTCTGTTGTCTGGCTCACAAAAAAGCTTGAATTTTGTGCCATGGAGCCCAGACATCTAAGAGAATCAGTGTTATGTGTTTTTAAGTGTTGGTCCGATTAAAAACATTTTCTCCACAGATGTTACTCTCTGCATGGGCACATCAAAAAACAATAAATCAAATGAACACCATTGAGATTTCCATCTCATCCACAGATTACAGTCATTATACCTGATTGCTCACCTTGCAATGTCAAACCTGATTGCGGACCGTGATTTGAAGATCAATGTTTAAGGGTCAGTCTTGACTTTTGAAGTTTAAAATCAGATTAATTATTCTTAAAAAGCCAGGAGTTGTAGGGTCCCCTTGCTTTTCTTTTTTCCCTCTGTAGATAAGACATTTGTAATCTTCTCTCTGCTAAAGATTTTATCAGGGTTTTTAACCTGAATTAAAAGATGAAGCCTCTCACTGATCTAATTTTGTCTCTTTTTGCACAATTAGCTTTGAACTTTAGAGTTAATTCTCTGATTTATGAGTAGGCTATAAGGACTTATTAGCTGGAGCATAGTTTAAAGAGCACCAGATCTTTGTTGGCTGTCTAGACATTAAGTGGGAGGAACAAACCTTTTCTATTGAGGCCTCCCCCCCTTTTTGTTTTTTGAGACATACTGCCAGATGAGAATTGGCTCAAACACAAACTTACCTAACAGTAAAATGCACCTCTGCCTGCTTTTGTAGCAACTAATACCAGTATTCTTTACAAGTATAGTTTCTTTGTTTATGGTCCGTTACACATCACATGATAAAAATTCTGTCTTTTCTTCTTTTTTGTGGTTCCAAATAAATAAGATGCTGCCCTTTCATTTATGTATGATTTTTTTTTTTTTTTAATGTCTGAACATTTGACTCTTTACAAATGAAAATTCTGACAGTGTGCTGCTGCAGCATGGCATATGCTTGCCCCATTGCTAACTTCACAATGATATATTGGATTTAGCAGCTCTATTTTCTTTAGTCCCCTCAGCTATGGAGGATAAGTAGCAAATTTCTTGTATCTTTTATAAAATTAAAACCTTGGCTTATGTTTAGCTTCTTTATTGAGTTGGCAATGAGAACACTAGATTCTTATTCTGTTGTGTTAACTTTGATGGGCTACCAGCAGCTGCTTAAACTGTATCGCCATGTTGTTCTATAACTGTTGTTTAATCCACTTCTATGCTAAATCACTGAGAGAGAATCAGGCCGACTACGATTTAACATTAGTTTGCATGTTTGCTTGAACTCATGCCGATTAAGTTTTATTGAAATTTACTGGAGTAGCTGCAGGCTCTGTATTTGTCTCAGAGCTGCAGAGATGAGCTGTGCTGCCAAAGCCTGGAGTGATGCCTTTAGGTCAGACAGTGTGGCATCACAACATGCTCAACTGGGCTGCTACCACTGGCACGCTGCCATGCTGTTGCCAGGCCCGAACACTGTGTCGACTTGGTGAATGGACCATTGTCACTCCTAGCATGACTGGAGGCAGATGCCATCTTTTCACTGTAATTTCCTGGTGATTCATGTGTCATCTGTTTTTAAGAAAATGATTTCTAACATATGCATCTTTAATTTAAAGATTGAAAAAAAAAAAAAAGAAACAGAGGAATAGATTTGATCTAATTTTCAGCATTTAGTTTTCTCTTGATGAATTGGAAAAATTACAGTATATATACTTTCTTGCCGATATGCACACAGCCACTGTAGGCACCGCAGACGAATATAATTAGGCCAACATGACATAACATGTCCAGTAAGGGTCTAACCTAATATTTTGTAGCTCATGGGCTGGTTAACCCAAACACAATCTTTCACTAAAATGCCATCCCCGCTGGAGACGTTTGTCATTGTGAGTATATTCTATGAAAAGCCTGAGCAATCTCAGTTTGAGGAGGAAGTCATGGAGACGGAAGTGTAGCCTCACTCAAAGATTTGTCAAGTTTTGGTATTCATACTGAGGTGTGATTAGCTAAGCCAGTTGAAGCGTGTGCTGAAATCTGGCCTCCAGTAACAAGCATTTTCACCATGCAAGTCAGGGCAGAACTCTTCTCATAGTTTCTCTATCTCACTGTGAGAATCTGTGGCTGTAAACTATTGCAGCTTCCTCAAGTCAAGACAAAGGCCTTTGCTACAGTATTGTTTGTCAAGGTTTCCCTTTTGCAATGTCTCTTTAACTTTGGGAGTGTGTATGTTTGTGTGTAAAGACACAGTCATGTCTGACCCGTGCTATGAGTGTCCTTGTTAGAGTAAAAAGCAAAAAATAGGAGTTGCCTTTAGGAAAGCTAGTATGCTAAAATTAGAATAAGGAAGGACAATGCTTGCAGGTGAGTTGCTTAGCAGAAATACGACCTGCAGTGTATTTATTGACCATAAGCCACACCTGTGTTAAGATAGAGGATCTGATGCAATCAGATTTCTAGCTTGACAAAGAAGCTCCTTGCTTCAGCATAGTCCTTTCTGTTGAACCTTAAACAAAGCCTCAAGGCATCGGATTCAATTAGAAATAGTCTAAATGCTTTTAAAGTCTGAGTCACACAGGCATGCTCCACAAACAGGCTGCTGCTACAAAAGGCAGAAAGATGAGGAATAAATCAAAGCTCAAGTTCCTCTATGCTGTGAGTTTAAGTCCTGCAACAACAAGGGTGAATTGGCTTCATTTTTTCCAGAGAAAAAAACTCTTAAAACCTCTGAAGCAGAACTTTTTTTCAAACCGACTTGTTCCTCTGTTCAAGAAGTGATTGAGAAGGGATTTGGGGTTTTTCTTAGTCCAGTGGTCCTTGAGAATGAACAAAATCATCAGTAACATTTTTTCTTTTTTTTGTTAACAGTATTTTCTAAAAGTTGTGTGTACCACATAAATAAGACATTCCTGTTTTGTTCCTCAGCAATCTACAATTATGATCCCTGTGGCGAGCAGGAGCTGTGTCTACAAGTGGGGGACACGGTGCACATACTTGAGAAATTTGAAGGTGAGTAGGAACACACTGCGTGCCCTGACACATCCCTCTTTGAATTTCGAAAGCGCGCTGACACAGAAGCTTAAATAAAATGTTGAGTTAAATGGTGCACAGTCTGCTGTGTTTAATAATGGAAATGAGTCGACCACGTTGTCATCATTCCTGCCTTGCTCAGCTGCATCACCCTTGGTGCAACCTTTAACTCTGTTTATTCATATCTTCAGGCTGGTTTAGAGGTTACACTCTAAGAAAGAAATCACAAAAGGTACGGGCATGATTAGAGTCATATCACACTGTAGCTGATACTATGATCCATATGTACTGATACTACCCAATCATTTCCCCAGGGCATTTTCCCAGCTTCCTACATCCACTTAAAGGAGGCTACAGTCGAGGGAATAGGGTGAGATCACATATCAGTAAACATTTCATTTTGTCGTTTGTCCACTTTGCTTTTAGTCTGCCGCTACGCCTTGTCATTTGCCAATAATATAGCAGAACACTTGTCATTATCATAAGTGAGGATTCAGTAATGTGTTTTTTTTTCCTGTTTTGGGCAACCACCCAACTATTTATCGTGTACATAAATGCACTTAAGTCTTTTAAAATTAAATGACGTGATCTGTAAGCAATAAGCCACTTTCCTAATGTTGTCTTATTCTCTTTTTGTGGCTGATAGCCAGCAGGAAATAATTATTCCAGCCGACTTACCTCTGGTACAGGAGCTTGGGGCTACCCTGAGGGAATGGGCGCAGATATGGCAAAAGCTCTATGTGGTACGTGTGCCTCTTATTTCTAGTACGCACAGTTCTGAGCACCTCTCATATCCTAAATACATTTTTGTTAAAAAGTTGCAAAGCTGTTCATTCTGCCAAAGGAGGAATTATTTATAACAAAGTGTATGTGCATGTTTATCTGACAGGGGAACAAGATAACCCTGTTCAGGAGTGTGCAGCAGATGGCTTACAGCCTCATCGAATATCGATCTCAGATAGTGTCAGGAACGCTGCCCAAGGATGACCTTGTAGAGCTCAAAAAGAAAGTCACAGCGAAGATTGATTATGGAAACCGGTATGAAGTCTGCTTTCTCATTGTACTTTAATGAAATACCTGCTATTGTAAACAGCGTTGTAAAGTTTTATATGCTCGAGTCACATCTTTAAGATTGTCCTTGGTAAACTCATCTCATGCTGTGTGGTCCTCTCTGCTGCCAAGGATTCTGGGGTTGGACCTGGTGGTGCGAGATGAGGCGGGAAACATGCTGGATCCTGACCGGACCAGTACGGTCAGTCTCTTCCAGGCACACGAGACGGCTTCCCGCAGTGTGGATGACAGAATACAGGAAGAAAAGGCAAGAATCTGATTTTTCAAAGCTCTTGTCACTTTACTCCGTTGTGGTTGCCAATTTCAGTTAACCTGTATGTCCATGCACTCCCTTTGGCTTTGTATTTATGCAGACGCGGCTACAAAACTTGGAAATGAGGCACCAGACCCTGTTTAGCACAGTGCACACTTTCAGTCTCCTCATGAACCTAAAAAACTTTGTATGCAACATTGGAGAAGATGCTGAGCTGCTCATGTCTCTCTATGACCCTGACCAGTCGGAATTCATCAGGTTAGCAGAAAATATGCATATGATGTAACATGACACAAACTGACATTGCTGTAGCTCCAAGTAGGAGATTTACCTGTAAATCATCAACATTATCATTATAACTTCAACAGATTTCTACTACTACTTCATCTGCTACTTTATCACTTGATATAACAGAATTTCCAAAGTGCCAAATTGGGCTTTTCTCTCCAGCAAAGCTGCTCTTGCCTTTTCTGCTTGTAGGAAATTATGGCTATGATAACATTTTTTAAGATTAACCAATGACCCGATTATAAAGTTCACTTTATAAATGTTTGCAGCTGCAAAAGTACACATTGAGCAAGAGCATGAACCAGTGACTCTAAAAAATAGGTGGGGATGGATGATTGACACCCATCAAACTCTGAGCTGCCTGTAGCTACGAGCTAACAAAGCTAACCCGGAGCTAACAGGACCTAACCAACTAACGTAGGTAGGCGGGCTAAAGCTAAGGCACGCTGTTAGCCGGCTAAAAACTGCGGTTGCGTTATCCTTGTGCCGGATTTCTGGCACCTGTTAATCAAAAGAACACGCCCCTAATTATGAAGAATTTCAAGATTAAAAAATAACATCTAAACGGATGAGTTACAAATAAATTCCCTCCCCCCACAGTTGTCACGAACGTAAACCTGACCTATTAAACCTAAAATGTTTTTTTGTACCAGGCTGTAAACATAACATAAATTTCTGCTTTGAAGTTGGTGTTTTTATCATGGGAGTCTATGGTGATTGACTCCCTTTTGGAGCCAGCCCCTAGTGGATGAGGGCTGAACTGCAATTTTTGGTACTTCTGCATAGGCTTTACATTTCTCTGCCGGAGGTTGCTGCTTGGCATGAACACAACTTCACTGCTAGAGCATTTCAGGTGTACCAACACATGGGTCGTGTCCTGTAGACGAGTCAGAATTTCACTGTTCACAAAGGTCTATAGGGATCCACAGAATCTCACTTTTTTTGATTTTCAAAGTATGCAACCGTCTTACACTTTTTTTTTGTTTTGTGCCAGTGATTTTGTGCCTTCTTTTGTCTGTATTTCTCCTGATACCTGACATAGTGCAATCTAACTGTAATTCCTATTTGAATTTATGCAGCGAGAACTTCTTGGTGCGCTGGGACAGTATGGGAATGCCTAAAGAAATTGAAAAACTCAACAACCTGCCAGCCTTATTCACGGTAACTGAATCCCAGCTCACTGACTGTATTCCCTCTATTATAGATCTAAATCATCCAAATACTGTCTGAAATTGGAGATGATGGTTTGCTCCTGAACAGCTCTTTAATTTTCTCTCAGCTTCACTGAATGGCTCTTAGACACACACACACACACAGCACAACACCGTGAATCTTAATACATCCTCTCCATTGTAATGCTGCTGTTTGTTTTTATGGTCAGCAATTCTTTACGAGTCTTGGTGTTAACTTACATGTGTGCTGCCAGGTAATAGTTATTGACAGTGTAATGAAATCTGCTTAATTGAGGCAAAATGCTTAAATTTTATAATGTATGTTTACTACCTCAGTAATAACTAGTCAAGACTCCTTTTACTGAAGGATACAGGAGAAAAGTAAACATATGAAATCTTGGACTTCTAGTTTCATTATACTTTTATAGCAGGCTTTCATTGTGTAATATTTGCCATCTGGTCTGCAGCTGTAACCTGTGAAAGCACATAATAACCTGCTGATGATAGAAGAAGGTCTTTTGTTTATAATGCACTGCATGTGCCATAACAAAGCATCTTTGTGTGTCCAGGACCTGAGCAGCAGTGACTTGATGAGGCAGCGACTCTTCCTGGTGTGTCAGATCATTAGAGTGGGCAGCATGGAGCTGAAAGAGGGCAAGAAACAAACCAGCGGGTTGAGGAGACCATTCGGTGTAGCTGGTGAGCAAATAACCTTTTTTAAATGTCCTAACATTTATTTAGTGGAAAAACAGTTCAACAAAACAATGCCACCCCCTTTATAGTGGTACAGATCCACGAGTGGTTCCACTGAGGTGTAGAATAAAATGGAAACTTGCTTCCTGACCCAGAAAATACCTTCCCTATTCCTTGGCATGAGAGTCTGTGGAAATTGGTTTAACAACAGTCTTTTTTTGTTTTGCTGGCCAGATGATTAGTGGGTACGGGGATAAATGGTTCCCTTTGGTTTTTCAGTAAATGAACTGAAACCAGAGTTATTCAAACCAAAAGTCACATTATTCTTAGCCAGGAAAAAGAAATGCTGGCAAAAGAATTGTGTGGAATTCAGAAACATTTGTAAGCTGGAGATCAAGAACCCTTAATCTGTTTTACTGTGCAGGCTGGCTGCAGCGCTAGGCAACAGGTGAGTGAGATTCAATTCCTGGCTAAGCCCCTGTCATAAACGCAGAGAACCCAATTTCCAGTGTTATAGTGAATAAATGAACTTTTAGAGCTACTGAAACAAGACAAAATTACATTACAGGCAAACTATAAAACCACCTACTGCCTCACTGTGATTCTTCCACTGTGTTTGTCATTGCAGTGATGGACATAACAGATATCGCCCATGGCAATATAGACGATGAGGACAAACAGCATTTCATCCCCTTTCAGCAGTGAGTGTTTTGATGCTGGCATGCTTCAGCTATTAGCAAGTCCATTCCTGTTATGTAACCCTGCACAAGACACGTAGACAAGAACTCATACTATATAGGAAAAGGGTGTAGTTTGACTTCTTCTGTGGAGCATTTCAAGGACAAATAAAAAAGAAAACAAGAAAAACAACAAAACTTTTTGCAGCCCTGAGTGTTAGCTCCACATTTTTATGCAACTGAAGTGTGTGTTTACAGGGATTTTTGATGATAAAATATTCTCCAAAAATATGAAGTAATTCTTCACATCAAAACCAAATTTGACTTTGTTGAATTTCTTCAAAGATAACAATGTCACCTCTAGAAGCTACAGATAAACACGTGCATTAATCACACAGAATACATATGAGCATGATTAAATGTTGGAAGGATTTTTTTTTACATTAAATGTGTATATTATATATAAGTGTGTTCAGGACTTTACTACATATTCAGTTCATATGTAAACAATATTGCATTGTGCTGCAGAACTCCTTGTTCTTTCGGCCTTGACAAACAAATTTTTAACATTCATTAACAATGACAGACTTATTTGGCTCCTCCCTAACAATGAATTCAATAATTACAAAAAGGTCATGCCAAATGAATTTTCAAAAGATCCAAAGACTAAAGTAACAATAGGATATTGGTATTTGTTCAGGTTTCTAAGTACATACACTGAAACACTGGTTGTGTGTACACAAACAGCAAGATTTCAATTATTACTTTTTAAGTGAAAAAATATTCCATTTAGGGTTTTGACATGAGTTGTATATTGAAGATTCTTTTCATAATTCTGTTAATATGTTGTGGAGTTTAGTCCCATTAATGACTTTCACTCCCCCCTATGCCATTCTGACGTTTGTGCCTATTTAAAGCCTTAATTGAATGCATCCCTTACAGTACAAAAGGTTATTTTGGTTTCTCCCTCACTCCGCAAGCGTGTCTTCTTTTTAGCTGCAGCCTTTTTGTTCTGTGCTGACATTGCTAGAGTTTAGAGCCCAAGTCGCAGGGCAGTAGAGTATGCCACACAAAAACTCAAGTAGGACATACTAGTCTGATTAAGGTGTGTTCATGTCTATGTAATGCAACTAAGATCAGGACTTTCTACAAAACAAAATTCTCAAAATATGACCTTATTCAGATTACATGGCAGTTTCGTGTTCAGATTAAGGTCTGAATTGAGTTAATTTTGGAATATTGTTATGAATTTAAACATATACATTGTTGGAGTTCAGAAAACATCACAAAAGCAATGAAATCATTTATCAACCTTACTTCCTGAATTAAAAAAAATACAATAAGAAGTTGAATCTATTTTTAAAAACAGTGGACACGTGTTCTGTAGTCAGACGAGTTCATGTTTCAGCTGCTTTTGAGAAAAACAAATGGACAAAAAGAAGTGAAAAATGCCAAAGAAATAGAAAGACTATCCAGGTTATTATCAGAGAAAGGTACAAAAGCCAGCCTCTGTGATGTTATGAAGGTGCATTGGTGTCCATGGCATGGCTTGCATGTGGGGCCAGGGGTCACTGATGCAAAGACATACAATATCAATATTTAGATGCAACACAGTGGTAAACATGGCTCTATCCAACTTTCCTTGAATGTATTGCTGGCATAGATTTTTAAGTTTGATATTTTCTTAATACAATGAAGCTGGTCGATGAACACACTGAAAGTCATTTTTTGGACTTGGTCAAATAAATGTACAATTTACAGATTTAAGTTTTTATTGCGTTTTTAACAATTTCCCAACTTTTCTGAAAGCCAGATGACTTATTAGTGCCGGTAGTTGTCTAAACATTATTTTACTGACATTTAGTATGGGTGCTTTGCTGATTAATGTTTTCCAAATACTTATATAAACATGAATCTAATAATCAATTCAAATATTTACTACAGCCAACTAAAAGGTATTAATCAAAATAAGAAGGAGTTAGGATAAACGTCAATATAGATTTTTCTCTGGTATCATCTTTGTTAATTCAATAAAATGGCAAATAGTAGAAGAACTCTGCAAGAAAGCTATTAAAATGAATCTGTACATTAACAGTTAAGTAAAATTCAGAAACTAAAAAGCCAATGTTACATTCTACTATAAAGCAGAGAGATCAGTAAATCCCCTGTTTTGTCTACCACACAGCTGACAACGTTTTTGCTGTACAAAAAAGAAAGAAAGAAAAAAACTCAGCTTTATGAAGCCTTTGCCCTCTTATTCCTGCTTTCTCTTTTCCCTCTGAATTACTCACTTCAGTGTGTTGGCACATCCCTCTATTTTTATGAATGACTGCTTGTTTATATTTGATTTGGTCCATATTCAAGAACAAGGATCTTGGATAAGCCCATCTACAACAAATAAACAAATTGGTTTATCTCATCTAAACTATATATAAAAACATATAATGCATTAAAAAAAGGTCATTCTGCTTCATTGCTTTTATGTACAAGACTGTGTTGAATTGAAGTATGAATATTTAATCAACCTTTTATTTAGTTGTTATCCCTATGGATGAGAACATGAGCTTAGTCCATGGTTTTCCTACAACTAAAAGCTGCAGATGTGAGTTGTTTTTTCTTTCTTTGTAATTTAGATACATGAACGAGAAACAAGAGCTTGAAATACAACTGTCTGAACATATATCTATAAACTTTTCCCATCCACCCTCACTTTGTTCAGCACAGTGCTGTTTGTTTGTAAGCTTGATATGATTTTTTTCATGCCAGATATATCAATAAAGGCCTCATTCCACTGACAACCTGTCCATGTTCGCTAGTTATACAACATGCACAAAAAGCAGCTTTCCTGGAAAGTACTGCAGTTCTTATTAATACACAATATGTGTATACAATATGCATATACAACATGTGCTTGTGCTATTTCGGGGCAATGTCAATGTGATATTGTGATTGCCCTTGTAATATTGATATTGTACATGTTGATAGTGCTTCAGTGATAAATTTTATATATTGTGCAGCCCTACCACAAAGTTACACAATCTATCAGATAAATTGGGGAATATGAGGTGATCCCCAACATTACCTGATACAGTCAAGATATTTGCACTTGGATTTAATTAAAAATGAAGGAAAATGACATTTTTTAAGAATGATGATTTCCTATTAAAAACTTTAGAAAAATTGGGATCAGAATTGTTGAACATTTCTCTGTTGTTTTCTCTTGACGTGAGCAACGTGTTTGGTGAGATAATGGTGCATCCTGTCAATAAATCCAGAGCGCCTCACTGTGCCTGTGCAGCGCCTCCTTCCATTTATTTGTCACCTGTCAGAGATGCTGGCAGCTGATTTTTCTTCTTCTTATCACGATATCTCTCCCCCAGGATAGCTATGGAAACCTACATCCGCCAGAGGCAGCTTATCATGTCTCCGCTCATCCCTTCTCGAGTCATAGGAGAGAATGAGCCGCTCACAGCTGTCTTCAACAAAGTCATTGCCACGCGGGAGGTCAATCACAAAGGCCAGGGTAAAATGAAGTGCTCACAGACAGTGCATTCCCCTGTGATTTCAGAAGGTCCTTTTAAATTAACCTTTTTGTTTGGAGGGAAATAAATGGTGTGTGAGGGATGTGCATGATGTACCCTTTTAGTCTCTGCCTCATTGAATTTCTTTACATGTCCGCTGCTAGGGCTGTTTGTGACCCTAAAGCTCCTCCCAGGGGACCTTGCCCAAGTCAGGAAGGACTACCCCCACTTTGTGGACCGCAGCACGGCAATTGTGAGGAAAATGGGCTTCCCAGAAATCATCCTCCCAGGTGGATTTAAGTCTTTGTTGCTGGGCATTGCTCTGCAGTCAGCGTGGTTATATTCATTTTAATTGTGCACAGAGCCGTGAGGGGGCGTTCATGAATTGTCAGCACACCCACCTGATGATTTCTTGTTTTTTTCCAGGAAATGTGAGGAATGATATATATGTAACCTTGCTTCAGGGAGAGTTTGATCGTGGTAAAAAAAAGACCCCCAAAAATGTTGAGGTCATACTGAGTGTGCATGATGAGGAAGGCAATCCCATGGAGGTAAAATAACCCAGTTGTTTATAATTTAATCTTTTTTTTTTCTTTTTCTTCATGAAATGGCATCTGCAAGTAATGGTTATCAATAGCTTCTGAGGCTTGGCCCTAATGTAAAGCACATCAGGCATTCAGGGTTTATGTGGGTCCATCAAAATGCTAGAAGCATAATTTATTTTGTATTTATGACCTAATAACTGCAAAATTCATGACACTGACATCAAACCCGGATATTCTTCCTTGCTTTAGTTGTCCTGGATAAATTGCAGCATTCTTACATGCCACACTAAGATGGAAAAGGGTATAAATTATCTGACAAAAGATCACCATATTAGTATCTATTTATGCTCTTCTTTCTATATTATCAACTGCTTCCTTATCTGCTTGCTGTTCCTTCACTGATTCATATTTATGTAAATGGGATCTTTGTCAAAGTAGATGTCATACACGGAACAAAGAAACTGGTAAAACCGCCGTTGCTGTCATGTAATCTGAGGCCCTTCCTTCCATTTCTGTAGAAAGCGATATTTCCTGGAGCCGGTTATGATGGTATAACAGAGTACAAGTCTGTCATTTACTACCAGGTCAAGCAGCCTTGTTGGAATGAAACAGTAAAAGTAAGCTCACTTATACAAATCCCCCACTCCATTATCTTTTGTCCTGTATTCACACACTCCTTAACTCTCCCTTGCCTCTCTTTTGTCTGTAAGGTGACAATTCCCATTGAAGATGTGTGTCGCTGCCACCTGAGGGTGATGTTTCGACACAGATCCTCCCAAGACTGTGAGTTAATGTTTTTTTCTATTTGAGATCCTGCCACCATATTAAATTCATCTATAGAGTCCATGGATTGGTTAAAGTCTTATTCCCTTGTGTAACATTCAGCCAGGGACAAATCAGAGAAGCCCTTTGGTATGGCCTTCGTCAAGCTCATGAGAGTAGACGGGACAACACTGAAAGATGGGAGGCACGAGCCTATTGTCTATAAGGTAGTATTGCAAGACAGTGTTTCAATATTTGTATTCTATGTTGAATTTAATTTACTGAGCTTGATGATAACTATCATGATTTAATTATGCATACATGAGATTATATCTCTATCAATCAATATGCTTCATCCCCAATGTTATGAATGTTTTAGGTTGATGCAAAAAAGGCAGAAGATGCAAAGGTTTATCTCACTTTGCCAGCAACCTGGGATGAAGTAGCAGAAAAGGAAAAGCAAACAGGGAAACAGTTTCAGCATTCAGGAGGGATTCCTGTGATGAAAGACAGCTTCCAGATCGCCACACTCACCTGCTCTACTAAACTCACTCAGAATGGTACCTCGGTTGCTCATTCATCATTTTCCCACTCCTCCAATCTTATACTCTATGATTATAAAAATGTGTCCTGTCTTAAGTCATCTTTGGAAAAAAAAAAAAAAAGACCTGATTCTGTCATGGATACTGGAGCAGCTCCATCGTTGTTGCCTCCCCACAGATTGCTTTAAAATTAATTACGCTAATCTGTGTTGCGAATATTTTGCTGATGCGTTGATGTTTCTGGAAACAGGTCTAATTAAGTTTGTATTGAAATTTCCGGCTTATAACACAATTACTTTAACTGACAGAGGATATAGCATCTACCCTGAAAAGCTGTTAGCTTTCTTTTTTTTCTGTAGTGGATCTGCTCGGCCTGTTAAACTGGAGGTCTAATCCTGAGAATCTTGAGCAGATTTTGCTAAGGCTCATGGAAGTGGAAGGAGGGGAGATTGTCAAAGTAAGTCCTCAGACGTGTTGCTTTAAAACAGGTTATACTTTTAAGCTGTTACATTTTCTAGATGGTGTATAATGCTTTAATAGCACTTTTTGTAAAAGGATTCTGCTTCATCCACAGTTCCTCCAAGACACTCTTGATGCTCTATTCAACATCATGATGGAGACCTCGGAAAAGGACACCTACGATACCTTGGTGTTCAATGCCTTGGTTAGTCTTTATTGAAGCCACAGTGTTAGTGAGTGGTATCTTTTACCATAGAAGTATCAACCACAGCACTGGTGCCCGACTCCTAAGGGAGCTGAAAAGGGAGGTTTTCACCCAGGTTGCCAAAATTAGCTGTGTACATGTATAAAATCATAGCACATTTACTTGATTATCAAAAGTATATGCGAGGGTGAAGCACATTACATATTTATTACACATAAGGATGTTGGCTGCTCTGTGGATAAGTGCTTCTGTGTTATATGGAATTGCAAAAAAGAAAATAATTCTTGAAAGGGCATATTTACAACTCAGTGCAAACAGCTGACTGATGCAGTTTGGATTTAACTTTCATACCTCAAATGCAGGTTCCTCAATCAAACATGCAGTGCAAAGATGCTTTTCATTGCAGACTGGAGTACTGAGTTGCAAATATGTTGAACTGAAAGCTGCAATGATTTCCACTGCAGGTAAAAATGCATACATTTACTCATTTGCATAGTTTTACTTTACATGTAAAAACGGTTTCATACTAAATGAAGTCTCCTTTACCATTATCGGTAAAGGAAATTGAGTGTAGGACCTCAATGGTCCAAGCCTTGAATATAATATGCTGGCTTTAAAGAAGATTTTACTTACCCTCATCTGCAGTGTCAAAGAGCGTATACAAAAGGTTTTGGCCTGTCAAAGAAGACACTGTTGCACCTTGAATGGTCAAACATTGAGTTTCACACCATTTACCCATTCAGCACTCTTAAACTGTCAAAGCCAGCCTTCAACCCCCTTATAACAACAAAACCGAAAGACAGGTTGTCACAGACTTCATAGATGTCATCTCATCCTTGATCAAGGTATCTATTAGTTACACTTTTTCCTTCATAAAAAAAGTGATTTTTATGGAAAATGATAAAAACAAAGTTTTGGTTTGTGTGTGGTTTAATGGTAGGAGCAGGGTGGAATAGCTTGCTTTTTTTGCAGGGGGGCTTCCAAGAAATAAGGTTGAGAACCACTGAGTTTCAGGATGGAATCTCATTGTGCCGTTTTCATTTCATGCTCCTAAAAGGCTACCTGCAGACACTATTTTAATCTTTCAGACTTCCTAAAAGCTAAGCTAGATTCTTGTGAAATACAAGTCAAAAGTCAAGTGCTTATTTTTAAACACATTTTTGGAGAGTTATGTATTCAATTCTATCCTCAGTGATGTATTTATTTACTTTTTGCAAGCTACATTCAAATATTGCAGACTTTGAGGGCCACTGCACAGGCCATCAGACCTGCTTGTCAAATAATATCCCTTTCAGATCTCTTTTTAGACCTCTGAACTAGAGATTCACTGTCTATCTGTTTCTATGACTTCTAAAATCAATGATCTTACATTCACACTCGTGTGATGATAAAAAGTGGTGATGGTTAAACATTTTCTTTTTCTCCATGCGTCAGATTCTGATGAATTTCATTTGAACTGCTGAATACAACTCTATGCCTTCAAAGAGAAATTATTGGAAAATATGCGCTGTCAGCTCTATATTTAAATGAGACAATATCTCCCCCTTTTCTTTGTTGGTTGGCTTTTGATTGCAGTTAACTATAAACACATTTGCTTCCTAATCATGTCTGACAACACATCATATAAACTATTACTTCTAGAAAAACTAGTGCCTTAATGTAAAGCGGCATATATATATA
>JBBBVU010000012.1:23189064-23203273 GCA_037177055.1 Atherinosoma microstoma
AATATATATATATAATAGATAGATTAGTTCTTGTTTACATTAGCAGTACCTTTGAAAAAAGCAAAAAAGCTGTGATACATCATTAGTAGAGTGAACAGGAAACAGTTGGTGTATGTCTTGTATAAAATAATCAACAGTAAATGCTGGTTTCCGGTGAGTCCCAAGGCTCTGATTCTGTTGCCTCCTCTTCTTTATTACCAGGTATTTATAATCACACTTATTGGGGACATCAAATTCCAGCATTTTAACCCCGTTCTGGAAACTTACATCAACAAGCACTTCAGCGCCACTTTGGCTTACATGTGAGTATCCCCTCTGGGTTTCCCACCTTTGATGGCATATGCTCTTTATTTTTAGTAATTCATGCTCCAATGCTCTACTCCTCCACCCACATTTAAATTACCAAGAGACTCTAATGCTAGACTCATTCATTCTCTCAGGAAGCTAACCAGGGTCCTTAACCACTATGTGGGCCAAGTAGCTGAGGATTCTGACCTGACAGAGAAGCTCTTCGCAGCACTCAAAGCTCTCAAGTACCTTTTCAGGTTTATCGTACAGTCTCGAGTCCTCTATCTCAGGTATCAGGAACTCTGCCACACATGAATCCACTTTGCATTTAAATAATTTAAGGATGACTTCTTGTATTGCTGTTCCTGCGTTTCTTTTTCAGATTCTATGGGAACAGTGAAGATGGAGATGCTTTCTTCAACTCTATTCATGAGCTTTTTCTGTCTTTCAACAATCTCATGGACAGACCTCTTGATGAGGGAGTAAAGATCAAGGTAAGATGTGTGCTTGATTTCTGTTCAACTCACCTCCTGTTTTGTAGAAATATCTTAAAGTTTCACCAGTTTACCATTTTCTAGTCTAAAAGTAAAACTGATGTGCTCAGTCACTCTGTGAAAATGTTACTTCAATTTCCTCTTTTGTGTTTTTTTTACTGCTGTGCCAAGATGCAACAATCCAGCTGTGAAAATGTGATACACTTTGAAAGACAAGATATTGAAAAGTTGTACAAATTGACTGAAAAGTAGTGCGAGCTCCCTGTTGGCAGTCTTAGTTAGGGTAAAAATATTGTTTTCCTACACAATGAAGAACATCCTCATGCTTTCAACCTGATGGCATCCAATTCTTCGCTTTTTCAGGGGGCAATATTGAAATACCTCCCCAGCATCATTAATGACATCCAGAATGTGTTTGATCCCATGGTGCTCAGGTAACTCACTCGAGGATTTGCACAGTAGGAAATGATAATTGCCCATCTCAGCGCAAATTATGACTCTTTCTTCTGAGTAAAGGTGTTATTCTCAATTCTTGCTTCTGCAAAATCAACCTGTCATGTGCTGTTCATTAGTTCTTCTTGTCTGTAATTACAAGATTTGCATTAGAATCGTCACAGCTGCTTTTTTTTCTTGTATTCTCTTTTTAGCAATCTTCTTTCAAAGTTCATCGAGAGCATTCCCGACTCGCAGTTTGTGCGTCAGAAGCTAGGCTGCATGTGTAAAATGGTGGAGAGTGACCTTTTCAGGCAGCCAGGTAGGAGTTCTCAAGTCCCTAAAACCACATAATGACATTTCAAGAAGCTGAAGAAGGGAAAAAAAAACATGTGCTGTGCATTACATTTGCAATATAAGCTTATCAGTTCATCGACTTAATTAACAAGGAATTTTCTGTGGGATCCAGGGAGTACAGTTTTTCTCTTCTCTGTTGCCGTAGACTGTCGAGATGTTCTCCTTCCGCTTGTCACTGACCAGCTGAGTGGACAGCTGGACGACCACTCCAGTAAACCGGACTATGAGGCCTGTGTCCAACTGCTCAGCACAGTGTTGGATAACCTGGACCGCAAAGATGTGGTAAAGAGTTCAAGTTTACCTTCAGACCCACAGACAGCGATAAAAGGTTTAAAAGTTCAGCTCACCCTAATTAGAGAGGGAATTATTTAACCAGAGTGTTGTGGTGGATTTAAGTGGCAAAGTGAATTCATTCCACATGGTGGCTGTGTTCACCCTTAGAGTCAAGGTGAATTCCTCAGACATCTTTCGATACCTCAAACTATAACTGCTGCTTTGTGGAGCCTCTCTTTTGGGGTTATCCAAAAAAAAGTTTAACCAGGAGGGAATCCCTTGGGCAGACCCTGGGCATGCTGCAGGGCTTACATATCCTATCTGCCATGGGAAAGTTTTGAGTTGCAGTTTTGCTTCTAAGGGAAATGAACTAGAAGTATCTAAGTTGCAGTTATTATAAGAGCTGTTGGAAACCTTTAAATGCAAAGAAAATGTTCTTCTGTGCCTCCTTTCTTATCTCCTTTATTATTGGTTAAACTGGATCATGCTTCACTGGAGAAAGTTAAGGTGATGGTGCCCACTGTTTCTTTAGCAGGGAACATTCGAAGCGACAGACTTCGGGTTTATAATAAGATGAGGATCAACAAACTAGCAGTTTGTCTTAAGAAGACATGAGATGCTTTCTTCAAATTGACGTGTTTTCTTAAACATAGTTTTTTGCATTTTATACGTATCTTAAATAAATTTAACAATGACTTTTTATACAGTCACTCATTGGGGCTCACATGATTAAATCTATGTAGACAGGGTGAGTTTGAAGAACCATTCTCAATGTGAAAGCTAACATAGGGCTGCTGACCTATATTCCTTTTTTTTATTTCAGTTCCATCCAAAACCTAAGGGTGAAATATTGAATACACTTATGTTCAGAACACTGTAGTTTCACTACAGCAGAACCTCATCAACAACATCCACCAATGCAGAGAAAGAGCATTTATATTCTCTTTGCATCATGACTGTTTATTCCTTTTTTTTTTAGTTCACCTTGATTTCATGTTGTTTTCCACTGAAATCAAAGATAAATGTTTAGGAGAAGACAGAAGGTTTTTCCACATAAGATGTTGAGGATGGATTGATAGTGGAATGGGTGAAATGTCTACTTATCCAGACAATTTAGATAGAAAGATAAAACTTTATTAATCCCCAAAGGATTTATTCCCCCAGGTGTGGAATAAAAACTTGTCTTTTAAGACTTTTTCTGAAAATCTGAGGGGAAAACCTGAAAATGGGAGACAAATGGAGTTTCTTTTCTGGAAGCTTGATGCATTAAACAATGGCAGCAACATTTTGTGTCAGGATGTGCGGTTACTCTGGAAAATCTGCATGATAATAAAATTGGGCAGTTTTGCTTGCAAAAATCACTACAACTATTACTCGTCAAAGTAGCATACAGCAGTTTTAATCAACACTGGCTAGTTATTCATCCATTTTCTATACCCGCTTTATTGCATTCAGGGTTCTGGTGCCTAAGGATATCATAAAAACAAATTCCATCAATCTCCATTAAAAGAAAAGGAAAAGGAAAACAAACCACTGTGAAATTGTAATGAATTGTGTGAAGCAGCCCTTTCATTCTGGCAGCAGTCTGCAGTCTGTGTAGCTGCGTTTGAGCGGGTCACTCTCCCTGAGGCTGTTCTGTCTGTGCAGGGCCCAACCAGAGGGCATGTTCAGCTGATAATGGAGCGGCTTCTTCGGAGGGTTAATCGCACTGTCATCAGCATGGATAGATCCTCTCCTCTCATTGTAAGACACACTGCTATAATACAGCTGAAACATATCCTCAGCGTTCATTTTGACGTTAACAACACTGACATACAGCACAGCTAAATTTGTGGAATATGTTCTGTAATATACCTCATAAATATAAATTCTTTGAGGGATAATTTCCTGTGAAATCTCATGAGTAATATATGTCACTTCTTTGGCAGGGACACTATCTTGCCTGCATGACGGCCATCCTAAAGCAAATGGATGACATGCACTACGCCCACTACATCAGCACCTTCAAAACGGGACAGGATATCATTGTAAGTGCAATAGTTCTTCCCCTGTTGGCAACATCTTGTCCTGAAGCATCTCATCAATAACGGGTATTAAACCACCCTGGTCACTTACTGCTCCTTAAGAGAATATTGATTACAGACAATTCATGCAGTTGATTGAACTGACATGATGAGGATGTCAGCAGGCCTCCATTAAGCCGCAGGGCATCATGTGTGACTGACATGTAGCAGCAGTGCTGCTGATGTACCTAGTCCAGTTTTCGATTTTGTTACTTCATTTCTTAACAGAGAGCCGATGCATTTCCTGTGGAGATTTTATTATTCCTTTGATTTCCTAGGACTTCCTCATGGAGACATTCATCATGTTTAAAGACCTCATGGGAAATGTCTTCGCCTCTGACTGGATGACCATGAACCTGGTGCAGATGCAGGTCTTCCTCAGGGCCATCAACCAGTATTCAGATGTGCTCAACAAGTATTTCCTGGACGAGGTTCATTTTGAACTGCAGGTGCGCCTCATCCTCCACTGCCTCTGTGGAGATGACATCTTTTATTAAACACAAAATCAAAATCAAGCGTTATGGAAAGATAATTATAGCATCAATATTTGAAAACCCTGTTCCCCTCGCAGCTGTGGAATAACTACTTTCATCTGACCGTGGCATTCCTCACTCACAAGACGCTGCAGCTGGAGTCCTTCTCACAAGAGAAACGAAACAAGATACTGAACAAGTGAGATAATTTAGAGTTCATCAAAGAAAATCATTTAGATAGGAAGAACCTAATTTCACAGTTCTTTTATTTGAATTTGCTTTAGGTATGGAGACATGAGGAAGACTATTGGATTTAAGATCAGAGATATGTGGTACAACCTCGGTGAGTATTTTGCCCCGGCTGACAACGCTGCTACTATCATCAAGTTTGTGGAGCTGTTTATTCAGGACCCGCCAGTTATGCAACAGAATAACAAGACAATATTTTTTTATTGTCCAGTTTCACTGTGTCTTGTTGTTTTGTTTGCCACATTATTAGATTTGTCCTCTCTTTGTAGAGAAGTAAAGATGCAGCATATTGCATTCTTAAATCTTGCTATGATATTAATGCATGGTATTATTTGTTGTCCCTTAGGCCCCCACAAAATGAAGTTCATCCCAGCCATGGTCGGACCCATTCTGGAGGTCACACTGGTGCCTGAGCCCGAACTGAGAAAAGCAACCATTCCCATCTTCTTTGATATGATGCAGTGTGAGCATAACTTCAGCCCTGGACGCACATTTGAAACGGTACCTGTCTTACAACTTCAGAGCTTCTTATTTGACTAAAACTGCTTCTGGCTAAATATAACACTTGTGAACCTATGATCATCTATTCTTTTTTTGCCTTACTTCCCTCTTATCTTTGCAGTTTGAGAATGAATTGATCACAAAATTGGATCAAGAGGTAGAGGGAGGCCGAGGGGATGAGCAGTACAAAGTCCTGCTGGAGAAAACGTAAGGGAGTGGAGCAGATCAAACGGAAAATATTTCTGAAAGTTGTTTAAGTAGTACAACACAGTAAGCAAAATTCTTGTGCAGTCTAGTAAGGAATACACATAGAATTGCTTTGGAAATACAACTAGGGTGGATAAAATCCTCATCCTGAGAGTGTCTGTTAGATTCATGGGCTATTTCCATAATCAATAGAAAAACCCCTTGACCACACAATGCATGATTTGAAACCATTAACAAAACAAGTGTGTTTCAGATATAATTTGACACACTGATAAACTAGAATGACCCTTTAGAGCTGGAGCGTGGTCTATGATTGTCGTCTAAGATGGATGTCTGTTTGCATGTGCAGATTACTAGAGCATTGTAGACGCCACAGATACCTGTCGCAGTCAGGAGAGGAACTGGCTCTACTTCTGAGCAGCCAGCTGAAGAATCTCCTGGCCTACCGCACCATCACACATGACGAAAGCCCCGAGCACCGCATGAGCTGTACCGTCAATGTGCTGGTATGCTTAATGCCTTTAAGCCTCTATTTACCAGGGAGAAAAACCCTATTTGTGCACGTCCGTAAAGCAATTAATCATGAACTGCTTCAGATAAGTAGTTATTATGAATGTGACATCACAAAGCTTCTTTTTTTTCCCCTACAGAACTTCTACAAAGAAAAAAAGAGGGAGGACATTTACATACGGTGAGTTAGAAGGAAATCCAGAACCCAGAGCCTTTTTTTTTTTCTGGCCCCGTGAGCTAGTTGTGTTTAACTGCTTTGTTGTTGTAACCAGGTATTTGTACAAGCTGCGAGATTTACACCTGGACTGTGAGAACTACACAGAGGCTGCCTATACTCTGCTGCTACACGCTGAATTACTGGAGGTCTTATATACATTTAGCATAGCTTTCTTCAGAACAAGATCGGATTTTTATCTTTATTTTGAGTATTAAACCATTTCCCTATATGACCGTGCTTCCGGGTGGTCATTTCCTTCCCCAGTGGTCGGACAAACCTTGCGCACCTCACCTGATACCTCGAGATGGGGAGCATGTGTGGACCCAGCAGGAGCTGAAAGAGAGGCTTTTCCAGGAGATCATATGTTACTTGGACAAGGGCAAGGTGATTTTAACTGATCTGCATGTCGGGTTCACATAATGCATAACACACATTAAAACTTGTTTGGATGTTACACAAGCTTATCTTGTTTTTATAAGTTAAATGAGGAAGTTATAAAACTTATGTCATATTTCCAAATTGCACCGGCACATTTTATTACAATCTTTGGGCACGCTGTCCTCAAACACATAGAAAAATGCAACTAAATCTCTCCTATCCCGTGCTGTATATCATCTGTTATCCCAAAGTTATGAGGTGTTGGTTCATTGCATTCAACAGCAGTGATGGAGATAGAAACGTCAAGTTAGTCGTCCTATTTTCATGTGTTCTGTTCTGTGCACTGTTCCCCTCTAACTGACTGCTTCATGGATCTTCATAGATGTTTGAGAAGGCCATTGAGCTGGGCAAACAGCTTGCTAAGATGCACGAAAGCCACATGTTTGACTTCATGGAGCTGAGCCAGCTGCTGGTAAGAGGACATGTTCTCAGTAATTCAAACATATTCACTTAATTAAAACAAGACCACTTCATAAACTGATATGGAAATAGCTGTACTAAAACTGCCATTGTTATAATCTTAGTGCCTTCTGTGTATTCTCCTGTTAAACATTAAGCTCAATTTGGCTCCTAGTATGTTTTTTAAACTGCTTCGAAGAAATTTTAAGAAATTATCATCATAATGATCTGATTTTATAACAATTAACAGCCTTATTGCAACATACTGTATTATGTACTGCAGCCATACCATCTTTTTTCATCCTCTGTTACAGAAAAAACAAGCTGAGTTCTATGAAAACATAATGCATGCAATGCGGCCACAGCCAGAGTACTTTGCAGTTGGATATTATGGACTCGGATTCCCTTCTTTCCTCAGGGTACGGAAAAGATTACCTATTTCAATAAATTGAGACTTAGAGAAACCCTCATGTTGTTGTGCTTACGTAATGAGCTGGCATTTTGAAATATTTCTTGGGGCAATGTGCAATAATCTCGATAAAGGTTATTGCCTTTTTGATGTCGCAAGAGAATGTCCGTATGAGTTCAGAATTGTCATCGCATTTATCATATTTTAACCTTTCATAAATGATGTAAGTCAACCTTGGTTGCAATTCTAGTTTTTTATATGCTTTAATTCAGAGTCAGACAATTAAATTTGTTGGCTTTAGAACAAGATGTTCATCCATCGAGGCAAAGATTACGAGTGGCTCGAAGAGTTCAGTTTAAAGCTGCTCTCTCAGTTTCCAAATGCAGTCCGGATGACCAGCACAGCGCCACCTGGGGACGACATCAGCAACTCACTTGGACAGCGTATCCTTTGATGAGCTGCTTGAAAGCTGCTTGTTGTTAAGGTTTTAGATTAGCTATCAACAGTGTTTCCGTTCAAATTCTGCAATTCTGACATTTTAGTTCCAATAATTATCTCTTATAAGCACATGCTAATGTGTTAAAATGGTATTTACCATGGTAACCATGCTTATCATTTCCATTTTAGAAATATCCCTCTAATTTGGTTCATTTAAAAAGTGAACTCAGTGCCTACATGTAGCCTCACAATTAAACAATTTACAGCAAAAAAAAAAAAAAAAAAGACTGAGTAAATTGTTGTCATTTCTGCTTTTTGTTGTTGTTTTTGTTTGTCTCCTTAGCTGAACTTGACAGACATCCAGTGCTTTACTGTCAAGCCAGTTTTCACTGTGCCACACCAGTTTAAAGACAAGGGGGTTCCAGAGCAGATATTAAAGTGTGTAACACAGCACTTAAACGCTGATTTATTCTCTTGTGAATATCCAAGAGATTTATGGTTCTCCGGGCAAAGTCCTAACTCATTGCTGTCCTTTTCTGTTCTCTTACAGCTATTACAGAACCAATGAGGTGGACCAGTTCCAGTACTCCAGACGCTTCCTGAAAGGTGAAAAGGACCCAGACAACGAATTTGCAGTGAGGACTTCTAAAATTTACTGAAACACAATGAACTTGTTTCTTTAAGAAAAATCACTTTGAAAATGAATAAAGACATGGATTTGTCACCCTTGACTATTTGATTGATTTTTCTGCCTCAGACGATGTGGATTGAGAGAACGACTTTTATCACTGCCTATCGCTTCCCAGGGATTCTCAAGTGGTTTGAAGTCAAATCTGTCTCAGTGGTAAGAAGTCGACTCCACGCTAAATTTGTGTTTTACGATGGTTTTTTCCTTGCTCATACATTATGCTTCATATAATTACTGTCCTGTCGGCAGGAGGAGATCAGTCCTTTGGAGAACGCCATAGAAGCCATGGAGATGGCCAATGAAAAGCTGAGTAACCTCGTGCAGCAGCAGGCCTGTGATCGCTCACTGTCCATCAACCCCCTGTCCATGATGCTCAGCGGCATTGTTGACCCTGCTGTTATGGGTGGCTTCTCCAACTATGAGAAGGTCCAACTTTGTGATTTAATATGACAGTTTCACTGCAGCGTACAGGTTTTGTGTCTCTAGTGACCAGACGCATAATTTTTTCATTTTGTCCATACATTTGGCCGATTATTTTGAACACAGTGTTTCAGGAAAACCTTTGAGGGAAAATGTTGAGATTTGTCACAACAGTCCACTTGAACTTTGATGGCCAAAGGCCAACATCACTTTGACCTTTCAAAACACACATTTGGCCACTGTTAAAAGAGTTCATAAGTTAATTATGTCATGCAAGTGTCTAGTTGGATAAAGCTATGATGTGATGACATTTTGCATTTAAAAGGTCAGGCTGACTGACACTGAAAAGCAAGTTCACAGGTTAGTAGAGGCACACAGAATACAATACAGAGGGAGTAATTTTAGTTAAAAGGAGACAGATTTTTTCCTTTTTTCACTTGTTGATAAAATGTCCTGATGAAAGTGTGAATGTCTGGTATGTTTTGGTTAAAATGCCAGATACAGTATCACTTTGCTCTTATCAGCCATGAGTTTAAACCTTTATATCATCCGCTTCACCTTTTTCTTAAACAAGGACCGCTTCTTTTAAGATCAGTAGTCAAACAGGGTGCATACAGTAAATAGACTCAGAGCTCACGTCAACACACACTAAACTTACTTGACAGGCAAATTCATCATTTTTAGTTTGGATCAGGACAATTTTACTGACCTGTCAGTATTGTTACAAGTGATGAACTGGCTCAAGACAGTTCAGTCACATTTTATTTATTTATTTTTTGGGAAAATGTAGGGTAAAGGACATCAGTAAAAAAAAAGACATGATGTAAATGTGCCAAATTTGAACAAAAATGCGAATTTCCATCTATAGTTCCTGGGCAATTTAGAAAAATCACAGTACCGTGCAATTACAGATGAAATACAACAACAAAAGTTAAACAAAACACAAAAGTTAAAAAATAATCACAAGTTTGATCTTTCTTTAACTATTGTTTAAGATGAGCTCTAAAGATGGAGTTTGTAGAAGACTCTTAAAGCTGTAGGTAGACTATTTCAGAACTGATTTCCTTTTCCTGTCAGCTCAGCTGGTCTAAATGTGATACAGCTAAACGGGGAACCTGTGGTACCAAGGTCCTTGACTTGTGGTGGAATGAGTATTGCAGTCATTTAAAGGAGAAACAGCAAGTCCATATAGAATCTAAAAAATAAAACAAGAACATTTCAGACTAATAAAATTATTATAACAAAGACTATTATATTTTTATGATTTTAGAATGATTAAATGAAAAGGGTTTCTTGTTCATGTAATTTTATAGCTTTCCTTAGTGATTTTATTATATTGAGATTTGTTATTTCTGTAAATGATAAACATATAATGCAATATTCAATGTGGCATTAAAATATAGGATATAAACAAATCTTTGCCAAAATAAAAAATAAGAGTCCAGTACAACCACAAGTAGATTAAACACTTTCACAAGGTTCAGTCCTCCCCCCAGAAAAAATATTTAAATGTGGCAGAACTTCTGGTTGCTTTGTGAACATATTACACACAGATAAAATATTTTACATTCAAGGAGAGACGTGATTTAAAAAGCCAATTGTGAACTTAATTCCTTGCATCTTTAAGCATTAGAGAATAAATATTTTGGTATGTCAATTAAAATATAACTGTGGCAAATATTAGAGAAAAACAATAATGTACAATGTAAATAAGTGCGGTCCAAGAATAGAACCGTGAGGAACCCCTACAGGACAACCAAGATACATAGACATGAATGCCTATTGCCTTATCTTTGTGCCAAAATGCTTCTGGACTATTAAATTTTTTTATCATTATCAAATTATTTTATTTTATTGAATAATTTTATTTACTATTATTTATGTATTTATTTTATATTATTAATCAATTATTTCTATTAATTTATTTAATATAATTGTAAATAAATGTAGGTGTTGAGGGGTTAAACACGTTAAATCCTGTGCTTCAGTAAGTGTTCCCCACTGTTTATGTTTTTGGAGGCTGTTGTCAAGTACTGTTGTTTAAATTGATAAAGTTTAAATAATAATGGTTTCATAATGGCAGAGTGCTGTTGCATTCGATGACAAATTGGAAATTTAGAATTCCCTTCGTCCAACTGGACAAAAAAACTACCGAATGCCATTTATAATAAAATCCCATTTAAAAATCCCTATTCATATGCTTGTGAGCATATATTTGGGCTTCTGCAGTCACTACCAACTTTAAAATTCACAAAAACACAACCCTGTTGCTTAGTTTTAACTGGTCTATGTTTGAAAATATCTTTCAGTAAGAGACTCAAATTTGCAGTGGACTTTTACACTACTGTCCAGCTCAAAAAATTTAAGAGAAAAACCAGCTTTCTCATCTTTATCTTCACCCAACTTCAACTTGTAATCATATTGCATTTGCTGTACCTCTGAAGAGTTATGTTAAAACTTTTTTTTTGTTTTCTTTTGTTTTGGTGTCGACAATCAAATTCACAACAGCAGCCAAAAGTTTACTTTACTTCAGAATTGAAGGAGTTGATAGGGCTTACTTGTGATATAAAACAATGAACAAAGAAACATGCTTTTGATTGCCATTAATTAATTTGGCCACTTTATAACCCCACTTGTAAACTCTGGGATGCTGTGTAAAATGTGAATGAAACAGATTGTTATATCAAACATTTAAATGAAGGGAATTTTATCCATTTATTTATTCCTTACTTTAATTCTGATGTATTTATTTACATGATTTAATTTCACTTAATAGTGAATAGAATCATAGTCGGAGCTCACAGTCAAACAGTCTAAGCCATTCTGTTATTCATAAGGCTTGGGCAGTCTACTACAAACTAAAAAACACACAGCAACTCAACAAATCATTTTTTTTTTTCGTGTCAGTGTTTTCAGTCTGCATGGTTTTACTAAATTATAGTTTTATCTATTTTGTTTTAGGTGCTGACTGAATCTGGTTTAGGAGTGTTAAAACATTACTCTAGTAAGAAGAAAGATCTCACAGCTTGAAACATAGATAAATAAGTCTCTGTGTAAACCTTTTTATCATTGGCAGAATTTCTGGCTGGCCTTGTGTATGAGCTACAAATTTATTATTCACTGTGGACTCTTTGAAACACTGTGGAAGCCTGTTCGCTGTTGCTGGTAGCTACATTTCAAGTGAGTGTGCTTAAAATACAGTAGAGTTGTCATCCGTTTCTCATCTTTTGCAGGCATTCTTTACAGACACCTACATTCAAGAGCACCCAGGTGACCACGAACGCATTGAGGTCCTTAAACATCTTATTGCCCTGCAGGTAAATCCTTCCACCATCATTGACGCTTACCTCAAGCAGCTTACATTTTCTGCAACACTTGAGCCCTTGACACCTCTCCACCCCTCCCAGATCCCTCTTTTGGCAGATGGAATTCGCATCCATGGGGAGAAAGCTACAGAGCAGCTGAAGCCCTTACACAACCGTCTAGTCACTTGCTTCCAGGACCTTCGGGAAAAAGTGGAGAAGCATTATGGCGTCATAACCTTGGTGCGTTGCCAACCGCAAACTCAATTTAATGTAAGAGGGTGCCAACTCTAGCTATTGGCCCTCTTGCCTTCCTATCAAATGCTTCTCAATCGAAGCAGAGTGTACATTATATTAGTGCAGGACCATAAATCTTCCTTTAGCCAGGCAATTACGACCTATGCTTTGCTTGTCATTCTGCTCCTTCCCTGCCAAGATTCCCCAATGATGCTTAATCCCATTTGTGTGTCCCAGCCCTGCTCTCTGACTGAAAAGAAGAAAAGTCGCGTGGGCTCGGTGGTGATGCCCTACATCCTGTCTTCCACCCTCCGTCGCATGTCCACCGTCTCAACCCTCTCCAATGGCTCCTCAGGCCTCTCCAGTGGCTCTGCATCCACAGAGTCAGTCCCTGCATCCTCTTCCTACTTCCTTTCCACCCTGTCTTGATTTTAAATTCAGCTGATATTAAATGAGAGCAAATTTCCTTCTGATTGTATATCTTTCTGCATCTTTTTCTCTGCCTCTGGTCATTCACAAGCAGTTCATTGTTGTCCCGTCCCAGCGATCACAGGGCGTCTGTTCTATCTCGCTCCGAGGAGGACAATAGGATCGCTCGAAAGAACAGGAAGGAGTGGAGCGTGAGCAAATCTCAAGTTCTTCTGGAGACACAGTCAGATGCAGATGAAGTAAGCCTTATGTGCAAACATTGATTTATTTATTTATCTGATTTAGTCAAACTACTAAGAAGGTACACCCTCTTCCAGTTTTAAGGCTTTGTCTGGTAGGACATGATAAAAAATCTTCTGGTCATCACCAGGTCTTAAAATTAGGTGAATGCGATCATCAGTGAGTTTCAGCATGTCTATAAAGCAGATGTTTTTGCTGATCTGGAGCATTTATTAATGTGTTAACACAATGTCAAAGAGTTAAAATATCAGCAATCATCAATCTGGGAAGGTTTGTAAGGCCATTATCAAACTAGGATTGTACATTGCAACTGCCAAAAAAATAAAAAAACCTGAAAAGTTACATCTCAGACTTTACAGGCCTCAGTCTGTATGTTAAGTGTTAATCTTTGTGAAAAAAGTTAATTTAGAAAGAGAAAAAATAAGTGTGGCTTAATGGAAAAGTTGTCCAGAGAAAGCCATCATCATCATCATCATCTAACAATGACAACAAAAGACAATAAATAATTCCAAACATATTGACAAATCTATCACAGAATGGCCGAAAATAAAAGAATCAAGGCATTGCAAGTCAAAGTCTAGACCTGAATTTTAATGAAATGCTGTGGTTTTATTATCACATTTAAAAGAGATGTAAATAAAAGAACTGAAGTAACATTCAATGGTCAGTGGTCCAAATTTCCTCCACAATGATAAAATACATCATACATGATGTATCATGCAGAAAATGATTACATCAAAGTACTGGTGCTCAAGTTGGTTCTGCATGCTACTGAGTCAAGGGGAATACTTAACTTTTTCTACACACTGCTTCTGCATTTTTACTTAGTTTTCTTAGTGTTTTGTTAAATAAATAATGGCACTGTCTAATATGTCTTGTGGTATTTTCAAGATCCACTAAGAGCATGATTTTTACTTTGTTTTATCAATTAAATGATTCATTTATTTTACCATGTTCAAACAAATGTTTGGCCACACTTTCCCATGAAATCCAATGGGAAAGTGTGTCCGATCTATTGAGTTACAGTGTATAGTACCTTAAAAGTTAAAGAGGATGTATTTTCTTCTACTCATTCTGCTCTTTTTCCCTCAGGCAATTATTCTAAGTTGCTTATAAGACCATATCAACTTAATATAAAGCTTTTT
>JBBBVU010000012.1:23204352-23223833 GCA_037177055.1 Atherinosoma microstoma
TACATAGTCTTCCACAAAATGATTAATACATTTCCATTAAAGAAAAGGCAAAATTCTTGATAGTAATTCAAATAACTAGAGACTGAAAAAAGTAATAATAAAGATACATTTTCTAAACTATACTTTAATGAAATACTACATTATTTCTTAATTTAATTGAGTTGTAAAAATAATAAAGAACAAACAAACAATATAGTCCTGGACCAATGAGAGCACTTTGCTGATGAGCAGTGGGCCAAAATACATGTACCGGTGCAGAAGTCTGATTGAGAGTTACAGAAAACACCTGATTGCAGTGATCGCCTCAAAGGATTGCTCAACAAAATGAGTGACATAACGCATATTAGTTTATCATATTTTTTGCTTGTTTTTTTTAGAAATATTTCTATTGAATCACGATTCAGAAGCAATGTCATGATTTTAATTAAAAATGTTTTTGTTAATTTCAGCTTATTTCAGTGATAGCTGTATTTTTTCTTTTGTAATGGAAGGGTATGAATAATTTTGTGCACGGCTGTATATATATATATATATATGTGTGTGTGTTTTCTGTCTTTATTCCAGACTCATCCAGAGAAGCAACAGAGACCTAAAAGTTTACAGTTGGGAGACCGACGGCTCACCCTTTCCCTGTTCCAGGGTGTTTCATCCCAGCTCAGCCTGTCTAACCCACTTAGCCCACTCCCTGCCTCTCCACACACTCCAAATACACCACGCAGTTCCAGTATGTAGCAAAGTATTCTGGTTCTAACAAACACCACGTCACATGCCAGCACCTTGTTTTTTTCTTAAAAGTTGTTTCTTTCACACAAAAAAGGAGGAATTTCTTGCAGCCTGTCTTTGTGTAAGCACATTCTAGTCTGTAGACCTAATCAGGTCAGGCATACCCACAGAAGCATGCAGTCTGAAAAGCTTTTATTTCCTCTCCCTCGTGCTAGGTTATTCATCACTTCTCAGTGACAATGATGCCAATACTATTGACACCCCAGGGACTCCCCCACCCATGCCTCCGAAGAAACACCCGCATGAGATTGACAACCCCGGGTTCTCTTCAGAGGTAAATCTGCTCAGAGAAAATAACAACCCTTCCTTGATGCATATTTAATGACAAGTAAACGTTAAAATATTCTGTTTTTATTTTTATTTAACACAAGCTCTCCCCTCTCTTTCTCTACAGTTCACTCCTCCATTACCAATGAAAATTGAGAGCAAGCCTCCTCCACCGCCTCCAAAGACTCGAAAGTCAATGTTTCCCTCGTATGACAACACCCCCCAGTAAGGCTACACCTACGCACAGACCTTGAAGTTTCACTAATTTTCTGATTTGACTGTGATTAAAGCACACTTTCATTTGTGGCATTGTGGAAATACCACAGTAAGGGTACAGATAGCTGGAATGTTGTACAGATTGCAGGAATTTCTGCACCAATAATTTCCTTCTGATTCAGGTTACTTAGAACTCTGAGCAGTCATCTGCTCTTAAATTTTAGTAGTAATTCTGTTGTTAAAGTGAAAGGATGATTTAAGAAGATGTTGCTTTGCAGGGATGTATCAGTTTTTGTTTTGTTTTTTTCACGATACATTTTAGGTACGGTCTTAGATTCTTTGCTTTATAAGATAATGAAAGTCATTCTTTGAAAATGAGTCACTATAAGGTCGTTTTTAAAAATAAATGGCAGGGAAAAGGAAAGAACAATGTTGCAAAGTCATGTTTTATTTTTATGTGCATATGGAGAGACACTGGATGACTCATTTCTTCCCCTAGCTATTTAACAGCATTCCATATGTTCAGGAACAAGGTGCATTACATAAATGTAAAACTTGATTAAGAGCAGGGAATATAATGTACAGAATGTAACTGTTAGTTTACAATGTACTTGTTTTATGTTTGTTGATTTGTGTTTAGTTGTATTATGACCAAAACAATTTTCCTAAACCACAAGGTTTCAGTAACACTGGATGGCATTATTGAATGTGGTGCAGATTCTGCATTTGTTTTGTTGTTTATGATGAACTCAATGCTGTAACTGATGCTTCCTAAATTTATCTTCAGTGGAGGTACAATTTTCCTTTAAGGAATTGGTTCTATATTTTGGAGAATACATATTTTTGTTTGTTGTTGTTTCTTAAATTTTGTTTTTGTGTATCGTACATATCAAGAAATAATTGATACCCATCTTCCCATTTTGTATTTGTAGAGTAAATATGTCGCTGAAGCCAACAGTATAGCTGAGCCTTGCATCAATAACTGGAGGAAACAACTAGTCTATTTCTTTATTGTCGTAAAAGTGAAACAAAGTGATAATCCTTTGTTTTACAGCACAAAGGTTATGTGTGGCTGCCAGAGAACCACTCAATACTCCTAAAGAATAATGGTTCAAGGTAGCAGAGGAGTAGTCCATCACACTACTTTCTGTTAAAGCGAAGTTAATCTTTTTGTAAAGGGTAGCATCTGAGCACCGATTGGCTGATTCTTCTGCCAACTAACAGTGCCAAACTAGCCGTTTCTGGTATTTAAGCTAAGCTATCCTGCTTTAGGCTTCAAGTACATACTAACAGTAGAGACATAACAGTGCCTTTTCATATGTTGAATTGGGCCATAACAGAACCAAGTAAGGTAGATTCTTATTGTTCCTAAAGTTCAATTTAGCTTCATGTTCAGGTGTGGTTTCCTCATTTAAATTTGGATCTTTGCTAACTATTGACTTTAAGAAAAAAAATAGATTTACACACCCAGACTGTACAGAGAAAGTTTATTTTTTAATGCAAGAGTCATTTTAGTACACTTTCAGCATACAGCTTTACTTTGCACTGTACTTTGTATTTTTTTAATAAGAGATCCAAATTTATGTGCCTTCAGATTGCTAAATCTATGCATGCATGATGTTTTAAGACTGATCAAATTGAGTTGTCAGTATTTGAGGTTTATTTTTAAATTTTAATTGTTTTACAAGGGATCGATGTCATTGTACAGTACAGATTTCTTAACCAACATTAGAGAAATATTTTCAAATAATGCCTCGGGATATTTTTTTCAATGAACAAGACATTGTTGACTGAAGCAAAATAAAGACATTTTCCCCCTTTTCCTTCCTTTGTGTGATGACATTGACCTGATATTTGTTTTAGAAAGGCATTATCTTCATTATTTCACTGTAATTCTGTCAACAGAGGACATGGATTACTCTGTTCTCAGTTGAACACTGCACTCACACAGTCATTTGGATGCTGATAGCATGACAAATTATGCATTCAAGCTCAAAACATCTAACAAGCTGATATAAAACTTGTGATTTATGCATTTCAAATACAATTGGGATAGATGTAGGTAAATGATGCTGCTGTTGCTCAAAGTGATGCATGAGCTGAGAGGTTATTATCTGTGGAGACCATCTGCAGGGAGGGGTTTATAAGATGTTTATGGGGGTTGTGTGATGGGTTCTGGTCTTGCTAATCTGGATTGTTAATGGCCTGTTCCCTCCTGTCAGATAGTGAGGTACAGGCTATCAGTATGCCGGCAGGTCTCGGGAGCAATGAACATTTGTAGTGATGTTCAGTCATGCAGAGAGAGCAGTGTTGTAACTGCCAACTCAAGTTGTATGCTCAGGAACATCTCCATAGAAACATTGCCATAATGTAATATATTTACAGCTTCTTATTAAACTGATAGGACATTAATCATGCCAGTATTGTTTCTTTCATTTCCACTAGAGGTGTCTTTTCAACCTACTCACAGTGCCAGTGGCACATCTCTGGCTAACCTTGAGTTTTTCTATTGTTCTCCCATCTCCAACACACACTGTTTCCATTAAATTCAACCAATACTCAGTGAAAAATGTTCAGTTTTTCCACAATGTTCCAAACTTCCCAAAAATTGGACATTACTAATTGCATCATCTCGATTTATATACTTCCAAGCAAGATACTTCGATTGAGTTGCTTCAGATTTTGATTGTTATTCTTCTTCATTCTTATATTCCACAACATGTCAGACAGATTTTTTTATTTCTCGACATCTGAAAGTGTTTCCTCAAATTAATTTTTTGCAGAAAATAATTTAATAAATTTTCCGTATATAAAAGATGCTACTTTTTGATTGCAGCCAGTGTCTGGACTGTGTGCTCCCTTTTTCATTTGATTATACTTTTTCACCAGTTCAAGCACAAGTCATTTTCTCTTTGAACTTCACCTTCATTTTATTTAGACCTGCTAACATTTTTACCACTTTCGGCCGGTGGAAAGAGCTGTGAATCAAAAATTAACATTTACTATAACTGTTAACTTTCCGTTTTTAAGCTCCACATAATTGAGTCCCACTCTTATGCATTTTAAAACTTCATTTGAGACATATTCTTTTCTCTTTACTATATCATACTTGGCATTTTAATGGTTTTTATTAGGTTTATGTAAAATGTGTAGGCTACTGTTGTTCTTAAAGGTGCTCTTTGTAGAAAAAAAAGTTGAAAACGTCAAATATCCAACCACAGATTTCCACAGATTTGAAACAAACACATACAATTAAGGGGCTGGCATGCCCCGTGAGAGTAGGTGGAGATGTATTACCATACCAAATTTCAGCTTCCTATGTGGTATAGTACTTTAGGTATTCACACCTGGAAATGGAGGAAACATATGATACAGGAAAATCGCACCAAAATCGGGAAATACCACACAAGTTGTTTATATTTTCCAAAAACAATTAATTTAGTTGCTAAAGTAACTGACAATTATTTCTTTGAACCTTTGTTGCATGTTTGTTTAATAAAGTTTCAAACACTTAAGCAAACTAATGTTCAAAGATTTTATTTTACCTTTTTATTTTTCCAGCTTTTCTGAGGTTTGTATGTATAATTGATAAATACTTGTGTATTTATCATCTATCATAAGCAATGCACGAAAACTACCAATGAATGTTGAATCTATTAGCTAATGACCATCCAGAGCAATACATTTTGTAATTTACTACTACCTTCTTAAATAACTAAATACTTGTGTATGTTTTAACTCATTTAAATTCTGATTTGTCAACAATTTAACAAAAAAAAGAAATCCTAGAGAATTTTTATTTTTTATTTTTTTTTTTACTGATGGCAATATTGACCATATTGAGCTATCTCACCCTCCGTTATGTTGAGCCTGACTCCCTCCAGCAGTTATAAGAAGATAGCAGTGATGGAAGCCCAGGCCTTGGCATGCCTTAATTCTTCTGCATCAAAGAAAAATATGCCCTTTTTTGCTTTGTCCACTTATCTGCTGGAGGGATCCAAAGCCTCTGCGTGTAGTGGGATTAGCCGCTCTATTGTATCTCGGCTTTGAACCTCACTAGGTGGTGCCAGAGGGTGTGAGCTAATGTAGCATCACAAAGAAGTCTGCTGCATTTCTTTTTTTCAAACCTCTGTTTACTCAGGGTAGGTTTGTTGGGCATGAGTGCACTTTTAAGGAATGTCCAGCTTCACGCCACACGCACAGTTTACAGCTACAACAGTGACACCTGACACTTGCGAGCTGCAGACACACACACACACACACACCCTTTGTTACAAACGGGCAGAAGAGATACTTTTCCTCAGCCTGTTTTATGTTTTCCCACTAAAAAAAGGTGCAGGTAGGTGCTCGGCCTGGCATCCTTCCAGTAACAAGCCCGGCACCGAGGTCCCCATGTGCTGCTGCAGCCGTCTGAAACCTGGCTGAGAAAAACACTCTTAAAACCTCTGTCATGAAATAAAAATTCAGGTTGTGTGTTCAGTCTTGTTTTATTAATATGCTCTGTACTCTCACTACAGTCGCATGCATTTTTTAACATTTTAGATGCGCACACACTTGCATCATGTCCAGGCAACCATGCTCGGAGACATATTTTGCAGAGCAGACTATTGTTTGTTCTGCTGAAATATTGATATTCATCAGGTGCAGTCTGATAAGGTTGTGATTTGCATGGCATGCTGGTTACCTGGGCACTGTATGTATCACTTAAACAGCTCTACCTTTCCTGCTCTAACAAGCTAACACAGCTAAAGTATTTTACTGATGATACAGCAGGATGTTAAGTATTGCTGAAATTGCTAGCACAAAGGAAAAGAGAAAAAAAACCCCACATTTTTTAAAAATAGTTCCTGACAATGACTACTGGAGATGATGCTAAAGAAAGGCTTGCAGGACAAAGTGATTTGACCTTTCAGTTTTTAACTGAGTGTGTAGGTTCAGCCTTATGTTCGGGCACCTTCATACAAGACAAACATGGAAATTCATCCACACAGGCATTAAAGTCATGTATCAGAGCTTTGCAAAGAGTTTTTTTACCGTAGATGAGTACAATGGCTGTGACAGTTGTGTAGATTGACGTAACAAAGAATATGACCCCCATAGAATTTTCATGGTTCACCACTATCTGATAGTTCTCGTACAGATCAACTATGAGGAAGATGAGGAAGTTGGCAACTAGTAACAGAGCCATCTTGATCACTCTCATCTGAGTGCCGAGCTTTGGGACGTGAGCGCCGTTGGTGCTGGCTTTCATTTGCCGGAGATGGATGGCCAGGTGGACAGAGATGGAGATGCAGCACTTGAGCATGATGAACCCTGGCACCACGTCAGAGAGGAGCAGATAAAGGACATCGTAAATTTTGCCAGATTGTGTGTCGGGCATTAAAACCCCACAGTCCATGTTCACATGTGTGACGTTGTCGGGGTGAAACACGACAAGCATCGGCATGCAGGTGGCCAGGCCGCACAGAGGGATGAGAACAACCCCTAAGGTCACATGCTTGAGGATGATGGCCTGGATCTGTGTGTAGCAATGATTGGGAGTGCTGACCAGCTTAATGCTGTAGTAGAAAGTGAGAAAGCTGGTGTCCCATATGATGGTGAACTTGAAACTGAAAACAAGCAGCAGCAAGACGGTGTAAAACATCTCAGCCACACGGCATTTAGAATCCACTTCATCCATAGTCATCCAGACGTAACACACCAGCTGGTGAGTTACATCAGCCACTGTGAGAGCCATGATGATCGTATCGCTGGGACCCCTCTGTTTTTTCTCTTTCTTGTTCCACAGACTCGTCAAAAAGATATAGACATTAAAGAAAACAGTTGTGACGGCCAACAGGCCTGTCAAGGCCCATATGGTCAATTTAGTCTCTCCTAACATGATGATAATTTTTACTCCAAACACATGTGCAGCGCAAACTTCTGAGAATAATTTAATATTTCTGTATCAAACTCTGCAAGCTGTGTGGGGTTCTGAAGTGGCCTGTCTTCGGTGCGTTCAAAGAGATGACAAGAAGGCAAAATTAAGAGAAAAGAAAATCCTAGAAACTCCAAACCAGATGATTCTTCATTTGTGTCACATAATGGAATTGGTCACAGTTTGTCCTTGGGGCCTGAGGAAAACATTCACACATTTAGTCTTTGAAATACATAAAACAGATACAAATGAGCTTAGGTAAAGTGTTCTCATATGGACAAAAAATATGTGAAAACTGAAATTTAGGTGGTCAAATGGAAAAATTAAGTTTAAATAAAAAGGTTAGAGTGATTAGGATAATCTTTTTTTTTTCTTTTTTCTTTTTTGTTTTTTTTACCTCAAATGAAGGTCCTTTGGATCAGATGAGGCTTCTTATCCCTGTGAATCCCACTGACAGTCTCGGCTTACTTTCCTTTTGTCTGCTAATAATCACAATGCGTTCCCGGAGTCGATGCTTTTTTGGTTTAAAAAATTAAGTACCTCCAGGAACCATGTGCAAAATGCAGACAACAAGGTGGATCCCTTGGAAATAAGTGTTCCCTCTCAGGGATTTATACATAAGCATTAGATTTGCATCACATATGACCACAGGAAGTGGTGGAGCAAGATTTGCATTGACTCAGGTTATGGCAGGTTACATGTTTGTTATGGTCTTTACTGTATGTCTGTCAGTGCAGCATGACAGCTGAAAAAGCCCACGAGCCACAATCTACCACATGCAAATGGTTATTCCTGCAGCAGTGCCCCATATTTACAAACCTCAGACCAGCAGCAGGCCCATTTACCTGATAAGAAAAGCAGATCACCTTAAGATCACCTTCAGGTTATGCAACACCTTATTACTATAGTTTGTGCACAGGGCGCCAACTTTGTGGACAGACTTTCAACAAGATGCCTACTTACATTTCATGTCTAATCCAATTTACCTGTGTAAAGCAGAGCAAGGAGAATCCTTATGATCATGTTGCTTTATCAAGCAAGATTGGAAAAACATGTTGCTTTCAGAACTCCCTTCTTAGATTCTTATAGACGAGGTTATGCAACACAGTATCCCAACTTTTTAGAAACATGTTACTGATGATGATGATGATGATGATAGATACTTTATTAATCTCCCAAGAGAAATTCAGATTCCCAGCAGCTTGACAAGACATAAAATTAAGTCAAGGATTAATACAAAGATTCACACAGGTTAAAAGGAAAGATAAAATAAGATAAAAAATAAAATAAGCTATGGCAGCAATCAGTATAGTCCGTCATAGGGATGTGTGTATGTGTGTGATAAAGTGCCTGTGCTTAAAGTACATTTGAAAGGGTCTTATAAGTCTGTGACTTTCTTATCGACGCCCCCGTGAGATGTTGACAAGCCGCATGGTGTGGGGAAGGAATGATTTCCTGAGCCTTTCAGTGGAGCACGTCAATGACAGCAGTCTGTCACTGAAGCTGCTCCTCTGCCTGGAGATGGTGCTGTGCAGTGGATGGTTAGGGTTGTCCATAATGGACAAGAGTCTATTCCGTGCCCGTCGCTCTGCCACTGATGTTAGACTGTCCAGCTGTGAGCCAACGACTGAACCCGCCTTCCTCAACAAGTTTGTCAAGGCGTGCAGCATCCTTCTTCTTGATGCTGCTCCCCCAGCACACTACTGCGTACTGGAGGGCACTTGCTACCACAGTCTGGTAGAAGATCATAAGCATCTTTTTGCAGATGTTGAAGGATGCCAGCCTTCTGAGGAAGTACAGGCAGCTCTTTCCTTTCCTGCACAGTGGATCTGTGTTGGATGTCCAGTCCATTTTCTCATCCAGCTGTACTCCCAGGTATTTGTAATGATGTCGGACGTGTACGGGGTGAACAGGACTGGAGAGAGCACATTTCCCTGAGGTGCTCCTGTGCTGCAGGCCACAGTGTCAGACCTGCAGTGCCCCAGTAGCACGTACTGTGCCTGGGGGACTGGTATCAACTTTGAAGTGAACCTATATTTTTCACAGTCAATACATTTATTAATTTCAATATTCTATGTGTGATTCTTAAAGGCTCCAAATTACATGTGGGATTTTTTTTTCTGAATTATTGTACCTGTTTTTGCATCTTGTCAGACGTTGATTTTGAATGTCTTTCCTGACTTCTTGGAGAGGGGCTTTCTACATAAGTAGTTAACACAAGTGACACATTTCTTAAAAAACAGCACCATGTTTTAAAGATATATAAGACAATCCAGAGTCATATTTTGAAGACTCATTCAACTTTTTTGCACAATTTCTTGATAACTCTTTTGATACTAAACCTAGATGGATTTACCCTCATTTTGATAAATGCCAGCCGTGTTAAGGGCTCTGCCATGTATAGAAACTGATTCAATTTGAATGTTTCAAGAATTGCATTTGTGATCCATTATTGTTTCTCTTTACCTGCTCCCTGCATGTTTGTCAAAAGCAGAAAAAGGCTTGATGGATGTGCAGTTGTTGAAACATTTCATTTTTAAGCAAACAAAAAGATCTAGATGCTCCAAGGGTCAGTTTATTTCCTTGTGAAGCAAAAAGGTGACAAACACAGCAGAGGTGGACTGTAAGTTGTTTGTGTGAGTGGGCGGTGGGGGCTGCAAAATATTTCAATGAAAATGGTGCTACCAATTACTACAGTATGAACCGTGTCTTTGAGGGGGGAAGGGAAAACATTTTTTCTCCCACAGCCCACAAACCCAAATCACTTGGAGCTGCTTTTTATTAATTCAATGTGCACATTTTGAATATAATATCAGGGCATCACGCAGTGTTTTTAAGAGAAGTGGTGCTACAGGCACAGTGCTGACTCTGCCTGCTGAAGCTGTCAGCTACAGGTTAGTGCCTCAACTGTTTGGAATCAGATAAATAACTAGCTTCGTGCAAAACACTGGAAAGACAACACATTTTGCAACTCTTTCTGCCGAAGAAACATTTCCCAGGGGGCAAAGGCTAAGATAATGATTATAGGCAAAAAAAAGTCTCCCAGCAGTCTGACTCATGAGCAGCTCAAATTCTGAATATTTTAGAGCAAAGACATTATGGCTTCTTTGATACTCTAAGGTCAGAATGCTTAAATGTAGCTTTATTTTTCTTGAAGTCTTTTCCATTAATTCTCTTTTCTAATTAAGTTGCTTTGAACCTTGTGACTGTTTTTCACCAAAATACCTAATTTTCCAAGTCCACACAAAATTCTTGATTTGTGTAAGGTGTTAAATCATTTTACTTACAAAGAGAGATGTGCCTCGAATGATATTTGAATCTTAATCAGTCCAAATATCATCAAGCAATAAAACAAAGCACTTGAGTCAGAAATAGAATCCTTAGACTTTTATCTTTTATTGTATATATACACTGTATTTTAAAAAGCATGATTGATATATTCACCTCTTACAAAAAAAAAAAAACACCTTCATAAAAATACTTTGTGTACTATGTACATTTTACAGACAGCTTAAATAAACAGTAGTGTGCAATGGTGACTTGAGAACCAGTTCTTTTTGTTTACATTAGCAGCGATATGCTACAGTGCATCATGATAGTCAGCCTGTCTGAGCCACACCAGCTCTCCCACTGTTTTCTGTTCATTTTACACTTTACTCCAAGACTTCTTTACATTAGTTTTCAGCTTAAAATTTTACTTTATAAAATGTCGCTCCATGTTTGCAGTTACACAGGGTATCCATATCGAGGGTCATAGTTAAGGGAAGCAGTCCTGTCCCCTTCAGTGGTTGGCCCACCGCTGCCACCCGTGTACATTTGGCCAGTTTCGCTGACACTCGACAGGGGACTGGCCACGCCGTTGTACTGCATCCCATGATGGGTGCGGTATCCCATCACTGAACGCAGACTGGAGTACCTGCTGGAGGGTCTGCTCTCTGGGGCCTGAGCGTCCTCCCTGAGGGAAACAAAGTAAAACAGGTTTCACTTACATGAAGCTGTGAGATGAGATTTATTTTTCCCTGAGGCTTGAAATAGTCTCTAGCTCTGATGCAATACCTAATTTCATTTGCAACCTCCTTCTGGTAGCGTTTCTTATGGCAGCAGCAGACTAGAAGCCAGATGAGAAGCAGAAGAAGGAGAAGCAGCAGCAGGGCGCCTATCACTGCACCAACTATGACGCCCACTTTATCGGTAGCTGGAAGAGAGGACATGACACGCAGACATCAAACAAGTGCTGCTCCCTGACTGTCAAATCAGAAATTCCAACTTGAACAAAAGACTTAAATGGGACTTAGAAGTTTTGTCTGAATATTGGGGCAAATGCTGCAGAAGATCTAAGTGTTCAATGTTCTCATCAGTAAATCAGAAGATGGTTATATCACTGACTTATGTCTGTAAAGCGCTGTGAGATGACTTTGGTGTGAACTGGCACTATACAAATAAAGCTGAATTGAATTGAATGGACTTACGGTTGTATGCACGCAGTGAATATTTGCACTGTGCTTGGCCAACAGTGTTTTTTGCCTCACACACATAAATTCCCATGTTGCTGTCTGTATGGTTCCTTATCAAGAGCTCGCCACTCTGTGAGTCTTATTAAAACAAGAGGGAAAAAAGAATGTTCAAACAGATGACCTTCCAAACATTATGCAGATATGTTAATGTTGAGTTGCTTACCTTGGGTTGCAGTGGATGGCATTGCACCTCCACTGTCTCTTCTCCATACATAACTGAGAGGAGTGGATCCCTGAGAGGATTTACAGCGTAGGGAGACCGTTCCACCTTTTTCCTCGCTGCCTTCAACCCAACACTTTGGTGCTGACGGGGGAACTAATGAAAGAAAATAAATGGGTGCATAAATTGCAGAGGTCAACATTTTTTATTCATTTATTCATACAGGAGGTGTAACATATAGGTATGCTGACAGAAAGACAGACAGGAGGAGCCGCCGCATTCCATGTGAATGAGAGCAGCATTTTAAAGGATAGGAGGACTGACAAACAGGTAAAACCGGTAAAAAAAAAAGAAGAAGAAATTCCTCCTCACCCATTACCACCAGAGTAACTTTTCTCATGTCGACACCAGGCAGCTTTTTGACTTTACACTGGTATGTGCCTGTGTCTGAGAGCTGCACATTAGAGAAGGAGATGGAAGCGTCTCCCTGCTTTGGGTCTGCTGAAAATTTGATCTTGTTGGAGAGGCTGGGGTCATTGTAGTGCGTCTGGCCTCCTGTATACGATAAGATCTGATATGCAACATTTGCATTGAGTGATAACAGATAACAGGTTTTTCAAACACAAAGTGGAAGTAAATGCTTAATACATGCTACAGCCTTGTGTCCAACCCCTATACAAGTCATCCTTGGACATATCTCTCTGTTGAAAAATCTTCACTCAACTTACCAGTTTATCTTTCTGTGTCATATCCGGTCTGACGTTGGACCACTCAATATCCAGCTCTCCTGTGTCCTGTGTGCCCGGTGTGAATGTACATCCCAGGCTGACTGTCTCTCCCTTAGCTCTTTGAATGGTTTGTGGCCCAGAAGATGTTATCTGCATTGCCTCTGTCACACAGAGGAAATTCCAAAAATAAATACAAATTCTGGTCAAATTAAAATGATTATTTAAATACATTTCTTTCTCGCTTCAGTTTTTATGCCAGTTCAACACAGGGTATATCTACCCTGTGTTGAGAGACAAACAGGAAAAGACAGACGAAAACTAATTTCACTCTGAAATGCCTTAATGTGCTTCCCAACTAATGACATACAAGCTCTGGGATGTGCTCGTAAGCAGGCTCAGGGTGGAAAAAGAGAGCTGATGTGAGACTAATTGGTCTCTTAAGTCAAACTGAAAATTTGAGGGTTTAAAGCTGGAATACAAAAAAGTAGAAGTGATGTGTTTTTTCTCAAATGAGTTATATTTCAATTTAATTCTGGAGGCTGATTAACTGTGAGAAATATATTGGTAAATGATGATGAAAAGTGCATAGATGAGCAAACATGAATAACGTATTGGACAAGTGGCAGTTACAAGCCATCTCTGGGCTGACACATACCCAGCTGACTCACTATTTATGGCCATGGATTTTAATCATTGATGAAAGCTTGTCGTGTATTTTAAGAATTCACTGCAGATTATTATGGAGTGGCAACGTATTTCAAGAGATCAAAGTTATTCATCTTGATAATGTTCAATTCTCAAAAAAAGAAAAAAAAACCGAAAGTCTTCTTACAATTTAAGATCTTAAAATCTTAACTAAATATCTAAACGAAGCACAAATCAGGCTTTCTTTCTCCTGTCACAGCTCATCGTTATACTGACTATAAAACTCTGAAAGCCACCGCAACAAAGTGCGCCAAAGAAATTCATGAAAGCGTGTAAATGGTAGATGTGATGAAAGGAAGCTGAGAAAAACTAAAAGCTGAAATTAGTCATTCAAGTGTTTACACTGTGAAAGCCCCCCTGGGTAAAAACATTGTTGTAAGGAAGATGTGTTTTCAACGCTGAGGTTTGCCAGCAAGCTCAGTCACTAAGCTTAATTCAAAGAATTGCAAATATTCAGATCCTGTGCACTCTCTCACTGGCCTGGATGACACATCGTTTCAGTGTGATACTGGCAGGTTGCATTTGAACTTGAAGAATCAATAAAGCTTCATAACACGGAGACAACAGTCAACCGTTTCTGTGATGAGATTTTGAGACGTGAAGATTTGTTTTTTTTTCATTGCAAAACTTGAAAAATATTGTACATGTTACGCTCACTGTTGGTTTCATTTACTTCTGCTTTTATGTTGTTTGCATATGAAAATAGACAGCTTGGAAGGAGGCCAAAGACTCATTTCTCTCCTAGGGACATTAAAGTCTCTCTGCAAATGCACACAGCTGTTTAATCCTTTGCCATGGCAAAACAGGTATGGATGTTATGCAAGGTGCTTGTCAGACACCCACACTGTATGTCTGTACCAGGTTCACTGACTGTCAGCGATGTGATTCTCCAGTCAGATCAGAGTAGACTATTGTGTGAATCACAGATCAATACCCCAGGAAACACCTGCTCAGTGAGAGATAATTTGCCATGTACCCATCATCATCTGTATTTTCAAGGTTCACAAATGATTAAGGCAGTACACGTGCTTAAGAAAAAAAAGGGAGAAATCTTCAAAAAATGGACTGCAGATATCAAATGAAACTCACCTGTCCTTGGTCGAGTTATCAGAAAAAGAAACATCACAGCCAACCTTAGCTGAATGCTTGTGAGTCCAGCTTCCATCATAACCCTGAGAGCAGAGCCGGTATAAAGAAAAATGACATTCCAAGCATATCTTTTCAATCTGTTTTTTCTTTCAGTGCTTATCCTTTAACTGAACCTCAGAATGAAACTGTAACAGCTATAACTTTTTTATTGTTCAGACAATTAACGATTATTTAGTAGAGGACAGCCAAGCAGTGACTGAAAGTACACTCTATAGTAACAAAATGATGATCTTTTTGATCAACTCAGGAGCAGAAAAGATATACATTCTGATTTACCTCAAAGTGAAGAAATAATCCAAAGTAAAAGTGTCCTTCGAGACCAGTGTCAGTACAGGGAAGCTTGCTTATTTAGTTCTCAGGTGAAACTCAGCAGGTGTAACTAAGGCCACACCCTCTGTCCAAAGTGCATCTGCTGGCCACTCCTACTTTGGTAACATGTCAAACCTCCTTCAGACTGATTTTATGTTTAAAAACCTCAGTTTTTGTAAGTTCGAATAGATTTTTTCAAATTAAAATTATGATTTAGATTTTAAAAAAAATAAAATTATCTCAAAACTTTTGTGAGCTTTGTTTTTTAATCAAAGGTCTTTGTACAGTTGTTTATGACAGAGATTAATTATTACCTACCTGTTGAGCTGTCCAACAACTATGCTGCTGCGCTGCTTTTTTCTTAACATTCTAATATGATGAGTAACTCCACAACAATGCCTGTCTCGACTACCTGTGCCCCTATGATACCCTTAGCAAAAAAAAAGAAAGAACATTTATGTTTGGTTAGTTATATTTTGTTGGAACAATGAATGCTTCTGGGTAATAATTTTTACACCATTGGGAAAACCTGTTTCTTTCCCTTTTAAATGGTGCCACATTTGTTAGAAAATGCGTTTGTGGGATGAGTAGCAGTGTTGACTATGTTGGCATCCATGAAAAACTTGCCAACTCTTCTCTGCCAATGCCAAACCACTTATTCTGCTAATGTGGTGTATTGATGATTGAAGTCTAAGGAAACATGACATTGGTAATTTCACAATTATGAGCCTTGGCAGCACACAGAAACCACAAGTTGTTTTTAAAGGTAACAGAACAGCAGTGTTACTATGTCTGAGAGACATCATATATTGTTAAGTTTCCTCAACCCTTTTGACACACCCTCCTGACGCAACCATGACAACACACTCATATTGTTGTTGCTCACAGATGTTGTGTACTGCAGCTATGTTGATTTGATGCCAGGAAATAAACACAGTGTGATCAATGCTACTGTTGTTCGGGCTCCAAATAACGCTTTTTAACAGCTGATTAAGCATACGAGGGAGGTCAGAAATGGCTTAAATGTCTCATAAATGATTAATTTCTGATTTTGAGGGAAGCAGGGGCAATTGAGTGGCTGTTGACATTTGTAACATTTGTTTTAAAGCATAAAATTTCATTGTTAGGATGTAAAAGTAAATACATTCTGAATAAGGTTTAAAGAGCTGGTGAAATGATTCAGTATTGACAGCAGGAAAGTGGATGGTATGATGTGAGCATGAAGCATGACGCTAGCCATTAGGAAATGTAAGTGCTGGGTTAATGTAATCCTGCCAATAATGTTCATTAAGGAGATGAACAAATTAGCTGCACTCAGTATGAAACATGATCAGAAAGCAAATTCCAAATCAGCACCTCTCCCCTCAACTTTTATTACAAGCTGTTCATTTACAGGCTGTCTACCTGAGCGGCATGCCTGATTACCACCACACCCAAAAATCTGTGCAACAAGGTGTTCACAAGTGATCCTTCAAGTCTCAGTGTTTGTGTGAGGCTACAAAGTATAGCTGCTTTACCAGCAGGTGGTTAATTGCCCCACTTCCTCCCCCCGGTGTTGGTGGTGTTGCTGGCACTGGAGTGCTAAGCTGAACAGACTGTGTGACAAGACAAGGTGGGATCAAACAGACATTAGTGGGACACCAAACAAATAGCATTAACTTTATAGGAGAGAGTAGGACAAGGATACTGCAAACAAGCATGGCCAATGGTCTAAATATCTGGAACTTGTCAAATTTGTACACTCTTTTTCACACAAGATGCTTTCTTGATTACCCTACTAAACCTGGTGGATGAGAAACAGCCAGACTTTGGCCGTCTTTGCTGTCAAGTCTTGCACTCGTCGACATACTGTATCTCTCCTCAGATTTGGCAAAGTTAGCCTAATCACACCACAGGGTTGCAAAAAACACCACCTTGACAGATGTCCAAATTACAAGTAAACAGCTTAGCAGGGGTGTCAAACAAATGAACAAAGCAGGGAGGGAGGAGGCTAGCGAAAGGCAGGGCTTGCCAGAAGCCATACTGAAATAGCACTGCAGCGTGACTCACGGTGTGTCAATGTCAGGGAGCCTGTTAGACACATTTATTTGTCTTTTAAATGTAGAAAGTCACAGAGACAAGGATGGTGAATCTGGCAGAAAGTAACAGTCACTCAGCTGTTCATGACCTGCTCAATTTCTGCATTTGAAGGAAATGGGTGTTTTTCTTACGTATGCATGTATTTTCAGTACAACAATTGCACTATTTACAGCTGTCCTGCCCACTATATACACTCTCTGCAACCTGGGTGATGCTAGACTGTTATGTACCAAAAAAAAGAAAAAGAGAGGCTTTTTTGTGTGTTTTTCCAGACATTCAGTCTCACTCTTTATACTTCTAGACTGGTACAAATGCTTCCCCTTTTTAAGGAGAATATTTTTTTACCTGCTTCTCAACTGCATGCTTTCACTGTGCCATACTGTACAATAAACAATATTATGATTTATATTTTTTTAGATTTCAAACAAGTAGCTCACTACACAAAATTCAGTTACTGAAACTAGTACAGCTGCTATCACGATTTTAATTGTTCATCCCTGCCACTGTACATCACTGCCAGAAAACATAAGGGCAAAGAGAGATAAAGAGACAAGTATTAACTGCGTGCAGCCTGTCAGCATTTCTCATGACCTGGAGTAAAATTTGTGAAAGGTGAGTAAGGGCACAAATTGAGTTTGCCAAGAAATCATATCCTTTGGAAAGCTGTGTGCATGTGCACAAGTATACTTCATTATGTCACCAGCAGGGAGTTTGTCGAACCAACAGTGTGAGCCAAAACCTTATGAGGGCAGACATAAGAAAGCAAAAGCTAAATCCTTATGAAACAAGAAAAGCCTTAAAGCCTTCAACTTCAACCTACAGACATGAAAAGGTAGGGCTCCACGAAGAATGTCTACATATGAAATTGGTAGGTAAATTTAATAGGACTTTGACAGTCATCCCTCCCTTGGTTCACAAGCTGCCCCCTCACATATACCCCACACACCCCCACACACGCACTCATAGCCTTTAGCAATATGAGCATAGACGGTGGGCTCCATAATCCAATAAGTTGTGCTACTTGTGCTAAATCCAGTGAAGTCTGGCACACAGAGGGTGTCCATGGAAAGTAGGGTTCTCTAAGCCATGCCAATAGGAGGAGAGGGATTGAAGAAGTATTCTCTGATAAAGAACTTTAGATCTCCCTCCCTCTGTGCAACTGATGGTTCACATTTCCCAAACACGTTTACAATTTGATGATATAATTTCATGCTTGTTTTTTCCTATTTTAGAGCATATCAATTAAGAGAGAAGAATAACAGACTTGTCCACCAGCTGTGTTGAGGAGAATAACTGGTGATGAGAATGAGCGTGGACGGAAGATGTTATGCTTCACTGTCTGTTCTATCCTCAGTCAATAAACAGCAAGCATTCATTTGGAAGGGAAATTATTTCTGCAGAACTGAAGCCCAGTTGAATGGATTCGCCTACGCCCTGCCTTGCTTGAAAGTGACTGACAAATTCATACAGTAATGCCAATTTTTATCAACACACTAACAGTAGTGGATGTAGAATTTATATTTTATTGATGCTATTTGTTACTATTTTCTCCTAAAGCTGCAAATTAGTCAACCTGACTTTGTTCACTGCAAGGCATTAATAACAGCATGATGCTCTTCACAATACAAGACACTCACACAGCAATTACATGTGCACTTTTGCCTGTATTTCACAGTTCGGAAATACTTAATATGCACAATTGCCATTCTTCAATCTTACTGTGATTCATGTGTAGCTAACCTAGAGCTAGTCCTAACCTTTAATAAGCCAATACCTCAAAGGACTTCAGCAATTTAGGAATAGCAGAATTTATAAAAGTGCCGTGAAGCCTGACATATGAAATAAAAAGAAAATTATATATTTGGTCATTTCAACATTTTAACAAAATCGAACTTAACTGTTTGAGGCAGTTATTTAAAAATGATTTTTTTAAGGACTGCTTTCAACTGCAGAACATCAATAAATTCACTGGGAGGCAGAAGATGTGTCAAATTGTATACAACAGGATTGTAAGATACATTTTCATTTTGTGAGGGGTGCAGAGGTCTCAAAAACAAATTCATCAAATATGATACATTTGGCGTTGTTATATAGTTGAAGCCTTTTCCACTAAGCCTTCTATTCACACACTCATGCCCATGACAGAGAACCATGCAATATCTGATCAATAGGAGCCATTTGGGGTTCAGTGAACTGTCCAAAAACCACTTTGATGTGGGGACAGGAGGAGCTGCAGACTAAACTGCTGTCAAAATAACCAGAGACTGACTCAGAAGGCCATATGAAAACAAGATTCAAGCTGCCTTGAAATAGAGAAGACTGTGGTATAATTTGATGGAAAAAGAAGACGCAAAACAAGAATCAGAACCAAAAGCTGTTAACCCCCACGGCTTACCTTAAACAGAGCCAGAGAACTACTCTGCCTTCATGTTGCCAAGACCAGACTTGACAATGGATAAATAGCTAGAGAGGAAGTAAATAGAAAGTTGTCAGGAGAATAACAACAGACGGAGATAAGCTTAGTTACTGTATCACTGAAACAGTTTTTAACCATTGAGATATGTGATTACTCACAGTAACACTTCTGTAAGAATCATCATGCTGATGATTGTTTTGCAACTAAGTGTTAATCAACCCAACCTAAATAACATATA
>JBBBVU010000012.1:23236841-23251766 GCA_037177055.1 Atherinosoma microstoma
TCCATCCATCCATCCATCCATTATCTTCCTCTTATCCAAAGTCAGATCACAGAGGCAACAGGACGGAAACCCAGACATTCCCCTCTCCAGCTGAAAAATGGATATACAATCCCTCTTGCATGTTCTGGGTCTCCCCTGAGGTCCCTCTCAGGCTTGGCTCCAATTGGGTTTTCTGGTTTCCCTTTTACTAGCGAAGTGACTCTGGTGTTGCTCCATCAAGGTCTTTGAAATGGTATTCTGACCCATCTCTGAGACCAATTTATTTGGGAGACCATACCAGAATCTAACACCCCCGGCAACACAGCTCTCTGGATATGGTGATGCTCAAACCTCTTTGTCATGTTAAATTGGCGATTCTGATAAAAGTTATCTTAATACAGGTAAAAAATCTATTTACACACTATTGTCCATAAAGTTGAAATAATTTAGTTTTCTGAAACAACCCTCTTTTTATACATATTCATACAGTAATCTTCAACAAGGTGCAATGGAAAAGAATTGAAATATACACTTTATATATTAAGAGTAAATTGTATTGTTACATTTCACGAAAAGAGATACAAATGTTTTATTCCACTTTGGTGGGTGACCATGATGTGCATATGTTGTATATATACATTTACATAAGCTTTAGATGATTTGCAAATCATTGCATTCTGTCTTCATTTACATTTTACCCTATTCCAACTTTAATGGAAACAGTGTTCTGAAAACATCAACAAAAAGGCCATTGAAATCAGCTGGAAAGAGGCTGCTCTATGACAACAATGGCTGTAATGAATAATGATTGGGAGTCCTTGATTGGATCGTGACACTGACACCTTCAGTCTTATAAATACAAGATTGTTCAAGTGTGCAACTGAAAGTTTATGTCAACAAGTGAGAGCTTTATTGTTCTTTTGGCCACAATCAATAATTTATGGATTAAATAAGAAGGGAGCTATGACGAAGAAGTTTGATTTTCAAGCCAAAGATGATAAGAAAGCAAGATTGTGAAGACTCTTCTCTCCATTATCTGCTTCTGCTGACGGACATTAGATCTAACCAACAAATAAGCCCTAATGAAAATGTGGTTTTGATATTTATGCCAGTGTCAGCGGTGCCAGGCCATTGCTGATGCTGTCACAGCTCAGTGTTTGCCAACAGTGGTCAATAGATGAAATAGATTACTTAAATGTACTTTTATATACAAGGGATAAGGAATCTGCTGCAGTGAAATCAGAGAGTATGCTGTAGGGGAAATTTCAGCTGCTATAAAGATCATGTTGTTAAAGGCAGTCAAACCTCATTAACACAACAGCCAATTCATTTCTACATAGCCCCCCTTTCCCCACTGCCCTTTAACAACCTTCACTGCCTAAATTAAGATGGGTTCGATATTATTTCTCTTTAAGATGTTACAGACTGGTGTGTACCACTGCTGTACCAATGCTGCCATCATTTATGCAGTAGCTGAAAAGCCCTCAGCATTGAGCTGCAGGGACTTCTGTCAAAAGGACTCCCTACATGGAAAAATCATAATGTGAGCAATATTCTACAGTCTTTCATCATGGCAGATTTTGTGGTTTTGCTGTTTCATGCAGTATGCTGAAATCAGCACATTTACAGGTGTAAAGATTGATTGTGTTTTAAAAGCTGAAATATGTTATTTAATACCCAGTGTTCTTTTGAATAATTAAAATTGCATTTATTTTCAGTTCCTTTCAAGTAGTATGTATGTGAACCTACCAGATGCTCAGATTTTCTTCTGCAGATCTGAATTATTATCCTTTTTTAGCTAATAACAGACCGTCTGTGGACATTTCCATATAGTGTCATTATTACAGGTACCATGTTGATGTTCTGAGACTGAGGAAACAACAGGATGACTGGACACACTTCTTATAAATCTTATACATGTAATTATCATTGGCTTTTTGTAGATTTCCCTGGTGCGGGTAGCAGAGCTGTTGAAGAATCATGGGAAATAAATCAGTGAAACACCGAGGTGACATCTCAAAAGAATGCCCCATAAAACTGGTACATTATACAGACTGCATGTACAGCATGTGTTAGAGAGAGGATAATTTAATTTGGGTTATGTATAAATTTTACTTCAGGCACTATGCACTGTAGAAATTTTGTTAAAGGCAAGTAAAAATGTAGCCGTAAAGGTCAAGCTGTCAGCTGAGTTTCTGCCTGAAAAGATTTCCTGATGTTAAGTAAACTAAAGTGGCTGTGGGATCACTCTTTATAGACAAGGAAGTGACTCATAAAATGTAATATATTATATGGGATGCTTCCAACAACCTTTTTACCTCTGCTTCATCTTAAGTCATAAAACATCGGTGACAGGATTTTACAGTAATAGAAAGAGTTTTTATTGGTAAAAACCATGTGAATATCAGAACGATTAGGAACACGAATCACTTACGTAGACACATACCAGACAGGACCACATGATGATGAATATATCTGTTAAAAAAAAGAAATGTCTATACTTGTTTTTATATTAAGCTAACACTATTTATGTTCAAGTTTTCAGTGAATAAGGAAGTGGAAAGATGAAAGTGAGGGAATATATTATAATACAAAATCATTTCCTTGAAAACAGTTTCAAAATTCAAAGGCTTTTCAGCTGAAACAATTATGTTTCTTAGAAAAAAAACAAAAAACATGAAGGCTTATCCTTACCACTGCTGGATGGTGCTTTTGACCAACACCTTCATATGAAAAGAAAAGCAAGTGCCATTTTTTTCCCCGCTCAGCGGGCCTACCGGGACATGCAACAAAGGCTGACAGCATTACTATTCAAATGAATTTTACAGGTGACATACAGTGTACAAAAGGTGGACTAACAGAGAAATCCTGTTGTGGAGCGCAGGAGTCAGTACAACTTCTCTCCACAAACTGTGACAACTTCCTTTGAATACTTTCATACTTCACTAACTCTATTTTCGGCTGACGTTAATCATTTGGATTTAGCAGCCTGGAACTCATTATTTTGACTTGCCAGCTCAAAGGTAATACATGCTGGATCTTTAAATTCATCTTAGGAGTGGACAGAGGGAAGGGAAGGAAGAATGAAAAAGAAAAAGAAAGACTCTTCAATTTAAAGGACTCATTTTAGAAAACGACTTAAACATCCTTGCAGAAGTCCTCTTCAATATATAGTCTGTTAGAAATGTAATAGAGCATGGATTTATGGAATATCCTCAAGAGAAGAAGCTGCAAGAATCCATAGAACTTAACAGTCATTAGCATTATTGATGATTTGGTATATATTTTCTTCAAATGTGTATTTAAGAGTGGAAAATTCACTTTCTTGCTAAGAAACTCACCTGTGTGTTTGTCAACCCTAAAGTCCAAAGGTCTTGTTTGATATACAAGGCAGCAACCTGATAAGACACCAGTATTTCATTTTTTAAACTTTTGTTCTTTCTTTTTTATGAATGAATAAATAAGGTATAAGATACATTTTGTTACATCCGAACAAAGCCAGGCTAGTTATTCAACATTCCACTAAACAACTCCTGGGTGTCTGCTTTAAATTAATCAGAAAGGGGAGTGGTGTAGATTTTCTATGGACCACTTGGCAACAACACAAACAAGCTTGTTTGCAAAGAGTTGAATTATCACATTTCTTTCTGTGTGCTCTGAGTGGAAAACAGATGAACAGAATTTGTTTATGTAGGGATGAAATATCATCACTGATGCCTAAGCAAGATTGTGTCAACCTTTAAATTTCTAATGTAACCTCCGGGCAAAGATAAGCAAACCAGTATCGACCTTCAAAATCTCCCCATTGAGAGATATAATTGAAATTTTTACATCTGCTAATAAAGGCTGAGCAGGCGAGTGCATGAAAGCTCATAGAACTGTACATCCACATTTTTCCAGTGTCACATTATTTGACCTCTCCCATCTTTTTAGAGCAGGGATGTAAAATGTCAGTCCTTTAGGGCTGCTGTCATGGATCTTTTAGTTGTTTCCCTGCTCCAACTCATCTGATTCACATTGAACAGATCTCAACAGCTTGTTGTCAAGTTCTACCCAAACCTATTAATGAACCATTAATTTTAGTCAGGTGTGTTGAAGCACGAAATATAAAAAAACCTGCAGGCCAGTGGCCCTTATGGATTGTTGTATATAAGGTACTTCAATTTAAAAGACTTTCCTTGTGCCTTGGAACATATATTTTCATATTTTGTCTACTGACTGTTTTTTTTTGTTCATTGTTGTGTTGAAGTCAATACAGCGCCCACCCACAATTTTTCATCCAAACAATATCCTCAATAATGATCAGCAGGACGCAGACCACAGCTCTCTAATCAGCATTCCCAGCTACACATCACCAAAAGGTTTCAAAACATACTAAATTACTTTTCATCGGTCACAATATGACAAATCAAACACTAATTACAATATCTGCCAAAATTAGACCAACAAATCATTTTTTTTCTCGCTTATATCACATTTTTTGTTTGGCTTACAGATTTTCCCACTGGCCCCTGAAAGAAATTCATCATTTATGCAAGAGCTGGAGACTAAATATATGGATATGAATTCTGTTGGCTGCATGCCTCTTTGCCTGCCCAGAGCATAAAGAAAGGCTGAATCATGTTTAAATGTGAACTGTGGGAGATCATAAATCCTTATCTGAACAACCTTTGACTGGTCAGAAACTTTATACTTACTACACATGAGAGTTGTGAACATGCTAATAGCTGTTAATGACCAGAGGGAATCAAATGTGTATGTACTGCACAAAAGGGCTGACTGCTATAAGGAAAAGACTGGATTAAGAAGGTAAAAGCAGGAAGAAATGCCTTCTTATAGCTATTACATGCTAGCACCAGTGCTGCCTGTATATGCCTGGTTTAACTTATGGTCATCTTGTGGCTCAGGTTAATTTTTCTCTGCTCACAATGAACACGCCAAAAGAAAAAAAAAAAAAGGAAAAGCAAATTGAGGCCAGGAGAAAATAAAGGAACTGATGGGGAAAAGGCAGAACAAGGTGAGTGATAACTTCATTATAGCTTGACCTCAGTAGCCAGGCTTTACGCTCGCCTTCATTTCACTGCACTGGAGTAATATTTCCAAAGTGACAGAGAGCGTTGGTTACATAAACCAGAGCTTCTTAATCTGTTTTTGGTTTCAGGGACTGGAATGTCTTTTGTCTCATGGACAAGCAAAGAATAGCACTGCCTCCTTAAGCTGCACTGGCACTAAAAGCAAACCTGTTTACAAGAAAACTGAGAGTATAAAACCACTCTTTTCCAGCTGAGTTTTGTCCCAGCTACAGTCTTGGTCCCCTATCCTGAGTCTGAAGTGTGTGTAAACCAGATACAATCAATACTGTTGTAGGTGGTGCTGTAGTTCCAGAAGAGGATAGGCGACAACCAGAAAAGAAGGCACGTGAAACTATGTCAGCTCCTTTGCATGCAGCAGGAAATCCAATGAAATGTGTGACATCCACAGCACAATGCATGGATTTAAAGAGATTTCTTTCTCTCCGTGAATGGACTCCCGCCATCGATAGTCTCAACACAAGCACATTTTTTTCAGCAGCTCTCAGTGTTTCTTTTAATTGTACAGTCAGAATCACAAAAAAACCAACAAAAAAAGAACCTGCCTAGAATCCATAATACTATACCTTTACACAAACAATGCATAGGCTACTTATAATGAATAAGGAATAATCAATATAAAATGTATTACCAAAATTAACATGGTCATTTTTGACACACATACACACGCACAAAAAGCCTTACCTCGACCTGACATATTTTTACATCTCGAGACTAATACATCCTGAGATAAGACTCATGGGTTGTTAATATTCTTCACTTTTGAGGCTTGTAACACAACAGAAAATAGTCACTTTTTTTTCTTTTGTCAATTAAATCAAATTGATTATGTGGGAGAGAAGCATCTGTGATAAAGAGAATGGCTTCATGCAAATGATGCTCTTTGTGATTGTTCCCCCACTTTTTTTGGTACTGCTACAGCTCCACTCGTCTGCCAAATGTGAAATAATTCAACAGGACAATTAGTACGGGTGAGAAGAAGGTGCAACACTTTTAACTCCTCCAACCAGATATCAGTAAACCAGGGGATTATCAGGTCATCCCTATAATGCACACACACACAAGCGCGCACACACACACATAAACTTAAATACACGCACACATCTTAACGCTTCACAAGCTACAAGATATTATAAACAAAACGAGCAGGGAAAAAGTTCTTTTGTTGGCTCATGATGATAAACTCTCCAAACAGTCTTCCTATAGAGCCCTCTTTACTGTAAAAATCCAGTTTGAATGCAGCTAATCTGGCCACTTCCCTCACGTCAGTCACATCAAGGTGATAATCAGTTCTCTCCATTCCAATCATCTTTTCTGTTCACACAATTATGTTGTATCATCCCCCAAGTATTTTCTTCGGTGCTGCAAAATCTATCAGCTTACATCAAAGATAAAACCAGAAAAAAACATCTATCTCAGCTTAGTAGTTGCATCTTATGTCTCTTAAAGATGACCCGCTCACACCTCACATTCTATGGATCCGGATATAGTGCATGTGCATGGCCGCGTCTCATTCACCAAGGAGTCCACCGCCTCAGAGTTTGAATGGTAGCTCAGATAGTACTCTTGCAACTGAGAATTAAGGTCCTGCTCTTGCTTGTGAGCCTTTTTCCTGCGCTTATGGTTGACTGAGTGCTGCTGCAGCTGCCTCATGGTGTTGGGGTAGCGCCTCCACGAGACATAAATAACCAGCAGGATCAATGACACTGACAGGAACAGGGCTACGCTGCCTGCAATGATTTTATGGAAAGCCATATGTTCAAACTGTAGCTCTGGGATAAATGATGTTGGGGTTTCAGGAGAGATGTGGGATGTAAAGCTCATGGTTGTGGACTCTGCTATCTTCCTGTCTGTCCCACTTGGACTGGCAGGTGAAGTGGTTAATTTCTGTGAGGGTGACAATGTGTGAGTCAGGTCTGTAACTCCATAGGAACCTGGCCAAGCTGAGATGTTCACATTTTGGGTTGAGCTCAATAAGATGACAGCTGTGGTTGAAAACACATACGATGCATCCACACATATGGAGTAATTCCTCATCACGTCCACCATTCTTTCACCCTGCGCAGACTTGGGACTGCTGCAAATCATGCTGATGTCTTTGGAGTCCCTGAAGGTCCTGAGCCATCCCATGAGAGGGCAGATACTGGGGCTGCAGTCCCAGGCATTGCCTGCCAGGCTGACAGTGGTCAGCGAGGTCCATGCTGCCACGACTTCCACAGACACACTACTCAGTTTGTTTGATTCAAGGTTAAGCATTTCTAAGTTTGGCATGCACTGGAAAACAGCAGGATCCAACATTTGGATTTCATTCCCTGAAAGGTCCAGTTTTTGCAGTTTCAGCCAGGTCCATGGCACGCCTTGACTGACAGATCGGATCCGGTTCCACTGCAAATAAAGAGCCTGGAGGTTGGTAAGTCGTGGGAAAATAAAGAAATTAATCCTGGAGAATTGATTGTGTTCCAAATGAAGCTCTCTCAGCTTGAACAGCCCTAAAAATGTTGTGCGAGTGAGGCTGCGCAAGCGATTATAACCCAAGTCTAGAAACTCCAAGCTGCGGCATTCCAGAAAGGTGCGAATGAGGATCTGCTTTAGACCATTAGAACGAAGGTGGAGATTCTGGAGCTTGCGCAGGCCATAGAAATGTCCTGGGTGCAGAGACTGCAGCTGATTATATGATAAGTCCAGATTTCTCAGGTTTGGTATAGCACTGAATGTGTTATTGTGCAGATATGCTATTTTGTTGGAGCTGAGGATCAGTTCTTTGAGTCTGCGCACACCATGGAAAGCTAAAGCATCTATAGAATTGATGGAGTTGTGGTCCAAGTAAAGCCAGATTAGTTGGTTGAGATGAGCAAACTGGTATGGCAAAAGAACCAGCAGGTTGTTATAACGCAGGGACAGACCTTGGCATCCTGTGGTGATGTTTACTGGGATGTCTTGGAAGATGCCAGACTCGCAATAAACAATCTTTCCTTCACAGCGACAACTCGCAGGACACATCCTCTCCCCCTTGCTGAGCAGCAGCAAAACAGCCGCCTGCAGAAGAAGGCATGATAACCTCCAGTCCAACATCACAGAACCTGTTGGAGGTAGAGAAAGGCACAGACAATCAAAGGGACGACTTGGTTTGTGAAAATGTTTGGTCAAAGACATTTGAATAAGTAAAGGTAGAACACTGATTCCTCAAACAGGAGCTTGAGGTTTGATGTCTGAGACTGCAGACCTGCTTCATGAAGAATTGATAACAGTCTGACGTTAGCTACTTTTAAGGTATGCATATGTGAATACATTAACAAATGCACATAAAAACATATTGGAGAAGAGACTATATACCGGTAATCCAAATTACAGAAATGCATAAATAAAGACTGGCTCTGATTTTACTGAGGTGTAATAAATTAAACTAAATTCAGTTTAGAAACTAATAAATCGCCAGTTAAAGCTGATCATCACTGCCTTATTTGCTTCGAAGAGTATGAAGAGGAGAAATTGTGTCACCTAAATTTGATGAATGACTTACCCATCGTCACTGATGGAAGGTGTGATCCTCGGGAAGGGGGGAAATGGATAAAAAGCGCGTTGAACTGCGCTCAGTCGCAGTTCATGCAGCGCCAGAGTCCGTCCACATACTGAGCAATACTTGCAAAGCAAATCCAAGTTTTCTGCAGAGCTCCAAACCCCCGCTGATCTCTGGATGACGCTCAGAAATAGGACGTTTTCACACTTGGGTCGTAGTTGGAGTCGGGGCTACAGTTCTGCTCTCTGTGTGCGCAATTACCCATTTGAGCGCCAACAGACTGATGCACAAGACTCCACTTCATACAGCCCCCCCCCCCTCTTTCTCTCTCCCTTCATGTCTGTCCTATCTCTCTGTACCTCACTCCTTTCTCAGAGGCGTAGGCGTCCTCGATATAAGAAAAAAAAAGAAAGAAAGAAAAATGTATTCCAGTCATGAAAAATCCTGCCATCAACTAAATTTGTTAGTTATCGTAATATCCTTGCATATTCTATGTCCAGTTGTATGTTAATTCTACATCATGTTACGAATTTTAACAATAATTTGAGTTTCAGAGAATAGTCTAAAAATAATAATATACCCTTATATTAATTTTGTTTTTCAGATTTGAACTCATTAGCTTACTGAAATGTGTGGTGAACCGAGGAGATCATATGGGTATATGCGCAGTTTAAAGTGCATAGCCTGCACCCTAATGATAATACTGACAAATTAAAATATATATATATATTTAATATAAAAAATAAGAGGCATTTAGGTCCAAATTTGCCACTCATTCACCAGTTACAAGCCATTCTGAAATTACAGGAATTAACAGTCTTGAATGTCCTTTTCCGTTGCTTGCTGGTGGCTTAATTATGCTGACAGTTTAAGTGTGATGTTGACACATTTATGTGGACAAACACTTCACACTTTTTTGGCGTCTTGATACACAAATGCTATGAGATGATGTATGCCAAAGAGATGTCAACATCAGGATTAATGGATTTGAAATGGGTCTAAAATAAAATGCAGTCAACAGATAGCAGAGGAAGGACTGGGATGCCTCCCATTATGTGGTCGTTTCATACTTATTGTTCACACTTGGCTCGTTTTGCATTGAGCAGATACTGGCCACACTGGGAAAGTGGATATTTTTGACTGCACAGCAATTCGCAGTTAAAACACGTTCAAACATGGAGCTACAGCGACCCCTTGTGCCAGCAAAAAGAAATGACCTGTTTTAAGGTGCTGATGACACTGATGCCCTATTACATGACTTCAGCAAACTCAAGGGAGAAAGCATCCAGGTCAGTTGTGGTTTAAGGAAATAATGAGTTGATGAATTTGCATCAGCATTTGGCTGGGAGTGGGGATGTTACCTGGTCAAACATGAGCTCCACTGACGCAGATTGAATAATGAAAAGGTGATTTTACATCTGCTCCGGGAGCAATGCAGCAGGATAGGATCTAAGAAATGGGAAGATTAGCTGTTGTGCTCAGATAATGCCTCCAAGGCTTCAAGTTGCTGTGATTGAATTACAAAAAAAACAAAAAAACATCTTATCTTCAAAGGTTAATCTGCCACACATATGTCTGAGGAGCTCTCATGTCATTCAAAAATTATGCGCCCTCCGAGTGGGAGTATGTGCTGCTTGACAATGTTACCGTGGAGAGATGACATGTGGCAGCTTCTGCTCTGAAAATGAAACCTGTTCTGTGTGGGGGAGGGGGAGCTGCAATCACCGTCAGTGATCATGTGTCAGTGCCACAAACAGGTTATCAGCTGGATCACATGTTGGATATGAAAAATAAAAAGTGACTGTGTGTATACCAGCTGCAGCTATCAAACTGACAATGTAATACATTTTTTTAAGGTGACAACAATCTTTTCCCCGAAAGCAGGAGACATATTAATTACATCCTTCAAACCCTTCTGTGGAGATCAAAATATGTGTTCATCCTTTTAAAGTTATGCTAATTGATATGAAGTAACAGTGTGAACTAATGAAAAGTTGAATAGAATCCATAAAGGGTCTACAACATCTACGCATGTAAATTGACTTATTTTTAATTCCATGCCTGCCTTGTGGCACTACATAATGTGTTATACAAACAGACATACTTACTCATCCATTAAGTCGTCTTGCACTGGTCTTTTATTTCTTCTTGTCCAAATATGCCAAAAACTGCTTGTCAGATCCACAGACTACATATAAAGAGGTCAATAGAGCATATAACCCTGCCCTATATGAGAGGCACAGATTTTCCTACATGCTTACAGCATATTTTAATTATGGCATTTCATGATATTGGAAATATTTGAGATGGATGATAATCTCTTCATTACAGTGAGCAACCTCTGTACTGAAAAATAGCATTAATCCGCCAGAGCCTTTTTAATCAAATATCTTGTGATACATGCATCAGGGTGAATCAGAACAACATGTGATGCTGAAGATATATTTGCTGTCACATGACTATTAATGTCCATGTTAAAAATCAGAGCCACACAGCAGGAAGATAAATGCAGTTGATAATGAGAGACTAATGTGGCTCTTTGCACTTTGTAGACTACTTGATAACTTTCTACTTAGATCAGACAAACTGCACTTAATTTAAACAATCTCCATTAATTCTTTTCCATCTAATTGCTCATGCAAACACTCAACTCTCCATCTGTCAGACTCATTAACATTTTATCTGCACCTAAAATACAAACAAGGTACAAGCGACTCTACAACACTTTGATTACGGTGAGTAATAAAATGGCGGTGTAATCGGTATATTACAGAAAAACAAACATTTAGGTGTTGATGAACTGATTCTTGTTGACTTCTGAAGTTATTTTGACATTTATATAAAAAAATACATTTCATAAACTGATATTATTAGAGTTGACCTCTAATCCTTCCTACCTGGAAGCATGAATGATAGGGATAATCAAGGTTTTGTTTAATCATTTCTTAACAACGTGTGGACTTTTCAAAACTGACTAAACATTGAGATCTGAATATCTTACCTTTTACATGTAGAAATGGCTCATTTGTAACTTTTGGAAGAAAATTTTAATTTAATTTAATTTAATTTAATTTAATTTAATTTAATTTAATTTAATTTAATTTAATTTAATTTAATTTAATTTATTGGTTATTTTTATTTATATATATATTTATTCATTCATTCATTCATTCATTTGTTTGTTTATTTGTTGTTGCTGTTTATTACTGAGTCTAGCCAGACTGACATGTTGCTCCACATCAGAGTAATGCAGGATTAATACTTCTTGGAAGCTGTATTAGTAAATGCACCGATGTTCTCAAATTTAGAAGCGTGTGATGAGGCAGAGTTCGCCAGCCCTCTCTTCCCCAGGTAACTAATAATATGATGGACTGGTAGAGGTTATACCCTCTCTCAACCTGTCACATTTTTCTTCCCACTTTGCCCATGTAAACACAAATGATGAATTAGAGCACAACTGTTCAACATAACTTTAGATATTTATATCATCACCTCAAAATTATATTAAAAAAAACATTGCCTAACATTGTCAGAATTCATATCAGGAACTATCTCGTTGTGAGGTGACAGTGATCACCACCCTGCAGCCCAGATTATACAAATAAAAAAATAAGTAAACAGCTTCAAAAGAAGTACTGTTATATTTGTGATGCATAAAATGTTTCACTGGAAAGAAACTTTGATATGTCATCTTCATTTGACTCAGGATTTAAACACAGAAGCCCATTATCACCATCTATATAATGTTTTGCCAGCTGATCCTCACATGCAGCTTTCCCAGCAGACGTATGTTTTCTTATGCATGAGCATGACATGAAGAGGTTGACTATAATATGACGCCTGGGTTTATTTCATCCTCTGATGAATGGCTACATAAGACTGAACATTACATATATGACCTTTTAGGCAAAGACAATTCAGTGAGGCTTTAATGTTGTTTTCATTGCTGGTTCATCTATGATGTAGTTTCCCTACTGCTACTATTTGAGCATGTAAACTGATTTAAAGAGAAGTCATGCTAGCTGTAGATCCTCCAATGACAACTTCAACTATCTCCTCAGTTTCTACGTACTATTATGCACAGGAATAACTTAAAGATTCTTTTATTATCATTGAAATGAGAACCATAAGGAACATTGACAAATAATCAATGAATAGTGGTTGGATGCTGATCGAATATAAAGAATCCCCTTTATTCTGTGATAACAGCATAATCAATGTAAGGTATAGCCCTTTGGTGTATTAAAAGAAAGAAAGAGGTGCATTATTTGACTCACATAGGCAGGTAGGGATAAAGTGCCAGGTGTTTTAGGATGGGACCTCTCTGAAATATTTACCTTCCGCAGGGATTCTTTGTATGTTCTGAATCTAATTACAGCTAGTCAGGGTCAGCATTAATAAAACCTATTTTAAGGCTGGTTTAAGTCTGTCTTTGCAGTAATTATCTTACTATTTATGCATTTCTAAGCTCCATTTCAGTGGGATTCATTAGACTGAAATAAAAGCAGGTCCCTCCCTTGCTGTATTATTCAAGGCTCAGTCAGTCACAGACGGTCATTAAAGTTTCATAGTAAGCAATTTGGTTGCTGAGTTATTTGCAAAAGTGAGGTGAGTTCATATGGTGAGATTGTACCTTTTTTTGTTTTGTTTTATGGCCTGGGTCTCCAAAGTCATCCAGGGCTCTCTGAGTGTTAATTTGTTCTTTATGATACCTGATGAGACTTTTATCAAGAGTCATGGAGTCACCAGGTCACAAAATCTACAATACAGATATCAGAAACACACACACACACGCACACACACATACACAGTGAAATACAGCATTTTTTTTCAGTGACAGAGAGCCAAAAATGGAAGTTTTTTTTTTTTGGTAGAAAAAAAGAACGAAAAAAAGAGGGATAACATTGAAGTCGAAATATTCCCTTTCCTTTTAGTGTTAAAAGTTGACTCCACATGCTGTCATACTTAGTTATAGATCCATGCATTTCTGCATTGCTTGCACAGCACATGTCAGATAACCAGATGAACTAAGTGAAATGTCAGATTTGTTCAACAACATAAATGAAAAATTTATGCAGAAAACCACAAAGAATTCAAAGGAACTTATCATGGGATGATTACAGTGCAGCAACTTGCTCTGATGTCAACCTGAGATTACTTTTTTTCTTTTCCTCCTCATGGGAATCTCTGGCTATTTATTATCCCCATTCTGTTTACCAAAATGACCAGGACCTTGATTTGTTTGTGGATGGCCAACATGATCAAAAATAATGAACTGATTTCTTGGAAAGGACAGCCCTTTGGTTTCCTGCAGAAACAGAAAGGGGAGTTCTGGTGCAAATGTACAACTGAAAAGGACTAACTAATGATAATGTTACATAAAATAATGTTGCATAAAAACTAGATTTTTTTTCTTTTAATAAATTGTGAGAGACTAATGAATGACAGGGATTAATTATACATAAAATAAAATACAAAAAAATAAATTTGACTAGTTAATCTTAATTCTTTAATTTGAATGACTGTAAAATGAGTCATCAAGAATTCTAAGATCATCTGAGTCAAGTTTGCTTTCCATCCCAAGAGCTGAAACCAAACAAGAAGTCTACATTTACTTTTATGCTCCTAATATCTGGAACAAACTATGGGAAAACCCTGAAGTCTGCTCCAAACCTTAGTTCTTTTATTGAGTCTGCTTCCTTTACTTGCCACCACTTTTTCACAAAGCTATAGGGACCTTTCCTTTTGGATTCTATTTTCTTGACTATGTACACTCTTTAAATCATGTATTTTACTCTATGTAATATTCTGTCTGAATACAGAATGCTGAATATAGCACATCAGGTTGCCTTATATATAAAATGTGCTATTTAAATTAATTTGCATTGCCAAAATCCCATCACAAATGACATATTTGGGTTAAAATAATCCTTTTTGCTAGTTCTTTAGGATTTTCCTCAACATAACCCTAATTATAATTTCCCCCTTGGATTCATAAAGTCTTTATTTTATTTTGTTTTATTCTATTTCATTAAAAATGTTTATCTGTATAATTTCACTATTTTACCTCTATCACATTGTGTTGCATTAAATAATTGAATAAATAAAAAACTGAAATAAGACTTTTGTAAGCATAATCAGATGTTCTGATAGCGCTGATGTGTGCAGCTAATACTGAAGGATGTTGCATTCAGAGCTGTATAATTGTCACTCATGCCTGCAGTCACCTTGATGCGTGTGCGTGTGTGAATGAAAGAGAGTTTGACAGTGTGTGTGTGTGTGTGTGTGTGTGTGTGTGTGTGTGTGTGTGTGTGTGTGTGTGTGTGTGTGTGTGTGTGT
>JBBBVU010000012.1:23268349-23280013 GCA_037177055.1 Atherinosoma microstoma
CCCAGCCGGGTAACAGAACAGGTGGATTTGCATGTGGAATTGATACTGATTAGGCAAATGAGTGACAGCCGTAACACCCATCTATAGCAGACAAGACAGACCTCAGCTTGCACCATCAGTTATACTACACGATATTGCTATTTTTCTATCACTACATTGAAGTGACCACTAAAGAAACAGATTAGACATTACACAAGGAAGAGGAAAAATTTAGTGTGACAACAATATGCTCTAACCAGTTACACTTTAATAATAAGATGTTGAAATCTCACCAGTAGTTGATGATGAATTTGATGACTGGGAACAATGAGGAAATGCAGTGGTATTAGATGGTTGTGTAGAAGGTCCACTTACTCCATTTTCTGCACCAGGGCAATAAAGCAAAAGAAAAAAACATAAAGGCTCAATTTAAGGATGTCCAAGTTGGCTAACTAGAATAGTTGGGAAGGTTAATCCCACAAACACATCATAGTGGTGAGTTCAATCTTGAATAGATGACATATGCTACCTACTAAGCTTACCTATCATCCACATCATCATCACTCTCTCTTTCAAGATCAAGTGAGCCACTTCCACGTAACGTTGCTTGCTGTAGACACAAGGTAAGCTACCTCTGCCCAGTCTAATGTTACATTACTCTCTGCGGTGGCAAAAATCGGCAAAAATCAGAACTGTGGGGGGCCCCGGGTTTGGGCTACTCTTTTAGAAAAACGTTAATTTACGTTACTTTGACGTTTATTGAACTTATCAGGGACGATTAATATTAGGCAGCAGTTTGAGTACTAATCCGTAGCGTTACATTTAAAAAAAAAAGAAAAGAGAAGAAATTTAATTTAGTTTGGTAGCCAACTTGCTAAGCTAAGGTGAGCTAACCTACCTTGTTCGTTTTCTTGGGATTTCTCTTGTTCGTCCCCAAAGCCGACATCCACTCTGCTGTCGTGATGGGCCTACCCCCTAAAATCTCCTCCATCATCTCGAGCTGGGGGAAGGAAGATGGGTCAGACCCGCTGGTGTGGTTTTGTTTTTTTGGCTTGTCGTACACTTTTTTAGTGCCACTACCGATGCTTAATTTGATCTGTTTGTGCACATCTGAGCCAGTTAACGCCTGCCTTTTAGAGGTGCTAAACATAGGCGCAAAAACAGCCACCGCAATCCGTTTAGTAAGTCACACTGCACGTGCAAAGCTGATTTATTTGCATCTACTCCTCCCAGTTTTTTGCGTGTTCTGGCAGAAACACCCAGATTGCATATCCATTCAAGGCAAAAGCGCAAAATGCATAGTGACGCTATTTTGATGGTTTTACAGTTTACTGTTTTACTGTTTGTGCCAGGTTAATAAATCAGCTGCAGCATGTTTTTGCACATGTTATCAAATTTGCGTGTGTTTTAAGAGGCGCAAACCTTTGATAAATCAGGGCCCATGTTTCTGATTTGTTTTGATGGCACACTGGAATTCATTATGCCAAACAGAGCCAACTTTATTGATAAAGCATTTTATAACAGCAGCTACTGAACAAAGTGCTGAAAAATTTAATGAAATAACAAAAACATTAAAAGACATAAAATCAGAAATAAATAAAACAGAAATAAGAGAAATAGTAAGAAAAAAAAACAATAGAAGGATTCTCATACTGGGTGAAACACCAATGAAAAGAGGTGTGTTAAGAAGGAATTTATAGTTGGACAGTGAAGAGGCCTGTCTAACCTGCAGTTCCACATTTGTGGTCCCGCCACAGAAAAAGCTTTGTCTCTTCTGAGATTCCGCCGCATCCTCAGCACTTCCAGGAGCAGCTGATCAGCTGACCTGAGGGACTGGGAGGGGGAGTACATGTGTAACAGCTCAGAGAGAGCAAATTAACAGAGCAAGAGAATAGTCAAGAGTCATCATTGGACTGGTTTTGACTGGCTGGGGAGAGCTCAGAGAAGAGACAGGATGTTGAATTAGCCTGTGTTGGGGGGGTGGTGAAGTGCAAAAAATCTACCAAAGATTTGTAGTTCCTCTTTGATGCTCAACATGCAGAAAATAATAAACAGAATGACACTATTAAAACAATGATCCTCAATCCTGGCTCTTGAGAGCCGGGTCCTGCAGGTTTTACAACTTTCCCTGCTGCAACACAACTGACCTGATCAGTGGGTAATTGGGTAATGGCTTAACATCAAGCTCTATATGTTTGAGTCTGAATCAGGTGTGTTGCAGCTGGGAAACCTCCAAAACCTCCAGGACACCCCTACCCTCAAGGACCAAGATTGATGATCCCTGTGTTAAAAGATAAAAAGAACAGATTGTTTTTATTTTTCAATGTTTGATTGAGCTCTGGAATAAGTCATATTTTGATATTTTAATTGCTTTTTATGATTTGATATGAAGTGATTCAGAAATAAATCAGCATGTGATAACATCCATCATTGGATCCTGAATCTCACCGAATCGGTATAGTAATTTGGCTGAGTATGTGAAATTGACGAACATTTTTTCGTCATCCATTGAAGCGATTTAACATTGTATCGTGATCAAACTTGTCCTTTACATCCTTTCCAGGTATTTAGTAATACTTCAGTTACAGTTTTCTCAGGGCTACCCTCCCAGAGACCATGAAGGCCTGTACCCTTACATGCAGTAGGTGTTGACATATTTTACACATAAAATAAAACACTCTTTCATGTTAAATCCACTTCACATGCAACAGCTATAAATATCTGTTATCTTTCAATATTTCAATACTTCAATATTGCATAAGGGTTTATTTTTTTAGAGCAGTCCACAAAATGAAGGATTCATCAGTTTTCAATCTTATTTAAACTTAAAATGAATGCCTTCAAGGAATTACTCCTTCAACCAATTTTAATATGCTGTTGTTGAGGAATCTACTGTTCTTCTCCAGACTGATTTTGTTGTTTGGAGAACTAATGTGTTATGCGTTGCAACATTTCCATTTTGCTATAACTCCAGGGTTGAACATCAAGTCTTGGTGTCAGACACTCTGACAAATTGTCCCACAATTTCACACAGGCTTTCAACAATCCATCATAAAAGAGAAATGCATTTCAGAAGAGGCAGAGAAACCAATTTCTCTGTTGACAGCAGCCTCAATAGACCACAATGCAATGTAGCCTCTTGATATGTGGTGGTTTGAGTGAGGGATATGACTTTTCTGACTTTCACACTCACTATCGCTGTTGCTATACCCTCTCTGACCCTACTTCTTAGAAGACTGTTGAAAGGCATTTAGAGAAATTCATGTAATCACTAACTGAAGTTAAAGCAGATGAGGTAATTTGAGGGAAGTTACTCCCCCTTCTCTCTCTCTCCAAAAAAAGAAAAAATATATATACTGGCCTACACTGAATATCACAGACTGATGATACATAAAAGTGTAAGTGTATCCAAGGGTGGATTTTTCGATTAAGTCTTCAGACTGGGTCAGAATTGTGGAACAAAAGAACTATTTCAGTTCTCCAGAAAATGTGCTCTTTGAAAAGAGTGTGCAGATATCAGTGAATTTCTAATAACTTCACAAAAATATGAATCCCATATTAAGTGTCTTATTACTATGACATATCTATCAATCAGTGATCACATGGCCTGGATTCCCTCCGTTTAAGCCTCTGTTCACTCAGTCACCGACACCTCTCCTTAAATGGGATTTGACAGCTTATCTAGCACTTTATGAAAAGCTGAGCACTGCAGACAGAATGAATAATATAACATGAAAATATTGGACATAAAAATTTATGCCATTTCTGGTCACAGTAGTCATGCTCATTTTTTAACTTAGCTTGAAGCAGTTACTGCCTATTTAGTCTTTCATTGTATTATGATTAATTTTATTAGACTTGTTAAGACAGTCTGAAACAGTGTTCCGCTTGCTGTTTCTCTTTGATTCTCTGCAGAAGTGCTTGGAAATGATGCTTGCAGTAAAAGAGAATGAAATGTCCATGTAACACATAGCTGCATGTCTTAAAAAGTTGGTGGACTGCCATTTGTAACTCCACCCTCCTCTGTATAACAGTAATATTTCTTTTCTTTCTCTCTCTTTTTTTTTTTTTTTGCTGAAGCATTTTGATTTAATGTTCATGTCTACCTCAAAAATAGTATTTCCCCAGCAGAAACTAGAACTCTTTTATCATTTAGCTTCAACACCTCAGTCGGTCTGAAGAGACAAACTGGTGAGTCAGTCAGCAGAAACTGAGAATGATGCAGCATCTCCGCCATCTTCACCAGGGGATATTGTGAAATATGAGTATCAATGCACAGACAAGCTGACAGTGATTATGCTAATGTTTTTCAATTGTTACCCATGTTATTTATCAGTGTTTATTACTGACGTTTTATTAATGTCTGTCAATGCAAAGTGTGTTCATTATAGGGATCTGTGTGACAAGATTCACCACAAAATTACATCTATAAAACATTGTTCTTTTTCCAGGGTGGACTAACACAGTAGTAACACATTTTGATGTCAAACTGCAAGATTATTTTCTTCTACTTCAAGAAGTGCAAGTAGAAGAAAATAAGGCTTAGTCATAGATAACAATCTTCACTAAATGTAAATATGATCATTTGGGTTTAATGCACTGAAATACAAAAACATTCTACACTACAGATGATCTAACAGGGTTGCATGTTTCGAGACACAGATACTTGATGGAGAGTGTTATAAATATATTTGATTTGAAAAGTACTGTGGGAAAAGGGTGTAAAGTCAGAAGGGGTCATGAGTCCTCTCCACTAATGCAGCTCTTAATTAGAAAAACAGCATGTTTAGCCGAGGTGGATGTCTTAAGTCTGTAATTAGTTTAGTAGCTAATTGGTCATGCACTAAACTGACAAAATCTGAACACATGCTGTGTCTGAGCGTACAGAGCAAGAGCGCATACACATTATCATTGAACAGTGAACTTAACTAGAATATTTTCAACTGAGAAAAGTGAAGTTGGGGTTGTTCATATGCACACCAAGTTGTTCAGCGTAAATAACAGCTTATCTCTTTAGCTTCTAACAACACAGCCGCCTGTTACTACCAATCCACATGAACATTTGAAGTTTTATTAAGAACAAATTCCACCTGAAAAAAAAAAAAAAACTCACATTGCGATGCAGATTGCATCCAGTGGATCAGAACATCAGACAAATGGGCAGCCTGAAACAGCAGACCGATATGGACAGCTCAAGGAAATGTCTGCCCGTGAATGACAAGAGCAAGAAATCATTTTCAAAGACTGCGACCCTTTGCCAGCAACCTAAAGGGTTGAGCTACATCTGTAAAATGATGTGGTTTTAGTTTTCCCGCTGCATCATACATAGGCTATGCATCACTTTCCACAACTTTTAATGGGGCAACTGTGAACTCCAGCAGTCAATATCTAAATATCTGCACAACAGCAATGGATTAATTTGACTTAAGATAATCTGTTCAGAGGAATCCAACAAGTTGCACCATTAAAAAATAAAGTGTTGTCCAAACTTTAGTCCTCTGTGGTTTTATCTTCAATACTTAACTGCATCACATCATTTTATTACCAGCTTCTGAGCCAAAAGAAGCTTTTGCTCCCTGACCACATATCAACATATCAATATGTTCATCACCTACTATCTTGTTAAACACAAAGCTCTGTGTTTATTAGATCCAAATAAACTCTTACAGCAAAACGAAAACTAACTCTTGAAGGACTTTCAAAGTTTTACACAGTGGTCCAGCTTCTCATCAGGCAAACAGCTGCGATGGTAGAAAAAGGTGTCCTCGGGTGAAATAAACATCACGTTTTCCTAAAGCTAATAACAACTACGCTATTGCTGTGGTGCAATTAAACCCTATCAAGTGTAACACTAACTGCTGTCAGCCTCAACATTTAGAAAAGGGATATTTTTAGCAGCTTCCATCCATCGCTGTCATGTTTCACACAACCGTTTCACAGCTTTGCAAATGAACTGTTGCGGTTATGTTGATTTGAGTGAACTGTGACTCAATGAGGACTGTTATGTTCCGCTTTCTAGTCCAAATTTCACATGAATTGCAAATATTTCACGCCAACTCTTGATCTGTCACCTGGAATACCTCAATGAAATCTTGAGGAACAATAACAGAAAAATTACCCATGTGTGAATGAGTGAAAGTCATCACTTAAAAAGATTGATTGAACAATTAATATTGCATTCATAATAATAAAAAGAATGAATGAGGACTGCATTAATATGTGGGAGCATATTTTGTTAAAGAACAAACGTGAAATAGTTCATTTTTGTAACTGTGAACATCCACAAGACTTCAGATGATGGTGCTGAATCATTAGTTGAAGAATTGTCCATTTAAAATAATCACAAGACAGACAGCTACCAGATAAAAAGTGTTAGAAAAGTCAACACATTTCACCAAAAAAGAGAGAAGAAGGTCAATGTGACTCTGTAGGAAAAGACGTGGAGACCTTGTAGTTAGCTGTAATTATCCTCTAGGGATTGGTAACAAATTTTGATGGCAGTTCATTCAGTGATCATTAAGATGTTCCAGTGTAGACCAAAGTCATGACAGACTGACTGAGTCACTGTTGCCCTTAAAGCCATGTCACTAATGTGGTTATAGAGACCAGAGGTTCGAAAAACCAACCTTATTCATCATATCTATCAGATGTTTAATCTAAATCTTACCATCAGATTTAGGCTATAATTCCACAGATGTCACAGCACTCTGAGCAAATTGACTCAAGGAATGAAATGTTGCCAGTGTCACATGATTTCTGTGTGATAAGGATGATGACTGCTATAGAAATGTTCAGATATTTGCTGCCGTGTAATTTATAGTGACATGTATTGTGTACAGGTGGTGGGAGAGGAGGAGTTCATCTCTGTTTTCACTGACAGTGCCACTGAATATTTTCAAGTCAACCAAGTGGGTCAGCCCGTTGTTACGCCAGAATATTTTTACTTGCCGTAACTAAATGGCATAAAATGCACTCTGATCAGCGGGGTGTTTCAGCAACCAAATTTAAAATGCTTTTTGGATTTGAATGAGTAGACAAAAAAAACAAATAAATCCACTCCATGCTGGGCAAAATTATACACAATTTGGTTATTCACCAGAAAGAAAAACAATACTATCTACACAATACAGTGTGTGGGGCACATCATCCTCTTAGGATTATCCTTGCCCTGACTGAACAAAATTTAAACGGGCCTTTGCAGATTTTTAGACTTTCTTTCCGTTCAATTCTCCACTCCCCAGGTACTTTGCTCCATGTTTTCATGCCATTTCATTTCTGCAACATCCTATTCCAGTCATGTTTCCTTAGACCGTGGAAAAACAAATAGGCCAGCAGATCAGGTAGCGTGCAGCAGATCTGTAACCAGACTAAATTATATGTTTGTGCACATAGTTGACAGTACACCTCTGTAAATTTGGTCAATGTTTTTGTCAGAAAGAGAGTGTGCATGAGGCTAAAAGTGAAGAGCATTTTACAATAAATCACAACAGCAGAAAACACATTGGACTTTAACATGAAAGCTACAGTCTTTTCTTTTATAAGGTGTCCAGGGAATCTAAAGCACTTTTTCTTTTTTCACATTTTGCAAACATTTACAAGTGGGGCTGCAAGCAGGACCGCAAATGTCAGTCGGACTGGATATTTTGCCGAGTTTAGCTTAGCAGGTCCATTGTTTTAAGTCCAAGAATCATCTGACTGAGCCATTACATGAATAGATCTGGTGATACTGAAGAGTTCAAGGTGAGCAGATGTGCAGCAGTAGTTGTATGTGATACTTTATTTAAGTTTGCCTGGTCATTCATCATTTGATACAGGTATCGACACAAAAGCAGTCATCATTACTCATAAGTGGAGAGTCTTGTCTATCATGCTTGATGTGATATGAATAAAACCACCAGTACCACCTTTTTGCATCCTGCACTTTCCTGTGTGCTCTACCCAGGTGCCTCTCTGGACTATTCCCAAGTGCATTTCACATGGACAATCTGCTGTTTAGATCCATAGACATTCTACAGTTTAAAGCTTAAGTGATGCAAACTACCAGTCAAAAAATGATTCACCTTCTTAAGCTACAATTTGACTGGATAAAGATGGAAATGAATATCCTGGGGTTTTTAAGGGGATTGCAGATTATTTCAGTCATGGGTCTTTTGCATTTCCATTGAGGTCTAGGGTGTGAGGTAGATTACAGTAGAAGCATCTCTTCTCACTGGAGTGTTGAAGCTACAGAGCTGCCAGCAAAGACATGTAGAACAGTGCAACTAGTAAAAACAACTGTGCTTCGTCTTTATTTGGTCCAAATGTGTCAATAATACTAATTTCTGCAAGTTGTTGGTGTTTTTAAATACATGAGAGCTTTGAAAGACTCAGGCCTTTTTTTCAGGCATTAACATTTTATACTTCGTCACGATCAGCAATCTCTCTTCTCATTTGTTATTGAACTTCTTCAACCACCGCTGCGTGCACACTGTCTTCTCAGCCTAATGAAGAAGGTATGAATTGTTTAGTTTAAATGTGGTGCTTACAAATAGTATCAGCTACTCCTGCCGTGCAACTTAAAGTTAACAGATTATAAAAGTGGTTGTGAATATTAAAGGGTGAGAGAGGCAACAGTTAGAGTTTAAGCTGACCATTTGATTGGACCACTGTCCTTATCTTCCATGCCTACAGGTATAGGGGAATAAAATTATATAACCAACGTTTGTTTAGAGAAAACATTGAAGATACTCTGCAGCTTCAAACATTCTCTGTGGGAGATCATCATACATGTAAATGTGGCTGAATTCCCTGCAAACACACTGTCTTTGAGTCAAATGAATTACAATTTATTCGGATGATGCTGCAGTCATACAATCAGGATTTTATTAGAACATCAAAGTGAAAATGCTTTAAGCAACTGTGAGTTGACATTGAGTCTTAATGAGCTGTTTTGAAACAATTTCTGATGCGTTTTACCATGTGACGAAAGAAACAGAGCAATGTGTTGTGGAAAGCAGCTTTATTTGGAATTCTGACTTATTAATATGCTTTTTTGTGCTTCACTGTTAAAGATGCAAAGAGATGGGACTTTGGAGGATGTGGGGGGTTCCGGTGTTCATTTATGCACGAAAGAGCGATTCAATCTCTAACTGCATGATTTGGATGTGTTAGTGTTGTTTTGAGGGCTTCTGTGTCATACATTTATGTTCAGACTAAGACGTTTATATGCATTTTAAAAGCCCAGTGTTGGACTGACTGGCACAATAATGTTTTACTTATTATGTGAACACCCTATATCCTTAAAGCTTGAAGTAGTCTCATAAGTAAAGTGCTCCCTCTGCAGAACCTGGTTTGAGGGTGAAATATATCCCCTGTTAGACCTCTGGTTCCTGCTGTAGAAAGCAGACCAAGAAAAAGAAAATATTTCGTTATATTTTGTTTCAAAGGAAGCCTTATTTTCTTGTATCTTTATAAAAAATAAAAAAGTGGTCTTGCGCAATACTTTTCCAGGCCTTCTTAAGACTTTTCAAAGTTATTTTCTTTTTCACTCATTTTCAATCCATTTACCTCATGATTTTCAAAGGAATGTTTTTTTTCTTTGTTTTTGTTTTGGGGCCATGAATTATTTAAGCACAGAAAAGGCACCTATGGGAAGACATGCCTCGACCCATCACTGATTACTTAGTAAAGAACCAGATTTCCCAGGTAATATACTGTAATAAGAAATAGGGGGTGGCTCAAGACTTGTACAGCACTGTGTTAGTGAATCATTTAACAAGTATCATGACTAATGTCCATAAGCATATGAAAGTTGGGATTATCCGTAATGATTTAGACAGTCAAAATCTTCCTTTACTGTGTATTTTGGTACCTCAAAATGTTAATCACAAAGTAGACAGTGTATCCCACTTGCAATTCCCCCCCTAATTCTTCATTCTTCCTGTCTGCGTCTCAAATGCTGGTTATGATAAGTTCCTTATTATCTCTTTTTGCCACCAGAAAACATAAACATACACTGCAGAAGTTTTAATGTGCCGCATGACCTTGTGTCAGTCCCAAACAGTGCATGACCTGTAGCATGATGTTGTTGGTTAGTTAATCCCAAAATCAGAACAAATCAAGTCTTAAAAAGGTCCTTTATGAAAGTGTCTATATAGAGCGAATTGGCTCTGAACCCTGCTGGGCTCACCGTTCATTGTTTTGTAGCAAATGGTAGAGCTGTAAGCCACTCCAATCAGCAGGTGGTTGTACCTCACCAAAGCCCTGCATGTGTTCATGGCAACAATTTTTTGAGGCCTCATCCAGTGACTCATTGGATGAGGCTCATATCCAGCTTTTAAAAATCTCCTCCTGTCAAAGAGAGAGACATATTACCGCCTCGGTTAATAAAAGAATGATAACATTGATCCAGCAGATAGATTTAAAACACAAAGCTAATTGTATGGATGTCAGAAAAAAAAAGTACAGGGATACTGCAAGTTCTACAAAGCATTCTCACTGCTGATAAATCAGTAAGTGAGATTATCCATGCCGCCAGGAGGAGAGGCATTTCATCAATTTGAGCTTGAGACTTTGTATTGATTTCATGGCACATACATATCTAACATTACTGTTTTTGGTGACTCTTGGATCTCAGTCAATCCCCACATCCACAGAACACTGAGGCTCACTGGAGTGGCAGAACCGGGAGGTCATGCTCTTTTGTTTTTCCAGAAATAGTTTTTTACTCCCTTTCTTCCACCCACTTGTCATGCAGTTTTTGTTCTTTTTGATAGTCTGTATTTCACAGACACAAATGCAGTGGATTTTGAGTTTATATTCTATTTAGTTAGTTCTTTTTTTCACTCGAACTAGATTTTGTCTTTTGTCAAATGAATCACAAAAAATGGACCACTCTTAAATGGAATATGTTGTCCTCCATATTAAAATAGCTTGATTCAAACTTTGATGTCTACTGAGGATATCACAGAGTTATGGAAACCATCATCCTCCAAAGCATTTTATTGCCTGCAGTTCATTTTTGTGATACTGTTTTCCAGCCACAGTCACTATATCACAAGACATTAGATTTTCTGAAATATCTCTTTTGTGGTAAAACTTGACATTTCAGTCCCACAACATGCTTGAAATATTCAAGACAGGGCCTCCGTGCATTTAGACATCTCAAGTGAACAGAAACTAAAGCTGCTGACATGAATCATTAGCTGCTGCTTTTAGTTCAATCTGCATCACGACAACCCACAAGTCAGATACATGCGCAATTCAAAGATATTACTGGAGTCCTTGAAGAGTGTATGCACACCCACAACATTCACAGTGACATTTATCTTTCATTACCAAAGGGTTGTGGACATGGTAGTAGTTACATCTATCTGGAAAGGGAGGAAATCCATCATTAAACTCTTCATTTTGTGCTGTCTTTATCAGATTAAGCTTGTGGTTTTTTATTTAGTTAAGTAACAATCACTGCAACTTATGTTGCAGTTATGTTATGTTGGAAGTTCATAAATAGGCTTTTAAAGCAGCCTCAAGGACAAAATTCTTGAGGAACCCTTTATTTCTTCACATTTTGCTTTCAAAAGGCCAAACTACCTTGTTATGATTTAAAGGGGTCTTGAGCAACAGCTCTCCAAGGCAAGGCAAGGCAAGTTTATTTGTATAGCACATTTCATGTACAGGACAATTCAAGGTGCTTTACATACAAAC
>JBBBVU010000012.1:23280113-23297254 GCA_037177055.1 Atherinosoma microstoma
AATGCTGCCTCTCCGTGTTTAGTTCTGACTCTGGGAACTGAAAGTAGACCTGAACCTGATGACCTGAGGGATCTGGTTGGTTCATAACAAACCAGAAGTTCTTGAATGTATTTTGGCCCTAAACCAGACTTTCTTGTAGTCTTCCAAAGTTTTTCTTTGGACATTGGCTACTGTTTCACTTGTTTTTAGTCCAGTTTTTGTACCTAAATGAAGCTTTTTCTTTTTTCTTTCTTTTTTTTTTGACAAAAGGCTGTCAAATTCAAAGAAGAGCTTCAGAAAGACGTTACAATTACAAGACAGCCTGTCTAAAAGGTTTCAGACTGTGTTGAAATATAAAGGTGCATATAGCACATATTGATGCAGGGCACACTGGACTGGTCGCCAGTCCATCATAGGGCCAACAAAGAGGGACAAACAACCATTCACGCTTACACCATTTAGTGAGATTTGCTAAAGGAAAAAAAAGTTTTATTTATTTCTTCAAAGACAGGCTTTTTTCCAGCTGGGAATGAAGGCTCTAGGGTAATTTTATGCTTAATGAAAACCATACATATGAACCCTTTCGTTCATAGTGTCCACTACAGTTGACAGCAGTTTTCTAATATATTCATGGGTGGGAATGGTATATGTAAATTTGCCACTTCAGTGAATATCAATGACTCATCCAATAGCTACACTGTCACTCACTATTGAAAAAATATTTATTTATGCAGATACATACAATATAATTACCAAATTTGCTTTATTGATAAACAGGAGAAGAAATTATAAAGCCATATTTTTTTATAGAATATTCATATTATAGAAATATGAAAACAGTGATTTATAGATATTTTTGGAAAATATATATAAATAAATAGAAAGGAAAACATGATTTAGAAATAAAACATCATCACTGTAGATGTCTGTAGAAGTCAAATATTGTATATATAAAAACATGTGGCTCTCTTTCTTAATAATTCATGCAAGAAAGGGTTAATTTTGTTCTACCGCCTATCTTTCAGTCATTTTTTTGTTTGAGATACTGCCTTTTGCATTTGTGGCAATAATTTAATAATTTACAGCTAAACAGCATGATTACTTTTGGAATTAAGAAAAAAAATGACTGCAAATATGAGTGAGAAATTCAAGGATAGAAATCCTAAAATTGAACTTCCTGACATCTCAAAATTACTTCCATTTATCATAAGCCAACAACTGTCGGCTCTTTTTACAAGAATCAATGCTGCAGTTTATCAGGTTCCTAAAAAAACCTCAGCTGGCCTTCTTAACAGAGCGGTTGCAGGACTCTGAGCTCTGCTCACATTCATGAACTTCTCACCCTTTCATGCAAAGCAAGCCCAGTCGCCCTGCAAAGAAATTCCATTTGGCTGCTTGTGACAGTAATGACAAGGTTTAAGTCCTTCATAGATAAGGGCTTGGATAAAGAGCAACTAGCAAAGTTGGAGCTTTTTTGATCAGCCAGTTCAGTATGTCTTCTTCAATACTTAAGTTGCTAAATGTTCAAATTTAACAATGTAAACTTTGTATTGCTTATTCGATTTTGGTGAAAAAAAAACCCCCCAAAAATTCAGATTTTCAAATGCACTTCAGACACAAAAGAAACAAATACATTTTAAAACCTTCCCCAAACATGCCTTTGCTGTGCTGAAATCATTCCCTTGTTTCTTTATAGATTATTAATTTTACATTACCCAAGATACTTGTGGCACCACGAGGATAGAGCTCAGGCAGAGGTCAGCTGGGGTGGGCTTACTGGTCATACAATTATTCATGAGTAAGTCATAAACCCAGACCCTTGGGAGGGTGATAGAGCATTAGAGATTTGTATGGCAATTTTCCAAACATGCCCTGAAACCGTCTGCTCATTCTGGACAATTCTTTCCTTGTTTATGCCGCATCGGTTCATAAGAATGCAGATATAGTTATGTTTGAGTTTTGGGAGTTTCCACTTCCTTCTGCTCACTAATGGCCACTTTCATTAATAATAATATAAAAGATGTAGTCTATTTTTTCTTATCACTTCTTTGCTCATTTAGTCAGTCAGGACAAGATAGTAGAGACCTTTCAGACACATTCAAATGATTTCCTTGGTTCAACTAAGTGTCCAAAACCCTAAGTATTCTAGCAACATTTTCTCGGTAAAGCTGTACTATTTTCAAGTATTCGTTCATTTTAGCTGTTATTAAAAGGACTTTTCATTTACCCACAGACCATGCTAGTGGAGCTGAAAGGAACCGACCTTCCATCGTGAGCAATTTGGGTTTCAGTTGTGATTAGTGGTTCACCCACTCCACCAGCTGAGCCATTGCTCAACTTATTACCCCTTATGTGAGGTTTGGGTCACCCTGACCCACTTCCAAAATTGACCAAAAGATAAAGAGTATTGTGAGACCCCTCACAAATACACAAGGCTTCAGTGTGGTATAAATACCTTTTTGTTTCCAAAACAGAGTAATAAGTGTTGGGTAACAAAAATGAACACTACACAAGGTTGAATTGTTTCACTTATTCAAGCAGTTCTGATATACATTTGATCATGTTTATAAGAATTTATATCTAAAATTTATCTTAATATTTGATTTGTGTTGTTTAAATGTTCACTGTGTCATAGGATGCATACATAGGATGTATCGGGGATTCATTTTCTGTTTTATTTAGTTGTTTTTACTAATCAGCTGAGTTTTTAACCTATTAAGGGTTTTATTTAGGACGTGGGAACAGTACAGTGAATAAACAAGGGCTTTACGTCTACATTGTTGTAGTTTACTTAATTTTCTTTTCTTTCTTTTTTCCTTTAACCTTCAACATTCAGCTATGTGACACTGGTACAAGTGCTATACCTCATTATGTAAATAGTCACAGCAGTGTCTCTTATTTTCCACAGAACTTTACAGAGCGCACAGAGCCACCCACAAACTAAAAAAAAACTTAGATGATATTATACTTTACCCATAAGATCTACATGAAACTTGTCATAAGTACACATTGCACTCATGCAGACACTGAAACCGAGTCAGATGCAATCCTGAGTCATGATGGCCATACTGTAAGTATGTATGATGGTGACTGTCTCTTTGTATGTGTGTTTGCAATTGACAGCAGGTCTGTCCTCTGAGTATTTTGCCTTCTGCCTAAAGCACCCAGGGACTGGATCCAGCCATTGGCCATGGATGTGGCTTACTGTGCAGGACAATGAAAACAGATGTTTGCTGTCATTGTGGAAAGGCAATGTTGTCCAAGTGAATCTGCATGCAGCTAGAGCATGGACAGCCCAAAGCAAATACAGATTGGTTAGAAAAAAAAAAAAGAATTAATGTTGAGTAATTGCATCTGAAATTGAGTTTTATTATTTTATTTTATTGATTCTTTATTTATACAGATAATCTCTTTCAGACACAGTCTCATATCCAAAAGAGACCTGTTTCAAATAAGCATGTAAATTGATAGAAATATGTCAAGTACATTTGCATGGGTAAATAAACAGATTCCACAAATGATTTCTCAAATATAGTTTCTAAAATTAGCCATGAAAGTTGAGATTGGATGTTATGCAAGCCTTTGGACTTAAAATTGCCTTGGTAATATCGGTAATGGTGATAGATTTGAAGATTACTACTTTTTGTAAGAACGCTAAGATGACACTAGATGTGTGCTGTGTGCATCACCTCCTGTTGTGCCCACATTTGGTCACACAACACAGTCATGTGTTCTAAAAAAACAGCAAGTGAATTTGTTGGAAGCAAGTGTGAGATTATGTCCTTGTTGGTAATCTGTACTGAAGAATATAGCCGGAATTCCTATTGGCTAATTAACATTAGAAACATAGAACATCTGAGATGTATGACAGTGCCAGTTCTAAATGGAATACGGCTTTCCTCCTGTGAGACAGATTTAGTGTTAATTCCAAAATCTTCCTCATCCGTATTTACACAGATAATTGGTTTGAGAAATGCAGCAACAAATACAATTAGTTTTGATCTCTTCATACTATAGACCTGAATCTTGTCCACAGTTAACTCAGAAAAGGACTGAGTTTACATCTTTTCTGCTTTTCATCTTTGTGTTTTATACTGAAGCTTGTTCAGAGCCAAGACCACAGCAATAATTTGTGGTACTGAAATGACTGATATCAAGGATATGGACACTTGCCAAATGAGTAAATCCTGTGATGACTCATGTGTCAGGATTGAGCCTTGAAGTTTCACCATTGTTTGTGCAGTACAAAGATGTCAGATTTTTGGAGATAAATGATTTAGGCAAAGTCCTTGGTGATGGACAGAGCCAGCTCTACGATGCTAAGAGTTGAAAAAATTAGAATGCGAAACATTTTGTTTCACATCTATCATTTGAGACTTATTCTGAAAATCTAATGTTTTCTGGGTATCATTTATCCTAAAAATAAAAATTAACCCAGTTATGAGACACTTAGTTCTTTTACTCAGTGATTATGTATATATTTGGGGGAAAACTAGCATTCATTCAAAGTTAAAGATCTTAAAGTGTTTACTTCATCACTGTAGAGCACTACAGCGGTCAGCAACGGAGCCACAAATGAAAATGTTCTGGCTTTGAAAATGTTGTCCTTGCCATTTATTATTATTGATAAAATTCCTTTTTATTTATTAGGAATGAAAAATTGGAAGGTGGAGGTTGCTATGTTTTAAATATATATCTTATGTAATGTAAAAAACATAATACAAAAAAATTCATGACACAAAATAACACATGAAGAAACATGGGGGGGGGGGGAGCAGCTATGCTAAGTAAAATGTACTTTTTTGCACTTCCAGAAAAACATGGACAAATTTGCTAAAGTACTAATGGACTAACAATGATGCATCAACAACAGACACTGCAACAATGAAAAACAAAACAAACAAACAAAAAACAAAAAAAGAAAATATGGCAAGACATATCTTGCTCTGGGGTTGACTAGCAAAATGGTGGATAATGAAGAGAGACCACAGTTTGTCATATGTCTCAAAAATATTAATATTAGCATCTGACAGTATGAAGCCAAACATTACAACACATGGCTCAAAGGGAGCATTGACAGGAGGGGGGGGGAGATTAGAGGAAGTGCCACTTTCAAATCTTACTTGCTCTCCGGGAGGGGGAGGACTTCAGAGTAGGTGCCACTTTCAAATGCTAGCTCTCCAACATTACCAACTCTAGCTTTAATGGAGCAAAATATCATGTTGCAATTCAACACAACACATTCTGAAACACACTGCACACCGTTCTCTTCATCAAACATACCAAAGTAACTTAATTGTGGACAAACTTAAAATGTTTTGATTCAAAAGTATATTTGAGCTTGAGCACATATTTCTGTTGATATGAACAAGAGCTCCAGCAGAGTTTACTACATGGAGCAGTTATTATAGCAAAGCCCTCTAAAGATAAAAGTTCTTTTCACCGTGCACAACCGTTAGCCAGTCCAAATTCTGATAGTATAGTTAAAGTGTGAGCCATTTGGTCCACATGTTTGATGTTGTTGAGTGTTTATTTTGAGGGAATTATTATGCAAGATAAATATTTATCTTCTTTTTCTGTACTTGGGGTGTGTAGTTTTGCAGATTGTGTCAAGTGTTTTGAGTCATTTTCTTCAAACACATAAATGCATATGAATATGCTTTTGGCAAGCAATGTTATTTTTAGGTGAAGATTTCTGGTGTCTCTTTGTAGCCCAAGAAGCGGTTTGAGTGAGCTTTTGTTGCATGCATGTTAAATCTGTTAGATATTATCTATCCTAGAAAAAGTACACTGGATAAGTACCTCATGCAACCCCACTTTCAAAAAAACAGAAATCTTTTTAAGGAATACTTAAAAGATACCAATTAATCTGTTGGCTTAAAGGCAAAATGCTTTTAATCATTGTTTCTACTTCCTAATGCAGTATACATGTTATTTTCTCTTATGTATGTGCTACACTGAACCAAGCCCTGGAAACATTATACCTCCTTTCATCACACTTCAGTAATTAACATAACAATGAGTGGCCAAATTAAGTTATATCAAAGCATGTAATCCATACATGCAAAGAAAACCTGTTTCCTGAAGAGTCTAGGATGTCTAATTTTTGACATCCCAGTCAGCTAAAATTAACCATCAAATCTGAACAAAGACCATGTTGGCCAAGTAATTTCCTGCAAACTATTGCCTGTTTTTTTTTTTATTATTTTAGTTTTCTCCAGTTTGATGGAGAATTTTATCATCTTTCAGAAAGAGCTCACTGCTTTTATGTTTTTGTCTCATAAACCTAATTTCCAGCAGCAGCTGTTAGCTTAAACAGGAGTTTTATTACTGTGAGAATTTAAATAATGTCTGTCAATTATTGTACTGTACACTAACTTTCCACAACCTGCTAATTTGAATGCAGTCGATACAAAAAACAGTTAATGACCCAAACTTGGTGACGGTTTCACACTTAACATCACACTGTGTGTTCAGTTATTACTCAGATTGCACTCCTGGGAATTACTTGAAAAGTCCTCACATCAGTTCAAACTGTGGTTTAATCTCAATAATCTCAATGTGTAACTAAGGAAATATTGGGACATATAGTTTATGCGTGTTTAATTATTTTCAATATTATCAATATTATTAAGATACTTTACTGAATCAAGAAATATTCCCTTCACCGTTGTCTGTGTAACTTTTAGACTTGACAAATGACTTCACAAAATCTCAATTAATTATTATTTTCTGCTTTTCAACAATATTTCGAAGCCCTTTTCATTTTAATGCCATAAACCTTCCATCCAGTCTGTTAGATTCTTCATCTGCTTACGATAATCTTTCACTGGAGCTAAAAACACATCCTCTACATGCTGTTCAAAGAGGTGTTTTCCTGCTTCCCTCCCGCTGCTCCTGGGCTGAACGTGTTAGGGCAGCTGATCCTGGATAAATTTGCTGTCATCTTAAATTTCCACCACACCATTTGTAGATGATTCTCCTTAATGTGCATGATTTATTTCAAGTAAGATCAAATAAGACCAGCTAAGATCTTTATATATTCTTTGACAGTCATAAACATCTGCAACTTTTTCTTTTTTCAGTTTAGATCTTTGCATGATGGCACCATACTGAAATAGTAATGAGAGCAGCATACACTGGATGATATAATTGGTTTTAATAATTTCGTTCCACCTGTTCCATCTTTAAGGTTGTCGTAAACTTTGTTGAAAGTCAGCAAATCATCTGACTTCATCTATTTGCAACTGCAATTGATCCCTAGTTTGCAGTTATGTGATTAGTCCCCACTGTAACTGTATTTAAAGAAAATGTTTTCATCCTATGTATTAATGTTCTTCATAGGTTTCCATGCTCACTCATTTCCTGTTTTGAGCTTAAATCCAGTTAACCTTCTTGAGGCATGCAGCAAACATTTCTAAGGCCCTTGTGGCCTAGGTACTCACATACCATCCCATTGCAACATAAAATGAGATCTGTGCCCTTATTTGCACCAAGGTTCCTGCAGCTCATTCTTTGTTACAATGAGAGAAAATGGTCAAAAGGCTGGGAGATCACATCCTTGGCTAGAGGTTCAATTACTCCAGTTGTCATGGAGCAATAAATGACAAATTAAGTAGCAGGCACCGAACACAGCTTGAAGGAGGCTGTATCAGAATGCTAATGTCAGCTGTGTCTGACAGTGCGTAAATAGATAGACAAAACTGCAAGCTGGGCAAAAGAAAAAAAAAACAGCAGTTTTTCAGCAGGATATTTTCTGAATGATTAGGCTTGGTGCCTCCTCCGTTGCCTAAAAGACAACATAGTGATGTTTTTAATTGCTTTTTCAAAAGGAACTACTTGTTACTTAGAGGAACCATATAGAGCAAGTTATATTGTTTAATCATATTCATTTAGACTAACATCCATGTCGTGATATGCTTTTCAGCTGTCCAAGATCTTTGCTTCAACGCTCCAGGAGAAGCATTTTGATCCTGTAATTAATAGTTCGCATACAGAATATTGACATGAGCTAATGAAAGTGTTCTGTTGTGCCAGTTTCCATTACACTAAGAATTGCTGTATAAAAGTTGATAGCTTCAGCTGCACTGCAAAGCTCTGATGCAGATAACATTTTGCTACTTTCACCGTCTCAACCCTAGCAGGAAAAGACTGGCGCCGCTTGAAATGCCACATTCTTATCTAAATCACTTAGGCAGAGCTTGTCAAGCTCAGCTCCATGCTGTCAGATGTGAAGTCAAAATGAAACAGAGGCTGGAACATCTTTGTCCTCAGTAATGTCTTTCATCAGGTAAGAGAGAGAAAATAGATGAAGAGCTGTGGTGAGATATGAGCCAGAGACGTCTGTTGCACTACACTCAAACCTCCCTCTCCTGCTTTATTAGCACAGACAGAAAAAATGAAGAAAGGGAATAAATTAGACCTCAGCCACTCTTTGTACCAACTGATTTTCAAACATACACCTTCTCTACTTCCTATGACCTATTAACTAACTGTCAAGCAGGATTTTATAGTAATGATGGGATTAGCAGGTGCTCCAAGTCATTTTTGATTGAATAGCTGTGTTTGCTCCCCAGGGTTCAAGATAAGGCATTAAAAGGTTTGTGACAGGGAGTAAGAGTGGGATTTGACACGATAATGATAATTATGAGATATAATGATAAGAAGAAGAATTCTATATGTGTTTAGCAGCATGCAGTAATAAATATGATTTTACACATGGAGTAGACATGGAGCATCATTCATTTGGAGATGTGTGATTACCACCACGTAAATGAAAGATCATATTTAACCCTTTGAACTGTTTTGGCCTAATTTGAACAAAACTTTGTTCTGTTTTAAAACAGTGACCTGAAAGATGCAAAAATGTTCTGCATAGCAGAGCAGGAATGTTGAAATAGTTTGATTTTATATTTCAAGTGTTTTTTAAATCTACCAGCAGTTCTTTTTTTAAAATGTATGCAGCAATTCCATCTATTCTTAATATTTATGTAAAAAAGAAAGAAGGGAAAAAAAAAACCATCAAATCAGTGCAGCATTAATGGTTGTTTATTTATCTAAAAACATAGTATTTTCATAATCCATTGCTGTGAATTGTAAAGCATCTTAAAGCTGTGGTTTTCTGTTGGGCAATGTTCATGTAATATAATGGAAATTGCAATTCATAAACCTAAAAATATGTAAGCTTTATCTATTCAGATTTCTCTCTAACAAATCAAAAGTAATGAAAGAGTAATTGTATAACTCTTCAGCCTTGGGCAGGTTACTAGTATAGCTAAACATGAGGATTTTAGACTAAGGACCAATCCCATTTCTCTTTTTTACCCCTTCCCCTTCTCCCCTTCTCCCCAACCCCTTGTTGCCGGAAATCTCGAGAAACCATGCCGTCTACAGCTGTGGTGATCTCTCTTGTGTGGGCTATTGACATCTTTTTTTGACGTTACCAGACTAACGTTACATCCGATTTGTGCATATTACTCAATGTACTGAAGAGCAGCAGCAAGGTTGCTGAAGCTTTTATAGATAACGTTATTTCTATAGATCACGAAGGCTGCCTGCTACAGAGCACCGGTAGTGTTCAGCCGGCTAACGTTAACGTTACTGAAGCCTCAACGTAGTACTAGCACTATGCTAGTTAGCGATTTTTTTTGTGTGCATTTTATGAAGAAAATGACCATTACACATTGAAACACTGTTAAACTAAACAATACAAAAGTTGTCATGCATTTTAAAACGTTATAATCGAGAAAAACTTACATTTGTGCATTTCTTTGGACTCGGTTGCAGCCATTCTGTGAGAGTTTTCATTCCCCTTTGTTTGAACTGAGCTCCTGAAAAATCTTCGTTTGAAGGGGTATATAGCCCTACCATTAGCCCCTACCCCTCGGTCCTAACGGGAATTGGGACACCCTAACCCTACACGCAAACGCGCAAAGCAGAGGGGTAGGGCCAAGGGGTGAAATGGGATTGGGCCTAAATGTTAGACCCTTATAGTGATTGCTGTGCATAGCGGATTAACATCAACCTATCAACCTCTGACTTGCTTGTTTATTTCTCAATGAGTACAGCTTCATAATCACACTGAGACCAAGCTGAAGCACTACATCTTGTAATTAATTGCATATACTGTCTCCAGTCCTCCAGGGCCAGAAGAACAGATGCAGGGTTGTGCCTCTGTCCAAAAAAATAGAAAATCATGTCGTAAAGTAATGCTGTAAAGGGCAAAAGCAGACTGCACTGGCATCCTCAACATCCTCCTATCTTCCATCTTATCGGTAATTTTAAATGTTTGTTCTTCCAAAAACATTGAGGTTGCTGACCTCTACTCCCTCGTTCCCTTCATTCTCCCCACTAGCTTTTCTTAAGTGATTTATTACTGTACATTCTGCTGCGTACATTGCTCCCTGTTCACTGGATGGACAGTGTAACTGAGTCATGCTGCAGCAGTTTTGTCAGGGAAACAAAACGTTTGCAATGGGACTGTGGACTCACATCAGCAAGGTGACTTTCAGGGAGATCCTGTCAGCCTCCCCCAAGGTGACAGCTGATCACCTGAAGTACGCCTCGCACACGGGGAATGAATGCAGTAAAATGAAGGAGGGCATCTTGCGGACAAGATTCATTCATCTTAATAAAGTGGACCATCAAAGTGATGTGACTGCAGAGCTGCTAGTTAAACAGAGGAAGAAATGCAGGGAGACAGAGAGAGGGGGGAAGAGAAGCAGACAGGGCTGAGGGAAACGCTTTTCAGCTGCAAACACAATGTTCTTTTCCCAGCTTCAATCCCCTGAATAGAACAGTACCTGTCTATCTGTGGGCAACATTTGAACAAATTCTGCAAAGCATATTTTAATTTGACACCCCAGATGCTTGGCAGCACAATTATTCTGGTAAATAAGAAATCTGTTACAGTTTATATAAATGAGCGTGTTTTCCTACTCAACATCATTGGCTGACACACTGTAGCACCGCAGCGATTAAATGAAATAATCACATCATAAACGCTGTTGAAATCCTGTTTTGAACACCCATGTCTGTGAGGTCTCTCTGTAGGGTGTCTTGCTGTTTACAGAGAGTAATGAATTTGCTAGCATTTTGTGGTAAATTTAAGGTAGTTAGCTCAAGTTGTATACTGGTAAAATGGCCATAAGAAAATGAAAGGGTAGGGATGACACTCTTGACAGACTAATACCTTAAAAGCGTTTTCCTTAGAACAGTGATAGGATGAGAAGAAAAATGACTTAATTTAGCCCGTAAGCTACCTGCACACTCGTTCTACTCCTCTTCCTCTGTAAAGGGTTCCAGATATCTATATGATTTGATTGTTGCTGAACTATATGTGCTTAAAAAATCCTTTTATCTTCCATTCCTTTAGAAGATTGTATTTTGATTGCGTTTTGGGGAAAAACATCACACTTTCTTGATATTTTCCCTTTGTTATGATACATAACTAGATGACTATATATGATCATAATCATGCAATTTTAATACCGCACACACTTCTGAAACTTCCCAGTCTGGGATCAATAACGTACATCTGATTCTGATTCTTAGCATGTGAGAAAGGCAACCATTGCTGTTTAAGGTATTCAGATTTAACTACATGCTTTAAGTCCAAACGTTTTCATTCAGTTAAATTCCCCATGATCTACAATATACTTTATCTAAGCTTTTCAACCACATCACAACTATTAGAGGGAAACTTTTGATAATAACTAAATGACACTCCCTTGGCACTGTGTGGAGCTCCCCAAAAGAGGTCAGCCTTAGACTTTACAGCCCTGTAGAAAACCTTTCCTGGTATTCAAAATGATGGTCAGAATTGATTTGAGCAATAATTGCCTTTATAATCTCAATAAATATTGTAAAACTCTAAATCTAAGTCTGGCCTGATCTTTGTTGTAAAGCTCTATATAAGATAAAGTATAATAGATAAGGAGTACAATAGTTTTTCACAAGTTTTGTGCAGGCTGATGTCCATTTGACTTATAAATTATATTGGATATGCTTTTATGTTTAAAGAAAATATCAGCAGTATTATATGTGTTGGCTCTGGTATGGATTGGTAACCTGCAGAGGGTGTGCCGGCTCTCACGTGATGATAGCATTGGATAGGCTTCAGTCCACTACACCCCCATTATGACCCTAGAAAATGGATTGATGGATGGATAATATCAGGGCTACTCAATTCAGTCCTACGAGCACTGCAATCTTGCAGGTTTTTAAAATGTCTCCCTGCTCCAACATGCTGGTGTAACTTTTGGTTTCTAACAGAGATTAAGGACAAGGCTAACAGGTTTCACTTCTTTCTAACTCCCTGCTCTTGCTTTTTTTTCTTTTTCTTTTACCCCAAAGTTGAATTTCTTAGCCCCAAATGACAGCATTGCAAGCCGCATTACTTGAGGAGTTTTATTAGATTTTGCTTTAATCCCCCTGGAGCCACAACAGGCTTTCCAAACTGTTTTTTTTGTAAGTGTGTTAGCGATCCCAAAGACCTGGAAACAGACTTTGATGTGTAACAGTGTTAGTGAATCTCTCCTTTAAGCTAAACGGAAGATCAGAAATACAAGAGATGAATGAAACTACAAAAACCATGTGCCACCAGTGCTATACAGATCAAAAGTCATCACACCAAGCTTGGGTGATATTCTCTATGATGTTTCCTACCTACCCCAGTGCACAGTCACACACTGAGCAGGTGAAGACAGTTTAATGACAGTAAAGTTATCTGCTGTTATGTGGGTGCAGCTGTATTTAAGGAGTGCATTGATAAAGTTGCTTCTTGCATACTAGGCCTGTAGGGAAGTGACATACACAGTGTCAGTGACTCCATATTAAAACCAAAACCATTCATCTTGAAGATCAGTTGCATGGAAATGACAAGAGACTGCTAAAAGTGGGGCAACACAAGCCCTTAGTTTGACAGGGGGAAGAATGACAATTTAATGTGATTCAGTGCTGCAACTACTGTATCACAGCTCTGGCTTCACGCCATTTCGCTTGAGTTGCATAATATCCTTCGATTTTCACATCTCATCACAGCAGATGAATCTTTGCTGGGCCTTGGCCCTTTAACATAAACCCAATCCTCACAGTGCAGATTGTTCCTCCGTGGAGATAATACAGGAGGCCAACAGCTGGCTGTGGTTCAGTCGACTCTGATTTTCACTCACATCAATATAGGACAAGCCTGGTCAAGTTCAGAGACAGATTTCTTTCCTCTAGGCCTCTTCTGAGAAAAAAAAACTTCAAGAAAACAGGAACCAACCCATAGTGATGTTTTTTTTTCTTCTTCATTTCTTTACTTTGAATATTTTGTACAGTCATAGAATCTATCATAAAGAAAGTAATCTAATATACAGCAGCAAAATTATTGCCATATCTTTGTGCTTGTACACTGCCGTTCTAAATGATCTAATATCAGAGTAAATACTAAAGAAGATGTTAAAGCAATGGTGCAGCACCTACGCTATCAGGTGGTGTGCGCTGACACACATGCATGTGTAATGGCACATGCACAGTCTTCCACTGTATTAAGAGTTAGGCATACAACCCATTCTGTAGAGTTATCACCATGGAAACTGGACAGGAGTGAGAAGTCTGTACTGTGGTGGATGGAACAACAGCATCACAACATTCTGGGTCCTAAAGTGACTTTTATATGAAATGGTTTCCCATAGCACATAAACTTCATGTGTCAACTTGTCTATGATGCAAAACATACATTCATTGCTTGGTTTGTTTAAACCGCTGCAACATTTCTGAGTTGACAGTTCAACCTGAGTTTTTTTAAGGGCTCAGTTATGAATCAACCCAGCAGTGCATAATGTAACAGCTATAATGTTCAATCATTAGACACTATATTAGTTGATATGGTTGTTTTTCCATGGCATACTAGAGTTGGCATTTTCAGTACATCCTTATTTACTGCTTTTATTTCTAGTAGATTATATTATTGAAATACCCTGCTCTCTGGTCTTCCCAAAAAGAGTATTTTTAACATAGAATTACTTTAGAACAGCTGAGTTCTAACAAGGTCCTGACAAGGACCAGAGGGCCGGAGCATGTTACACCAGTTTTAAAATTGCTGCATTGGCTCCTCGAGCATTTCAAGACTGATTTTAAGGTTCTTTTAGTCATTTATAAATGTCCAAATGGTCTTAGGCCCTCTTATTTGACCTGCTTTTAAATTATGAGCCCTTGTGGACCCTGAGGTCCTCTGATACATAGCTAAAAATAATTTTTTGTGTGACTTGCTGATTGCTGCATTACAAAACTAAGAATTCTACTTGGGAGCATGTGTTTTAGAAGTTTCGATTCAACCTAAATGAATGCAGTCTGCCTGAGTCTGCTGCAGAAATGAGGGTTTAGTAGGGGAAAACCATGGATCAAAAGAAGAAATTTTACTTTTATTTTAAATTAGGAGAATAAAGCAGATTGAAACAAATAAACTGCACTGGCAGAATGATTTTTTTCGTTTATGTTATTGTGGATTGACAAACAGCCAGATGCACAGTTGGGAAATGTAGCTGTTCCACCTTAATAAAGTGTTTTCATGTCAATTTTGATTTTGTTTGCTGGTTCCTTCCTGTTGGTCCCAAATGGCCAACTCCTGTTGTAACAAATTTGATCATCCTAAAACCTGATTCAGTGGTCCAGATCCTATTGTAAATGTATTTTGACCTGCTTAAATAAGAAGGAGTTTAACAGCATTCAAGTTGTCCAGAACTCTGCTATAAGCCCATATCAGCCCTCACTGGTAACCAGTGGATTTTAGAAAAAAACATTTTAAAATCTTGACCTTAACTTTTAAAGCCTTGCATGGTCAAGCTCATCGTGGTGTCTGTAACCTGCTTCAGTTTTACTTCCTGACCTGTAGTTTGGGGTCAGTTAAAGACTTGACTTTTTAAACAGACTTTTATTGGGACAATCGTTTTTATTTATAGTTGTATTGTTTTTACTGTGTTTTTTTTTTTGTTTTAAAATGTTTTAAATCTATTATTTCTGTATTTTTTGCACTTTTACTTATATTGATTTGTGAAGCACTTTGTTATTCTATATTTATGAAAGGTGCTATATAGATAGATTCATAATTATATTATTATTATGACAAAAAAATCCTCAATTACAGTTTCCTGCCATATGTAAAATACTCTGTCATGATTTACAACCAATTCCCAAAAGGTTAGGGAATTTTATATATGTTTTGTATATATTGATCAATATTGTATCAATATTGCTTTCTAGATGTCATTTACAATTCCCACAGCATCCCATCATAGGGTTGCATTTAAACACTTTCAAACAATCAGAGTCTTTAAATACAGAACTGTCAGTTCGCTGGTTTATTCTGGAGTTTTGTTCATTCATGGATATGTAACTGGAGAAGAAATGTAACGGGACCAGTTTGCTGAAGACTACTTATTTGCCTTATCCACAAGTCAGGTACTTTTCTGTTCTTTCCAAAATGCTGTAAGCAAAACGCTTGTCGGCAGAAATCCTTCAAGTTACTGTGCCTCACTGATGATGCCAAAAGATAGCAGGTAGAAAAATGTAGAAAGGAGGGTTTTGTTTTGTTTCGTTTTTTTTATTTTTTCCATTAGACTGATGTAGCCTCATAGTGTTAAATTTCATCCTAAATCCATTTTTTTTAATCCTAGACCCCACCATAATCCTCTTCCTATTTATAAATTCAACTGTAATCCCCAAATTAACCTTTAGCCCAAACCTTCACATTACTTTTTCATTTTGTGTTTAGTTATGGCTGAACTCTGCAGACTTCTTACTAACAAATACAGCTACTTAATTGGACTATCTATGTAAGCTGGGAGCAAATTACCATATCTCTGATGTCTTGGAAAACCTCCACATCAGCAGATTTCCACAGAGTTTAGATATTTCATAAAAGACTCGCCCCAACTTCAGATACTCTCTGCATCTATAAAATCTTTCTATTAAGCACAGTTTGGTCCATTGCTTCTGAAGCAGCCATCTGCACAACCAGTAAGTATTTAACTTACACTGAGGTTAATATTATTATTTTCTTATCCAGTCAACATGTATCTGTCAGTCCAGTCTTTTATAACAGGCTAAATTATCTGTATTGAAGTATCAGCTATCTCAGCTATCTAGACAAAGTAAATATGATAATATACAGACATTAATTAAACTGAAATAGTTTGAACATGCTGAATTCTTTTAGATTTTTCTTTTAGTTTGACTAAATAAAATACCAGACAAACCTCCTTTCCTTGGTGATCCTAGAAATGCTCTGTCCTTCAGTATCTGCATTGTCTCTTTTGTTATGTATTATGTTCAGCTGAAGAAGTGTTATTTCTCAAAAATACATTTTCATTTAAGTATTTACTTCTACTGAGAACTAAGGTATCTCTGTTCGACTCTGTAACTCTGCTCAAATGTTTGCATTTTGAAAAAAATGCCATAGATGTAACAAAATCCCACATACTAGGGGGTTTCCATTGTCACTTCTGATTATTATCGGAGATATGAGTATAGTGAATTGAGATGGTAAATATTAGAAAGGAAGATTTCCATTGTCATGATTCCAATTGAGGTGTTTTACCTGTTTTGAAGAGGACTTGATATGCTTGAGTAGGCAACAACTTTGCAAATCACATGTTATCTGGCAAAGATTTGTTTTTTAAATGATGGAGAGCTTCAGGCTTACAAGATCCTGAAAGACATTTAAGGTCACACACATGTAGACACAAGGTCCTCCGCAGGTGGTCACACAACCGTTGTTACATTGGACCTTGTGACTATGACATAATTGGTCAAGAGGATTCACAAGATTTTAACAAGTCTGAATGATCTTTCAACAATTTATAAGTGTGAAACTCCTCACCAGTTAGTTCGAACTGAGGAAACCTGTCATATAAAAGGTAAAACTTCTCCATGGAGTCCCGCAGCTCTTATTCAAGCTTTTATTCAAGCTCTTTCACAACCTGAATGAGTGAGAAAAAACCACACAACAAAACACTGCCTGGTTTGTTTGTTTCAAACCAGTTAATGGAAATGTACCTAATTCATTTTTATTTTAAAAAATGGCTTCAGATTTGTCGACTGTACCTTTCTTTCTTTCTTTCTTTCTTTCTTTCTTTCTTTCTTTCTTTCTTTCTTTCTTTCTTTCTTTCTTTCTTTCT
>JBBBVU010000012.1:23305617-23330700 GCA_037177055.1 Atherinosoma microstoma
CGGTCTAGTAAGATGTTGTGGTCGACCGTGTCAAATGCAGCACTGAGATCCAGTAGTACCAGGACTGAAATGTTCCCACTGTCTGTGTTCCAGCGGATATCATCAAAGACCTTAACTAGAGCAGTCTCTAAAAGCAAACGACAATCTTGTCCAGGGTCGTAGTGTCTGGTTCATTTTCACAGCAATGGAGCATATTCACAGGCACAGTTGACTTTAATATTTTGTACTTGTTCCTGCAAACGCCAATGACACATTCTACATGGATTTTAATGTGAGCAATGGCTCTAGTCTGCTCAACATCCTAAGCTTCCAGCTGTGCACAGCCATTTGTGAAGGAAGGGATCTTCAAAGTGGCACACATCATGCTAATTGATTCCTCAATATTAAAACCCCTATCCGGAAGGACGATATCATTGGGGATTCGTTTTTGAAGGATACCACAATTCTCAATGATCACTACCTCACCCACCAGCCCCTTTAGAAATGAAGGAAATTACACCTTGCTGTGTTATTCCTATCAGGTATTTACAGGTGTAATAATGTAAATACTACCATAATCAGAAATAAATGAATAAATAAATAAATGACAAATAAATAATAAAATATGTGTCATATATAGTTATGTTTGTAATGAGAGAAAGTCTAAGATGTGGACTGCATGCTTGAGGGTCTTTGAGTAATTGCAGCTATCCAAGCCATTCGGCGCCTCCTTGTCACTTCAGCAACATTCTCCCCTTGATTTGTTTTCACACCGGGGATGCTGAAAAACTGTACTGCATTCCTTTTTTTAACCTTGTGATTGTGCGAAGAACTGGCACAGTCCTTTACACAACAGTGTAACCCATGCATCTCAACTCAGTCACGACCAACGTAGCTCTCAGCTTAAAGACAGTGTACAAGAAAGACGGCGGAATGCCGGCTCAAGGGGCGGGGGCGATGCGTTGTGACGACAACTCCTCAGTCTTTATAGACAATCTTTGCACGTACCTTCGTGGCTGTGTTTATGTGTAATTCCAGTTACTGAGCCTCCTCTTGTCAGCATGTTCTGAGCAACATGTCTCCCGTGTCTATGTATCTTAGTAGCTAGGCAAGCCAACTTAGTTTAAGGATGTGTACATCGGCTGAAAAGTGAAGAGAGAGCTCCCGAACTCCAAGAGAGACAACCGCTGCTATAGTGCTAACATCCCGTCTCTACAAGGAGACAGTACGCAGACTATAGCTACTGTAGCAATGATGACATGATTATTTATTTACCCATTTAGCAGAACACTTTTTATTAATATTGTCTAATATTTATACTAATACTGTCAGTGTTACCCAAATTGGCTATATTTTTTTTGAGTATTTTATTTACTAAATAAAGTACATGGCGCTATTTATTTACTTATTCATTTAAATGTTTAGGTAACTTAAGATGCTGCTGGGGAAAGAATTTAGGTGTGTAACTTAAAGACAATAGAGCATTGCAAAAGAAAAAATGTGGCCGCTGAGGTACAGGAGAGCTGTTTTTTGAACAATTAGGCTACATCAACTTTAATCTTCAATCTACATCAACCTAAGCTGTATATGCACCTCTTCAGCATCATTGTTCAGTCATGTTATTAGCCTGATTAGAAGAATATTATGTCACTCTGTCCACCCTCTTTGGTTGTGACTTAAATATTTCATCAATATTCATCTAGTTTTGAATAACTATCTCAACAACTATATTTAAGGGGCTTTAGGATACATCACCTCAGCAGTACTGCTGCACTCAGAAATTCATCATTTTCAATAACTTGTGCAAAACGGCAATTTTTTCTCAAGTCTTGGAATAAATTGTAGCTTGCCATTTAGTTTTTGCCTGCCTTATAGTCACAATTCGGTTTTACTTAACTTCAACCTGTGCACATGATGGCAAACACGTGCACATCAAATCAAAACAAGCCACCCCGAGAGTATTGTCCTAATTATATGACAAGTTTTCACTTGTTTTGTGTGGGAGGAGAGCCCTATATCCAGGAATCATATTTTCATCTAAGTGGGTTTTCAGGTGTTTTTAAACTGTCAGATGAGTTGGAATATGTATAACATTACATGAAGTAACAAAATCCTGCTAGAAGTTTTTAAAAGTTCCCTGTTATTTAATTATTTTCTTTTTTGGTATACACTTAGTGAGCACAGTGTGCTGAAACCAGCAATGAGACTAGTGCAAATCAGCATATCTGAAAGAGCAATTATATTGTTTACAACAACAAAAGCTCTATGTGCTCTGATAGCCATTATTTCTGCTGGGTTGTTGTAGTTTAATGCTGCATCAAGCAAGGCACAGCTTAGTGGTCTCACAGCACTCAAAGTTTAATCTAGATGGATTTTGACCTCTGCTTGTGGGAAACTCTATGAGGGGGAACCTTCCAGCCAAGCACCAGAGGCTAACCAAATGAAAAAAAAAATATTGTTGTATATCCAAATTCTCCGAATTCTCTGGGTTTTGATTTTATTTAAGTCTATGCAACTTTGGATTTACTTGTGGAAAAACACAGCCACTTCATTCATTTGGTTAAAAGTGGAAAAAGCAAAGAATGCCAAGACAGACATTAAAAAAGTTGAATACAGGCCAGTATATTTGCTATAAAAGCAGCAAGACATCAACCTTGCAAAGCACAGCATTCAGCAATCAGACATTCCAGGAAAACTACACGAGTCAGTTTTGTCACCAGAAAAGCCTTGATTTAGTTTTTTGCTCAAGCTGGACCAGCTGGATTGTATTCTAACCATTCATTACATCTCAATAGTGAAGGAACATATTGTTTGTGATATTTGTCTGTTTACACAAGAAGCTCCCAAAATATACAGTACAGCATGATGTTCATTAAAGGTCATTTGAGCAAACTCATACTGTAAGTGTAAAATCGAAGTTCCCACATCTCACTGTTTCAGTGAAAACCGTTCTCAGTGATGTGTGCGCTAAAGAACTACAAATTGTTCCGGTTTTTGTTGGGGGTTTTTTTTTCCAAACACTGCCGAACACCCACTATTACAAAATCATAAAATAAATTATGAAGAGAGGCTTTAGAGGGCAAATCTAGAGCAAGTTAGATGAGCTCAAATGTTTCTGTTTCAGTTTACAACGGTTACAAGAGAAAAGCTGCAGATTATCCACCCCCAGCTGTCAATGAAAAATACTGCGGAGAGCCTTACTAAAATTTAAAGACCCCATGAAATAGAAATTATAGTATATTTCATGGTGAAAGAAAATGCAAGTGCGGCTTGGTGAACTGCAAGCTGAGAACGCATTTTATGTAAGCTAGAGTAGGTGACAGTTCAAGCGAGGTGTTGAAAAAGGTAGCAGCTGACGATAGTGTTTGAGGAGGAGGCAATAAAAAGAGAAACGCTATGATACAGTGTGGTTGTTTTTTTAGTAAACATTACAAAAACTTGCTGGGGAGATATTGCATATTTTCTACCTCTAATTTGTGTTCATATCATGATTAGTAGCATTTGCATCGAACCAACCAGACATCTTCATCCGTACATAAAAAAACTTTTAGTGAAGGAGGATTCAAGATTCCAGACAAAAACCTTGATGTTGATGCATTTGCCCTGGAGTGATCATAATGATAAAAAGTTGGCAGCTCTTTTCTTCAGGTTATTTGAAAACATTTAAATCAAACTGCACAGTGAGTGAGACCTACTCTAATTTAAGCATAGCAGAAATAAACTGGCAGCAAGCAGCCGCTCGCAAAGCTGAAACTTCTTCACATTCCTTCGTGCATGACACAAATCCTTCAAAACCCCCAAATTGTTCAGAGGGTCTTAAGAAGCTTTCTCTTTTTACATCTTTTATAAGCTTTCTGGAATATTCAATTTTTTTATAATGAGACAACCTGTGTTAAAAAAAAAAAATGTATATAAATATATATTTTACCTTTGAAGGATCTTTAGTTTCTGTGTTTACAGATGTGTTGTGGTGCCTAGAGCTTAGCAGTGATGGCCAAACAAAGGTATTTTTTGTCTGAGTAACTCAGTTTATTTTATGGCACCGTTTGGTCTTCAAAATTAACTGGAAATGTTAAAAAAGGAAAGCGAGAAAGTGTTGAGGAGGCAGAGGTTGCTAACACTCAGCCAACTATTGTTGTACAGAAAGAGAGAGGGCCACTGGTTCATCTGCCCAAATTTATATTGACTTTTCTGCCTACATGTTTGACTTCCTTTGTTGTAATAATTGGAAAAACAAGTCTGCAGTGTAGCTTTTCCCGTTAATAGTCTACAGAGAACTCCCAGATCCAAACACCCCCTTTCATCTTGCTTATTGTGCATTCGGAGCATTGTTGTTCATGAATTTTAATGAAGTTGTCTGAAGTAGTGTGCAAAGTTCAGCACTTGAATTGGGCAATAGTGTTTTCAACTAATCTTGTTTATTAAAAGAGAATAAACTGAGTCGTATCACTTCCGAAAAGATAATCTAACCTATAAAATGATGTGATTTTTGAGGGTCTAAATGGTGACTGCATTGTAAATCTTGACCAAACCCGATCATGATTACACAGAAAGCCATTTCTACATCAAATCAGCTTTATATAAATCCTTTGTGATCCAATAACATGAATTACTACAACATACAGCTTTTGGGATGTTCAGCCTACATTTTATTACTTTTATTCACAGACACATAGTATATTTCCAGTTTTGTCCTACTTACAGAGAGATTAATAACTGGAATTTCAGGCATAACAATACATTATGAAAGTGAATGAAAAAGATTCCCTTGTGTTTATTTATGTGACTGCAGGTCAGTATTAAAGCTGATAAGTTGGCTTCAATTCAAATACTCCATGTGTTCTGATATGATCTAATAGATGAGCATAATTTTGCATCATGTTGCATTTCAAGATGCATGAGTGCATTCATATTTTGTTTGAAAGCATTAATATACATTCGGACATTAGTATTAATATTACACAGCCCATGATGCAGCTTTATTCCGTTTAATTGACATAATTTAGAACACACTAGCACATAAAATGAACAGGGCCTTTGAATCAGCAAAGTGCTTGTAATGTAATAAGCACTCTCTTCTAAATGGAGCCTTGACTCCATCTAAATGGAGCCTTGACTCCGTTTAAAAGAGGGCAAAAAATATGTGTGCACTCTTGCTTAAGGCTTTCATCTTGCATATAGATCACTCCAGCTGAAAGTGGGTGTTTGAGCGCCACAGATTTTAGGTCTTGGGGCTCAACACTGTATCACTGGCCAAGTCTCCATTAATGACAGAGCTGTGCCATGACAGCATGATGTAAATTAATCTAATTCCAAATATTCTGAAAGCTGATAAATGTTGGCAGGGAGGCCTTTTGGCTCTTTTGAAGTCTTATTTGTGACTCTTTTTTTCCTTTCTATTTCCTGCTTTCTGTTCTGTCTAGATACGGCGGCAGCTGAATCCCCTGACACTGTACACGTGTGAGCAGTCAGTTCTGGATTATTGCCATGCCCACCTGTTGCTGCAGCACAATGTGGGCATGCAGCCCTCCACTCAGGCGCTGGGAGGTCCGGAGCCAGCCTTGTACCACCCGAGCCTAATGGCTGCCCTCCCCTCTGAGCCTGTGCTGCCTTGCCCCCAGACTTACTCCCACCACCAGTGATCTGAGCACACTGTCAGACTCTGTCTCCAAACTACTGGATTCCTGCTGCACAGAATCGGTGGACTATTCAAATGACATAAAAGGTTGTGTGGAAGGGACACGGGACTGGTAAAGAAGCAAAGGAGATAATTAATCTGCGGCAGGGTATCCTGGACCCAGGGTAATGAAAATTAAACTATTTTTCCGTGGAAATAAAGGAGTGCTGCAGTATTGATTAGTGAGCATCTGACCTACCTGACCCTCAGTGTCCTCAATTAGCAAAGGAGGCTGAACAGCAGCATGACTTTCCACGTTCTGCTTTGCCTCTCGAGGATTATTAAAGGATGATAATTTAATGATTTGTTAATCTTATTACACACATTTCCTCAGCTTTTCATAATCTGTGCACCTCTCTGCTGTGCAGGTAAAATAATGAAATGCAAAATGCTATAAACAGAGCAGGGGAACAGTGTGATAAGCAGTTGAGTAGCAGAACAAATGAAAGATTGGCCAAGCTAAAAGTTTTTCTACTGCTTCTTGTGACCACGCTGTCAGTCACGGTGAAACCTCTGACTGACATCGTTTTCAATCGATGAGCCCCTCAAGTGAAATGACCTAAAACACAAAAAAACTGATTGGACGACAACAATGATTGCCACATAAAATGTACAGCCTACACAAATTGCTGGCACAACAGTAAGTATAGTTTTCATGTTAACTTTTGATTTGTGATGTTGATCATATTTAAATTCATGTAATTGAGCTGAAATAAACTAAGAAAAATAAACAGCTAGAAGCTGCAGTGGGATGTTCAGTTTACTTTTCTTTCTCATTTAAATCACTCCTGTGGTTAATGGTCATTTTTTATTCTTTTTTTTTAAATAATGTATTATTAAAGCAGTTATCTGATTGTGCACTCGTATATATACATGTGTGCTTTTTACAACCTGTTTCATTATAATATATGGTAAATAAACTGTGGTAAATGACCAGTAAAAGTGTCATTCATCAAGATCCGTGGCATCAAAACAACTGTCGGCTTTACGGTGGCAGAAGTCAAGGAGCACGGCACTGAAGGCAAGTTTGTTTTTTTAATACTGTGCTGTTTTTTATTATTATTATTGGATGAGTGATCAACCCCAATGCTAACTTTCACCTGCAATACAGTCCACTCAACTCTCAGAGCATGAAGGTGACATATATTAAGGAAAAAAATGTACTTTTTTTGTCTGTGTTTGACAGCATATATTCGATATCTGAAGTCACTACCAATTCAAGAGCATAAAGCATAACCCAGGCATTTTGGTTTGGGCCAGTATATCCGTAATTGTAATATTCAGTTAGCCATTCAGATTTGCAGGGTAAAGTCCAATTTACAATTAGTCATTGAATGCACCATTAGTGCAGCACTAGTCATATACATAGCTCAGTAAAATATTGGCTTTAAAGGAAATAGTTTTTCATGTTAGCTGCTAAAAAGTGAAATAAAAATAGAGGAATAAAGCAATAAGGAAGTTTATGGAGCCGCTACGAGAAGCAGGAATTACAATGTGAGCCTTAATGGTGTTATTAACTGGCCAGCATATGTTGTCTTCTGCAGTATGTTTTTAACAGCCAGCTTGAATCAGTTCAACCAGTCCAATGTGACCCACCTCAGTGGTCACATCTGTTCTGAAATCTCATTGTAAGTCTCTCGTTGCACGCATGGATTCTCTCCAGCTTCATCCCCCTAGTCCAGAAACATGCATGTTAGGTTAATTGGTTATTATAAATTGACCCAGGAGTGAGTGTGAGTGGTTATTTGTCTTGTTTGTCCAAGTGGCGGCCCCCGTGATGGACTGAGATGGAATCATGATGGACTGGTGACCTGTCCAGGGTGTATTCCGCCTCTCGCCTGATAGCAGCACCCCCACAACCCTGAATTGGATTAAGCGGGTATAGAAAATGAATGGATGGATGGATCCCTTGTGTATGGAGGCTGGTTGTGGATACTAATGCAATAGCAGCAATGTAATGTCTCTTTTCCGTAACCTTTGTCACACTTGTTGCAGGGTATAACTATAACTAGCCATTAAAAGAAAAATGTTTTCCCTTGTAATGTTAACACAAACAACATCTTGTTCCAGCATCCACACAGGATAACCTGTTCTAACCTGTTTAATTTCAGTAATCATACTTAGAAACTGATAACTAACTGAAGGACTCTGCTGTTGTTCTGTATTTCTCTGTTCTGTGAATATCAACTGCTGCTGTCAGTACTGAATGTTGTCTGGGACACACACCTTTACTATCAATGTTTTAACAGGATATAAAAGCTACAATGTTGCTATTAAATTCATATTCCTCATTTGGATTTAAGCCCGTTTAAGCAATTCATGAATCACGCATTAAATTTTTCTTGCTTAATTATCTATTTAGTTTTAGCTGATTAAATTTGCTCACTACTGTTGAATAAACCAACTAGAATGGAGGAGTTTTTTTGTGAAATCAAGAATCCATTGATTTGAAAGTGACTAAGACCTTAAAGACCTTACAAAGTTTGATGTTGTTTGATGCTGTACAAGAATTGTGAGTCACAGTAACTAATTGAGAATGGAACGGTCAATTGTGTGTAAGCAATTCTATAATCAAACATAAAAACTTTTTGTCTTCATGCTTATTTTACTGTATTTCTAGAGATATCATTTGTCCAGGAATGTACAACCTTCTGTCATATTTGAAGCTTTTAAACAATGCCCATCTCCAGTCATGCCTAATCAGTAATCTGAAAATTGCATATCTGACTGTATAAAATCAGTCAGTCACAGCTGAATGAAGCATGTATTGTGCACACCTGTACTCATTTATGTCAGGAGGTTTTGGGGTCGTTGTTTTTTTCTCTATAACAGAAATTTTTCTAAATTCTCTGCCTTGTGTTCGTCACTGAGAAGAAAACGATAAATAGGCAGTGGAGAAGATATATCTGCTAATGACAACTCGTTCTGACACATGACAGATTCACGCTGCAGGATTTACTGCTCTGTAGCTGCACACATGAAACAGTTTAACGACACTGAGAGATTGAACACTGCACTCACCTCAAGTGTTCAGAAAAGCATTGAGTGAATCAGAACAGGGAGGGGGATGCTGGCAGATGCAACAAAAAACTCATTCTTATGTGTTTGTATGGATTTACTACAGCAGGCTGATGACTCTCCAGCTCTTCAACTTCCTCTGGAGCAGTTCTGATTGTACAAATTTACCCAAAAGCAAGATATATTGTCACCCTCATTACCTTTTGAATCAAGTGTGTGACTTATAGAAATGCTTTTTTTTTTTTTTAGAAAGCTTTAAGTTTGCCTAAAAGAGAGGATTTCCTAGGTCGTGACAGAATGACCGTCATGCGGAACCCTGGTCATCTGAAGACTTGAAATTTATCCAACTTATGGCAAAATATTGACTGTAGTATTGTATAAAAATTCAAAAGTAAAAAAAGAAAACTAAACTGTTAACAATTTTGTGCATGCCCATTTAAGTTAGAAAATCCCATGGCATAGAAGAAATCCTCTTTTTTTTAAAGACAATGTACCCTGCCTGCAGAGCACATGAACACGTTCAGTGGCTCCTCTAGAGTCTGACTGACTTATTCATTTCCAATTCTGTCAGGGGCTTAATTTGCAGAAATGAAAAGTGTCAACGTAATGGCAACAGATGCTTCTTGGTTTGTTATTCACTTGACATTTTATTTATTTGGACAACATATTGGTCCTTCTCAGAATGTGTTGGCATTTTCTTGGAGAGATGAGAAAAGCTATTTTCTCCTTGTGCAGAACTGTCAAAGTAAGCCAGACAGTGTAACACTTTCTAGTGTATGGGCTTAAAATCCTCTCATCCCTCATCCTGTTCCATTGATTTCATCCCGTGATCTTATTTCAGCAGGATTCAGCACGTCATCAAAAGCTCTTTGCATTTACAAGGCTCGTAACAGTACGATAAAGTAAAGGTTAGAGGAAGTGTAAAAACGTATGACAGCTTCTTCCCTCGACGGACACATAATGCTTCTTTCTATGTGCTAATAGATTATGTAATGGAAATTAGTATAAATGTGTTTGTTCTAGGCAGAATCAGACCAGATCAGATTTCTCATGTGGATGTAGAATTGTCGCGTTTTATTGAATGTTTCTAGAACTAAGTTATTGAAACTGTAAACAGATGTATGGTACATCTCAAACTTGCAAGGTTAAAGGCATAAGCTGTCATATGTGGCTGCATTCAGGGCAGCTGTGTACTTATTTAGAAACATGTGGTTTTGTCTCACACATGAGTCTTTGGTGTATTTGAACCATTTCAGTTTAAGGTCAAACTAAAGTTTCTGCCTCTCTTCATCCACACGTGCATTGCCCTGTCATTTCAGAGTTGAGTACCAACCTGCTGGCGGGCAGGGCAGCCGTGAAAGCTCTTGATTTCCCCTGGGAGTTACACTGCTGCTATGCCCACACTTTGAGATTACCTTTACCATCTCACAAGACCAATATGACACTGTTGCTGCTAGTTTATTTTCAAACTGCCTCTCAAATCACAAGGCGATCGACCACTTTCCTGATCGGTTTCAGGGTCAAAGGTGTAGCCACTTTTATAACCCCTAATGACTTATACCTTTGGCACATTATAAGCTGCTGCAAATGCTGATCACATACAGTACATGACAGAAACCTGGGATTCACAAATGAAATAAGAGGGGGATAAGATAAAAGAAATGTTTCATGTAAAAGGAAGGGGAACAAATCTCTGTAAAACTCAGTCTTTTGTTTTTTTTCTCCCATCTTATATCACAGTACAAAGACTCTTAAGGTAATGGACACTGTTTAAGAGCTGGAGCAGAGTTTGTATAATATTAGGGCTTTCAGGGGGGACTTTTTTCACAAGTCACGTTCAGCCGTGTCTATATTAGTGTATGGTAGAGCAGTAAAAATATGGTTACCTCCAAAAACATTCTGCTATAACTGTATGCAGGTGATACAATCAGAAAAATCTCACAGGGACGAAAAGTTTTTTCAAAGAAACAAAGTTTTTACTGGTGCTATTCTAAAAATCCAAATTTGGCATTACCTCAGCAAGAGAAGCTGATTTTGGGCATAAAGGTGCCTTGTCATGGTTGTGAAATTAGTCCACAAAAAAGCACTTTATCGTCTTTATTTATGGAGATTCTGACCGTTTTCAAGCCTTAAATTTTAAATATTTATAATCAGGTGTTCAAAAACAGAGTTAGGCTACTGGTACTATTTGAAATATCCAAGTTTGAACCGTTCTCTGCGAGAAAACTTTAATTTGGAGATGTAGCTGTTTCTTCACAGCCGTGAACAGAAGCCAGCAAAAAAACACTTTATTATCCGTATTAATGAAGATTCTGATTGTTTTTAAGCCTAACATTTAGAGGATGGCTACAGGATTTGATATATAACACAATTAACCACTCAGTCGTCGCATCTGACATTCTGGTCCACACTCCTTACCAGTGAGTACTCAAGTACTCAAATGTACTTGTACTCAGTTTGAAAAAAAAGTGGTTTTGATGCATCCCTATTTTAAAGAAACATCAGTAACCTTATGGAAAAACTAGATGTAAACTAAAAGTGGACTATTTTTAGTTCTTACCCTATCAGCTGAATGCCTTAAGGGGAGCTCCTCTGCTTTTCAGGGGAGCCGAACTACCCTTAGTCACCCTGTAATTTGAACCATGGGCTGGAGGTCTCCATTAGCTTTTAGGTTTTGTGGATAAATGTGAAGTCTTTCTTTGCTTTTAGATGAATTCACTAACATGAATAGACTTCACCTCAACTCAAAGTGTTGGTAAAGCTACCAAGAGAAAGAAATACCGTATTCTACAGTATCTGTGGAGCCACCAACAGCCAAAAACAGCATAAACAGCTGCTCTGTGTGAACCATGCAAATGTAATTTTAACTATGTATGAAATTGAGTGAATCCAGACATCCAAATCAAATAACAAAAGAACAATGCAAGAAACTAAATCATGTTGGAGACAGTACGGCCGGTGGCCTGAGTCTGAGGGATATTTCCACTGGAAAAGACAGAAGGTTGGTAATGAGACGGATGAACTGCAACAAAAACCGCCTGTAGAAAAAAAAATAGATGTGGACATATAACTTGTAAAAGTTAGACAGTTTGGGCACAGCATCCTGTATATGCCTAAAAGGTACATGTAACCATACATACAACGTTTTTGATAACATGTAGAACCCAATACTATTCACTGATGTCTGACAATGTCTGAGAATGATAGGTAAAAGTTCCTCTTTTTAATGTTTGTCAGATTAGGATTTCTAAATATTTTTAATCATGATTACATCTATGTTTTACAGAATAGTCTTTATATGTTGATAAGTGTCACTGACTGTAGAAACCTGATAATAGCCTCCAAATGGTACATTTCATGACTTCAGGCTAATTAATGGGTGGATAAAATGATAACACATGAAGAAGGCAAACTTCTTGGATAAATAATTGGCGCATCCAAAGAACTTCTTTTGTATTTCTAATATGCAACACATTGACAAAACTCTGAAAGAGAAACAAATCTGTTGTTCTTGGCTTAGTATGTTCTTAGAATGGCAAAGTATTCTACCTTTATATAAAATAATAATAACCATTTCAAATAAATCTATTAATCATATTGCAAAGAGAGGAGGGAGGACTCTCAGCATCCCAGTAATTTATTTGTTTTAAGCATGCTAGCAATTACAATACCATCCTCCTTTTCGACTTAAACCTAATAGTTTTTGTACAATCCTTTGCGTAATGTGACCTTGTTTCGCAGAGAAAAGAAACAAAATCCTTGTTAAAAAAAGAAAAGAAAAAGCATTTTCATTACTTGAAATAAAAATAAGCATATCCCACAAGGATGTCCGCCTTACTGGATGAAGAGTTAATATCAAAATCCAATATGAGGCGTGGGCTTTTACTTTATTCCACAGATTTCCTGTGCTGTGCAGAGCAGGGCTTCAGTAAGCCCAGCTGGGAAAACACTTGTTGACATGGTAAAGATAGGGTTGCAGCAGAAAGATGCTTGAGTGAAAGCCCATTTCGGAGAGGGGGTGATTGAAATGTTTGCCTTATTAAGTTTAAAAACTCAAGCTGTAACCACAGCTGCTTCAGCTATAGACAAAGCAAGGATAATGCATAGCCACTTGCTACAATATACATTACAAATATGGTTAAAGTTTAATTTTTTTTTGTATTGTATTTATTAGGGACCATGTAAAACTTCAAACATAAGTATTGCCATTTGATGCCTTGTGCAAGAGTTAGCCTTAGGCTGATTTACATCTGCAGCCCTCAGGCAGAGTATTTGAGTTGGTATTGTACATTATGAAATGCATTGAAGTAGTGGTAGGAACCCTGGTCCTCGAGGGCTGCAGCCCTGCAAGTTTTCAGTGTTTCCCTGCTCCAACACACCTAATTCAAATCAAATGGACCCAACATCCTATCAACTTCTGAACAGTGACTCATTCATTTGAACCAGGTGTGTTGGAGCAAGGAAACATCGAAAACTTGTAGAACAAGGGTCACGGTTCTGCACCACTGCATGAAAGTATGAATGCTACTCACTTTACACATATTCGCTTCAAGGTTATGTTGTAAATGTAATAATTTCCCATCTTGCCTAGAAAACTAAGTAATTTAGTTTCACATTTAGCTGAAAGTTAACTAAGTCCCAGTGACATCAATGCTGCCTCACTGAGAGAAAGAATAGGTTTTGAGTTTTTGGGTGACTTTTTACACCTTAGCAAAGTCAGAAAAGAGTCAGTTATAACCCTTTCATTCCTAATTTTCTAGTAGTCCATTTTGCTGAGCCAGTATTTTTGAGTGTTGGCTATGAGCTAAATTGCACACTTTGTTGGGGGCTGCCATTGATTAAAACATTGACTGTTTTACCTCAATCAGATTATGTGATACAGAACTCCACCTTGCCTATTGAGGTTTGGTATTTCATAACAGATCTCATTGCCATGGAAAATGTAGCAATACATTTTCTCAAATGTCTAAAAGCAGATGAAGTAAGTTTTCATCAGTTCTGCTTGGTGGTTAGAGGCATCTGCAAATAGCGTAATTTGACATTGAACTTTGCAAGGCATATTCTTACTGCTCCAAGCCTCTTCTTTTTCCTCTTATCCTTTAAGGCACGCTTACATACATTCCCCTGTTTATGGTGTTCATCCATTATTGTAATAAGTATTTAGTCAATGCTTTATGGGCATGATTTTTTTTAACTGTAATGCTTCTTAATGTGTTGCATTTCTGGTTAGTCTCCTTGAATAATAATTACACTGGTCACCATTCGCTGCTGAGTGCACAGATTGGTATTTGTACAGAGGAAAAAGGTTGCTAGGCAATCCACTGAGATCTAAGAAAAGGTCTGTATGAGAGGTGGCAAAGACAGAGAGCTGGCAGTTGCTGGGTAAATTGCAAGTAGACAATCAAAGTCATATCACACTGAGCTGGGGAGCAGAATGAGGGGAGCGAGCTGCTGAATGAAACTGTTTACCTCCTGTCCTTGCACACTGCAGCAAGTGCTTGATATCATCAACAACACAACGCAATTAAATGCACTCCACAAATTAGTATGCGAGTGATTATTTTATTTTAAAAAGAATGGGAAAAGCTTAAGGATCATCACACCCTATTCAGGATAGTATATGCTTGTTTTCACAAGTGACTGAAAAAGCTAAGGATGTGGATTTGAGAAGACTACTTTGATTTTGAGTGGGACAAGTAAAGGAGGTGGTATAATTGGATTCATACTCAGTGGAAGCTGAATGACTCCCAACCCAGCTCTTCAGTCTACTATGCATCCAAAAAATACCAAATAAACAAATGAAACCTACCAAAAAAAAAAAAGGCTGTTGTTGAAACAGCATAAAAGTCTTATAAACCAAATAGGTTCCCCCAGTGACATGGCACAACCGGGCAGATTGAATTTAGCTATCTTTCAACTTAATACACAGGTGTGGCTGTGTGCCCTGTGGAGTGTGGGGGGGATTTATGGCTAGGAAGACAGTAGTTGTCATGTCCCTGCAGCAGCACCACCACTACTGCTCAGCATCTCTGCCAAGGCACAGTTTACTCTGCCAACATTAACCTCGCATCCCAATGAGCTGCATGCAGGAAACGGCTAATGTTACAGCCTCTCACCATGTATCCTGGGATATGAGCTCAATTAACTTAACATAAGTCAGTTGGGATACAGGCCTCATATTCAGGAGAGCCCATGATTGCAGTTTAGGTTACAAACTGAGAGCAAAAGAAGCATTACTGGAGCAATGTGATTGATAGCTGTGATGTTGAAATTCTTTGTTTCACAACTCTCCTCTTTGCCTGTAATCCATCTTACAGTGTCCGTACACACTGGCTGGGGCATTCAGGGTGATCTCAGGAGTCAGGAATAAAACCACAGGATGCTCCATCAATTTTAGCACACCTCGCTGATTTACATCTCACCAGCAGAAGGCAATTCATGACTCACAGAATTCGGCCTTTTCCCACAATTTTTCCACACGACATAATCTATCCTACTAGATCTAATCAAGAGCGTCAAGAAAGGCAATGGAAGAATCTCTTCTGATCAATCAGCAAGCCTACATATTAAAATTAATTAAGCTGAACCAACCTGGTAAATAGAAGGATTGCTACTGTTAGAGTTTGCAATGATGATTTGAGGTTAGATTAGCTCAGCACCAAAAGCCTTTTGTAATTGGCAGGATTTTACACAGAAGTTATCTCTTTAGGCTCTACACAACACCTGGCATGAAGGAAATCCATTAGTCTCTGTGATCGTTTTAAGCTGCTCATTTTGTCCCTTTGAAATCATGTCCATTTTAAGCTCTTTGTGCATTCCCAAAGTGGTAAATGACATGTTTCATAACTCCTTTAGAAATTAATATTGTATTGAAGTGTTAAATATGTACTTTCCTTTGTTGTAATATCCTAATAATACTTTTTGTTCAATAGAAAGTGTATTGAAGCTGCCTCAGATAAACATTCTTTTATTACAAATGTGTCATTATACCGGAATTTGTCAATTGAATGCTGTATGTGTAGCCAGAATGCCAGTCTAAATCATTTGTTAATTTTAAGATTAGGCTGCCCCCCCCGCCCCTTTCCTATTCTTATTACATTTACTCATTAAATTAATCTACAACTAATCTCTTATAGTTCTATTATGTTGATGAGAGATTCATAATTAATTTGGAATTGCTCAGATGTATAAACAGGATTGTGAACCAGCAAATGCGGCTGAAAATTATTAATTTAATTGCTGTTAAGTTTAGCCATTACAGCTACTGCTTCATATATCTTACGCACCAACCCAGGAATACAAATGTTGCAATGTGAAGTAGGAATTGGCCTTCCTTAAAAAGACTGTTTAATAGTTGTTTTCTCATCTGTTTTTCAGAGTCTTTAGATGCTGCAGCATGTTGCTTGCTTGTAAAGCCCTGGGGGCATCGTGTGCGTTGAAATGAACTGATTTATTAAATTGTTTGCCTCACAGCAGCCACAAATATCCCCCATATTACAAGGGAGCAGGGGAATGTTGATGGCGCATCGGTGCCTCAAAATGATGAATTGTTTCAAGAGCAGCTGAGTAAGATTTGACACAGGAACACTTTCATTGTCAACGCTTGCACAGGCAGACTTATTGAGGTTCTTGTTGGAGAAAAGTCTAATTCAATATAGAAAGAGTCATCCAATAAGAATCACTGTGATGTTATACATAATGCAAATGTCTGTCAAAACTTATTTATATGCATTTCCACTCATAAGCAAAGATGATGGAAATGATAACTGAAATGATCTTGCTGTTGTATACAGTATACTTTACTTTAAATTGCTATAATGATACTGTAATGCACTATCCAGTTCAAATTGTCAATTCTGCTTCTACTTCCACTTTCTCCCTCTTTCTTAATCTCAAATTTAACAACAGAATGTGAGTGCCATTAAAAATTTAAGGTATTTTTACTCCTACATTACATTTTCAGTTCTTCTACAATGTAGACTGAACTTAAACTTTTTTCTGTTCAACTTATTTGAGCTAGTTCAGAGATTAGAGCTGTGCATAAAAATAAGATAAAATATGAAACTAACCATGATAAATGTAAAATATCTATTATGCAATATTGTCTTCATTATGAGTGAATAATGTAACTATAAAAATATAGACAATACGGAGCTATATCAGAAGATAAGTATAAAATAAAAGCTACTTTTAATTTGTATATATATTTTATCAATAATACAACACAATATCATAAAGTGATCAATATAAATATATCAAGATAAGCAGCCTACATGTAAAATGAAACTAGATCTGATATGAAGGAAACAATACTACTAGCTGATCTACGACATTTTTTCTAGTATATGTGGAGTTTCATGAATCCTTGATATAGCTGGGGGCTTTCTAGCATAAAGCCTTGATATTCAAAGTTCACATTTTTAGGATAGAACAATAATCCTTTATTTTCCCTCAGAGGGGAAATCTGAATTATGTATCAGTATTGGGAAAGACCAAATTCAGAAATACAATATTAGAGCAAATTGTAAATGAACATATAAAGTAAAAAAAAAAAAAAAAAGTTAAATGTTAACAAAAACAAATACAGAAATAGCATACAAAATGAACAATATAAACATGTTAACAAAATTTGTTTAAATATAATAAAATTGGGTACAAATTTACAAAAAACAAACTATGAAAACAGCAAAATTATGAAGTAAATGAGAAAAAACAATTAATAAAGGGGGTTATTATGACTAACAGTTGACTGTAATTTCAATTTCAAAACTACTGTAAAAATAGACAGGGAGACCCCAACCTGGGGTCTCTGAACCCCCCCCCCCCAAAAAAAAGTACAGGGGGGGTTGATAGTATACAGAGCCTGTGTGATTGTTGAAATAAAGCCATGTCCACATAGAGACAAGTTAAGGTGTATCTGCTTTTATTATTTGGACATTTCATTCACATGGAACTGCCGTTTTGGGATCCTGAAAACACAAACTTTTGAAACCAGGTCCCCAAGCGACTAAATGGGGGGTCATCAAAATCTGCTATCTAACAATATTTTAAAATCCAAAAAAAAGAAAAAGAAAAGCTACTTAGTAGACCACATCTTGTGCGTCCAATCAGTTTTGGTCCACATACTGTGTGGTTTAGTGAAGTCAGTGAGCAGGAGTGCTACGGTGGGGGAGTAGTTCATGTCTATCCTGGTCTCTTAGATTTTTCCTGTCTGAGAAATGCCACAGTGCAGATGATTCATCCCTATTTATAAAAAAGAAAAGTGATGCTATATGTTGACAGTTACCTTAACTTTGCTTTTATCAAAGGACAGGAAAAGACTCAGCCAGAATGCATCATTTGTGGTGATAAGTTAACTAATGAAAGCATAAAACTAAGCACGGTTTCAGCACAGGGCAGGTGGGTCCACAACTTTTTGGTAGTTGCATGAATGAGGTCTTCAATGAAAATAGGTGTCGTAACTTCGTGACCAAAGGGAAGCATATAGAATGGCAATGGTAACAGATTATCAGAAACCCAGCTTGAGGAGCACCATTCACTTTAAAAAATGGTCAAACTTATATTTGGAAAAAATATGAGCAAAATGATTTTAAGCTTTACTTTCTAACATTTGGGGTGTTCTATTGACAGAAATGTACTATATTATTCATAACTATGTTTTTGTTAAAGGTATAGTGTGTAAAAAAAAATCAAGAATCCCTTTCATAAATATGCATTTTACCAAAGTGTTATCACAATCGCATCCAAATGAAAGCGTTCCCGTAGCTAAGAATGAGTTGTTTAGAAATACATAGCAGTGCACCTAACCGAAAGCTGCCACGTTGCATCGGCATCTTTGAAAACGGTAGCCGAAAGGGGACAAACTTGTTAGCCTTACACGTTTTAGTTGTGAATCCCCATGTGTTGTCGTCGGAGAAACAAGCAAAGGCGACCATGGATCATTCAACTTGCCGTTTTTCATTGAAATGGAGGACCATCCATACTCTTTGGCCCATGAGAGGGAGAAAAAAAATAGCCAAGAAAAGAAAAAGAAATAATAACCGGGAGAAAACAAGAGTCTACATCGGTGGAGCGTTTGCCAGATGGAGACAATTCATGAGGGAGAGGGACTTCAAAACTGAGACGGAGGTTGCAGCTTTCTGCTGGACAGGTTAGGTTAATTCAATCTAACAGTGAAGTTTATTTTGGATTTATCTTAGAAACAGGGCAGGATAGTCCAGCAACTACTTTATCCTCCCATTTAAGTCGGATAATTTACTGTTACTTGCTATATGAAACGGCAGAGACAGCTAATTTGTTAGGAAGCCTACAGTGGAAAAGCTCCGTTGCAACATATTTCAGTTGCTGTTACTCTTCACAGAGGTCATACCAGTAGGTGACCTTGCGCTTCTTTCAGCTGTATTTTCCGAGATTTTTTCCAATTTCACACAATAACATTAGCTGTTAGCAGTAGCTTGGTACCAAATACATGGAGGGCATGCTTGTAACTTATCGGCATCAATTAGGAAACAGAATTATATCATTCTGTACCTCATCACCTGACAGGACACTCCAACTTGTGCAAGATGTTGACGTTTTCACTTTTGTGACTCTCCGCGGCTTCTGTAGTGGTAATAACGCGGTTAAGTGGCGAGGCACCAGAGAGCACTACTGTGTTATTTACATTCCATTAGCGCAACACTATATGGGAGTAATTCTCACACACTGGGGCTCTAAAGATGTTTTCATTACTGTAGAACTGCTTTTATTGACTTAATTTTGTGTTAACTTGTGTAGTTCTTTTTTTTTTCTCTTTTGTACTACAGAATTTGGGGGGGTGTAAACAGTTGACTGCACTTTCTACTGATGGATGTCAGGTCTGACAAAACAAGAATGGACTTTTCACCTATATTGAAGTAAGGTGGGAGTCGTTTGTCACCAAAGCTAAGGATTACACTGCCCATGAACGCTCTTAGTCCTCATGGTTATTCACACATAGGCTATTCAGTCTTTTTATTGTAGCTGGATATTTATTTTTTTCCCCAGTGTGTGGGAGCTCCATTAATTTTTAATCATTAAAGAAAATTTGATGCTGTAATTTTTCTGGTGTGAACACAAGATTCAACACCTTAACTTAGGTACTATATGTGGTGAAGACTTGGGAACAGCTGGTGTATGGCATTTAGTTTTGACATCACCACACCTGGGACCAAATTACAGTAACAAGGAATTAAGATCAATGAATATTCCTGTTTAAACTGGAATTTGGCCTTAAATTTGTCATGAAACATTTGAATGTGATAAGCAGTAATATCTCTATGTATATGCTTTGGTGCATGTGTTTAAGTAAGACAACCAAGCATTGTATGTGTAAATAATATGAACATTATGTTGGATGTGTATTTTGTGGTGAGTGAATCTGTGCCTATTTGAAGCTCTATGTTGTTAGAGTGAGCAGCCTGAACGGAGGGGAATTGTGTGGACCTCCTGCCTGTTTAGGCTCATAAACATCACATAAACACAACAGGAATCAGCATCAAAGATATTGCTAAATCTCAAGGTTACCACTGTGTGTTAGTACCAAACCCAACATTGAAACGCTTTGATGTTAGTTCAGGTGGCTGTAAAAACGACATGCTGCCTTCAGACTGCTTTTTTCACTGTGTGTATATAAAAAAATTAAAAAATTAAACACTTACAAAAAAAACTGCACTAAACTTCCCTGAGTTTATAATATTAATAATAAACCAAATTTAAAAAAAACAAACATTTAAAGCATGAACAAATCTCATAAAAAAACTAATTTGAATCCAATCTTTAATGCAATCTTGATAACTTCCCTCAAATATTTAAGAGAATGTTTTCATGAAATGTTTGTCGTGTCAAACGTCATATGATCAGATTTTTGCCTTTCTGCCCTGGGATTTTGTACCTTCACCTATTCTGCCAATCTCCAGATCACTGAAGTTACAAGATTTTCTTTGCCATTATTCTGTGCTGCCCAAGGCCCCTCTTTTTTATTTTTCTGAACTTTTCCCTTAGAATCTTATTGTAAGTCCATTTTTCTTGAGTAGTCCAAGGTCCAAGGCTCACTAGCAAGGCCATCCTGACCCATACGAGCAGTGCCAAGCCCCAACAACAAGCCGTAATAAGCATAACCGGAGGGCAGCTATAGTACATCATGGCTAAGTTAAATTCCTGGATCATCTGTGGCCTATTACTATGGCTAAGTGACAAAGTGCCATCTGTTAGTCTGCCAGAAGATGAAAATGCAGCACTACACCAATATCCTCTGGGTCCATAAAGACGAATGACCTGATGTACACCACAGAAGCAGTGATCCTAAAGATGCTTGGCTATGTTAAAGCACCACATGCCATGAGGATAATAGGTTCCGAACCCACTGGGAAGAAGGCTGGAATCAAAGATCAAGGCAATGCAGAGATTAGTTAACCAGCTTACAAAGCAATAAAAGGTGTAATGAAGAGAGAACTTTGGAAATACAACAAACTGTCCATACCAATATTAAGTCACTAAGCTACTACACTGCCAAACAAAGATTCGCAACTCTGGCTACTTGCCTGACAAACTAGAGAAGCTGAAACCAGTAGGATAAGGACCATTCAGTGGCCCAGTAAATAATCCAAAGTGTTCTCTCAGTGAGTTATAAGATGAGAATAGACCCATCTCCCTATAGGGCCAAGACCAAACAACACTTGAAGAGCATGTGGTAGAAGAGCAATGTCATAGTCTTGAGGTTTTGGTTACACCTGTTGACACTTGACACCTGTTACACCTGCTTCTTAGTTGCTGATTCCCACATCTGCTCCTCATTTGACATTAGTCCATTATCTGCCGAGTTTCCTTGTTCTAAAGTCGCTGTTGTCTTCTGGTTCAGTTATTCAGTCTGTCTGTTTATTGTTTGTTTTCACCTGAATTTGGTTTTGGTTTTGATTTAAGTTTAGTTTCTGGAATATCCCTTTGCAGTGATCTATTTTGGTAATGTCTCAGATCCAACGTCTGCCTTCCTCCCAATTGTAGTCCAGCGTTTGGGTCTTTCCTCTTCTTTGTCACCATGGACCATGACAGAAAGAGCTTACACAACACCAATGATCCTCGGCTAATAGATTTAAAGCTGACCACGGCAATCTCACATCACTCTCTTGAACTGGCATACATTCAATCAGAATGAATAATTGGACAATCCAAACACTGATATAATCCATATCGACTGGTTAAAGAAGATAATTGCACTCCGTAAATGCCTAGCAGGACAAAAAGAACCAGAGGCAGGTTATGGACCAGTTTGGAACATTGATTGCATATTAGATGGATGGTCCCTCCCTGTCGGTTTCTGAAGAGCTGAATTGAAGCTTGTCGGCCGATTCCCACCGTTGCCATCTTGGCAGCGCAACATGGCTCGTCACTCCCGAAAAATACAAATATGGGCAAAGAGGTGGCGCTGTGAGCGTGGTTGCGGATAATTGACACCCATCAAACTCTGAGCTGCCTGTAGCTAAGAGCTAACCGAGCCAACCAGGAGCTAACGAGAGCTAACCAGCTAATGGAGGTGGGCAGGCTTAAGCTAAGGAGTGCTGTTAGCCCGTTAAAAACCGCAGTTGTGCTACCCTCCGGATATCTGGCACCTGTCAGTCAAAAGAACACGCCCCTAATTACTAAGAATTTCAAGATTAGATAACATCTAAACGTATGAGTTATTTAAAAATGTCATTCCCCCCTCAGTTGTTATGAAAGTAAACTTGACCTATTAAACCTAAAATGTTTTTTTTGTACCAGGCTGTAAACATGTTTATTTATGCTGTGAAGTTGGCCTTTTTAAGCGGATGAGTGGACTGCAATATGTGGCACTTCCACATAGGCTTCACTTTTAACCGCTGGAGGTTGCCGCTTGGTATGGAATCACCCCTTGCTTGAGTTGGTTCCCCTTTTTGTATAAAAAAAATTGTTTTTTACAATTATGATAGGTGGATCGTGTGTTGCACACTGAAAGAATATGCTATCTATGTAGTGATTTTTTATTTTATTTTCATTTTTTAAAAAGATTTCAGCCTAGTTATTACCACATTTGTGAGTGGTTATGCTTACCACATAATTCTGATGTGTTTTTTTTTTAGGATACAATAAAGCATTCAATCAAAAACTGATTGAATGATCATACAACATGACATCAGTGGATTTTAAAGATGGTATGCTGTAAACATTTCCCCCCCAAAAAATCAAGCTATTTAATCTATCTCTGTAAAGAGAACTTCTTCCTTCCCTGCCAGAGGAAGAAAATCTGAATTTTCAGTTCTTCTAGAGTTCCTGTATATTGTATTATCTATTAGAAATGCTCCTACACAGGCAGCCCAGAGCCCCTAACACCTGTCAGCTTCAGAGATCACCCACACAGTTTTTCTGCATTTGTCTGTCTGCCCTGAGAAACAGCTCATCAGCTACCAGGCTCCACGGACAACTACTACACCTCAAACATACACAGATTTCACCGCCTCCACTGTCACCCAGCCCTGTGCACATCCATCATAATTATACACAGCAGGAATTCAAATAGCTCTTCTAAGTTCAGAGTGGAGGAGCATTGTACCAATTTCCCTCTATATTATACAACATCAACAAAACAAGAAGAATCTATTCTTCATTGTTTACTGACTGTGACAGCTGAAATGTTTAAGTTGATTTAATACAAACCTGGAGAGATCTGTTCTTTCTTCCTGTGGTTTCCTTATCAAACTTACACGTATAAACTTCAAAAGTATTTGTATATAAAAAAAAAAATCAAGTACCTTGAGGATATACTGAGTTACTAAACAAACTCATTTTCACCGTCTAATAGATCTTGTGTGGAATAAATCTTTTTCTGACATTTTTTTACTCATATACAATATCTTGAAACTGGGCTTCCCTGCCAGCAGCATCCACTTTCTCAATTCCATCTGAGACTAAATTGACCAATGAGCGGTATACATAAATCCTCCCCAGGTGCCACCCAGACTTGTACAGGGAGTATGTAATAGAGGCTAAAGGTATAAGACAAAGGAAAGACAGACGAGGGAGATGGAGAAAAGAGGGGGCAATTTTGACTCAGAATTGCTTAACTTTGGCCATTTTCTCAGTGATGCGCCCCCTATCGACGGCTAATTCATCATCCAACTTGTGACCTACTGTACAGTGATCTCTTTCCAGGAATTAAAAAACAGCCTTATCTTGACTCTTGTCTTATCTCTTGCTCTGTCTCTGGCTCTCTTTTGTTTCCTCTCTTCCTCCGATTATGTCTTCTAACTGGGGGGGGGGACTTTAATCCGTTAATTACGATTAATTCTTTACAAGAAATTTAACACGTTAAAAAATAAGCACATTTACTTTTCTCATTGAACGGCTGCTGACGTAAGCTCCTATCCAGATCCAGAGCAGGAGATGTCCACTTCTGCTCCATGACCAGACTCAAAGCTGTCGCTGGCTGATCCCACCCTGGCTTACGGTCAGATATCACAGACTATTAATGAAAAGTGTGGAAGAAAACATGTCCAGGTAAAAAGTACTGTAACATGTTGTAAACTCTCCATTAGTTGTTAGTTAAAGTACTTAAAATGGTAGTTTAACTTTAAGTCTGTTCAGTTTTGACCAGGAATATTTTTTTCTATTTCCTTTTCTGCCGTTTTGAATTTAAAGGCACTTAAATGCATTTTTTCAGACATTACTAGAGCTTCAGTTTACAATATTTATGTCTGTGTCTATTATTTGATTCAGTCCTCCACTAAATTACGTTTAAATTAAAAACATTTAGCCTTTTATAGGCAACTATTGATATGCGATTAAAATGTTATTAATCGAAATTCATTAATTACAAAGCCTCTAATTAATAGGATACATTTTTTTAATTGAGTCCCACCCCTTCTAACGTTTCTTTGCAATGTCGCACATTTAAAACGGCCGGTTTGTTTACATCCGCTTGCAACGTGTGCGCAAAGCAAAACTCAGTCGTCACGTCCTGCATATGTGTCCAAGATGAAAAAGTTGTATAGTGCGGTTTCTCAGCTGCGGGACCCTACTGGGCCAGAAATGCACATATTAGATGTCACTGAGAACTGGGCTGTTCTCTGCTTGAACCTCCTTTGGCAGAATGACTTCATTCCCTTCTGAATTCGTTTGTGTAATTATGAAGACTTGTAATATCATTTGAATTGAAAATAAACTTATTTGATTTATATACCTTATACACCACTTTCTCTAGTTATTTAAGGACATCTTAAGTTTCTTGGGTTGGTTGCACATGGATCTTTATCTTATGTTTTATACATGTGTTATAGATGACCTTGAATGTTCAGCACCATTTCAGGAACATGATCAGCCCGGTGTAGTAGCAACTCTGGAAAGTAAATCTAATTCAGATTGTGTCACTTTATATATAT
>JBBBVU010000012.1:23331326-23342003 GCA_037177055.1 Atherinosoma microstoma
TATATATATACAGTATGTGTAAGTAGAAGGCTGGATAAAACTCATGGGAGATTAAGTGAGATTAAAAATGCTTTATACCAGGCAACTCATCATTGGGCAGCTTTCCATGAAGCTGTGACATGAAAGGTGACTTTGACATGACGAGTGAGGCTTTAGATGACTCTGTCACGTGAGAGTGAGTTGTTTTCTTTTCAGATTCACTGCATTTTAACTAATAAGCATTAGATGTGTTCATTGGGATGTTTTTGTATAAACACAGGTCTTAATATCTATGCAGATTTATAATGTGATTAAAGTGTTGTTTTCAGACTTACTGTATAATGTCATTTGAAATTGTATTGTGAGAGTCGTGTTGTACTTTTAAACTCACTGCTGTTGGAGTTTTATGTTAAAAATCACAACTCCTTTAGTTTTAGTTCTTTTATAAATGTTAAATGAAACTTATAATACCAGCAATATTTTATGGGTGTCAGTGCTCTCAGTGGGTTACACAGTTCCACACACTGTAAGTGTTGGCTCTATATCTTAAGGTTTCATTGACTTTGGCACAGACAGGTCCTGTTCAATTTCCTTCCACAGTAATGTTCCCCTGAGTTAAATGGGTTTGTGAAATTGAGAATATAGGAAACCATTTTGGAAAGATAAAATTATTTTGGTACAGTGAAAGCAAAGCGTATATCCTCCTTCTAAGTGATTTCAGGGCTGCAAAAATCAATAGCTCTCCAGTTGCATTTCTGCCAAGGAGATGGAGGTGGTTGAGTAAAAGTGCAAAGATAGATCAACTGGGAGATCAATCAAATTTAAAACATTTCATTTGAAAGGCACGAAATGTAGGGCACTGAAGTGAGCAGGAGTCCATTTTTAAGGTCCAAAGGTTCAGTCATGTTGGAAAGGCATATGTCACCTTGTCTAACAGGATAGGGAGGTTAGTTTTTAAGTGTTACAACAAATCCGTGATCAGTTATGTTGTTTCTTTTATATATTAATCTTTTTAAATGCATTGAAAATATGCCACAAATACATTTAGCAGACAATTTAATGGTGGGTAACAGCGTTTGAGGAATATGTCCTTCTCCATCCTCAAGTAAAAAGATAGGTCATTTTCTATTTGTGTGTTGTTGGTTTTTTAACCCTTTGATTTATTTTAACCACAATGATGCCTTACACTGTGTTGATTTCCGTTTTCACTCAATGTGACCTTTAGGTAGGTTGAAAAAACACCATTGCTTGACTGTGAAATGCCACAATACTATCCTGGATATCTTTGTAATTATATTTTGAGAAGAAAAACAAAAAGAGAACATATCAACGAGGGGGGGGGAGAGTTTGAAACTAATTTTGAAAATAGTGACTTATGAGTTCAATTTGCCGTATATTTGATTTTGAGTTCATACTGACTTACAGCAAACTTTCTGATAGTGCCTGAAATATAGTTATTTCATCGTTTACAGAATGTTTGTGTGTTTTAAACATGGATCCTTTAGAAAGTTATTTATCTCTATTATACATGACACAAGCTCTATATTTGTGACTTCTTTGTATACCCTTCATACTTTGACAAACGCAGTACATCTTTAAGCACCAATAATAAAATGCTTTCAATTCTGTTTATGTTTTCACAAAAACCAGTGACTGGACTGACATCAGCAAAATATTATATTTTCACTTTGGCTGGCATTTTACACATAAAACATATTTTACTGATTGTATGTAAAAGAGAAAAGGGTGTAAACATTGGACAACTGCGATAAAGTATTTTCTAGACATATCACAATGATACACTGCAGTTAGCTACACACCAGAACAGTGACATCTGAAATAGTTTTCAACAAGTGCACTGTTATGTTTGCAAGCACAAGTCACTCCTTATTGTGTTTTTGGCCCTGATGTGATGCAGAAACCCTAATTATATTTACACAACCAGTCCTATCGAAACATGTGTTTTGACAGGACTAAAGGTCTCACTAATTACATCATCAAATGTTCTGCTCTATTAAGCACAGATCCTTAATTTATAGCATTATTTACGCCTCTACTGACGTACTATTTTATGACAGAATGGTTTCTATAAAAAGGTCCATTACATTGTCTGGAAAATGAAAAAAAGTAGAAAAACAAAGATTGTGAGAGCTGTTATTGTACCATTCTGTTGATTATTAATCAGTCAATTAAAATGGAATGATCTGATGTCATGAAGCCCGTAATCTTTAAATTAGGGCTACTCAGTTCGGCTATTCAGGGCGCAGTCCTGCAGGTTTTCAATGTGTCCCTGCTCCAACACACCTGACTCAAATTAATGAGTCCTATCGGGAACTTCATAGGCTGTTGGATCCATTTAATTTGAGTCAGATGTGTCGGAGCAGGGACACATTGAAAATCTGCAGGACCCCTCATAGGACTGAATTGAGTAGTCCTGCTTTAGAGTGTTTTGTGACTGCAACCACAAGTCTGTGCCTTGTCGCTAGCCACCGTAAGTACTTGACAAGTATGAATAGCTGTTTGTGAGAGTAGCCATAATTGCACCGATAGGAACCATTACCTGTCCTTCCCAGGTGAGATTATCAAGTCAATGGTCTTGAACTAATGACCAGAACATTGAGCCCAGACCTGTGCAAGCTGCTCAGTGCCTTAGTGGCTACAAGAATATGAGTCTGCAATGGAGCTCCAATCAACTTTTTCTGCAACTTCTGGTTAAAAGTAAATAACCAATATTTGCAAGAGCAGGAGGTAAAAAGTTAACTCCCAGTGAAAAGAATAATGATTTCCTGTTCAACTTTGAGTCACTTCATACTGCAGCTGAAATTATATATTGAATAGTTTCCATTATGATAGTCATATAAGTGTCTCTGCTGTATTCATAGACAGAATTAGAAAAAAAAAGGTTTAAGGTTTATGTCACTTTTAGTCACAGAAAAATCATATCAGTTCTTACTTGATTCTCAGCCACAAACCCCTCAGTTCTCAGCCACATATAGCACTTCAAACATTGCAAGCCAATTTTTATTGTTTACATACCCCAGTATTTACATTTTAGTGTGACAGCAGGGTACCTGGTTACCACACAGCAGGTACCTGCTCTCTGAAAAATGCACTAAACAAAATAGTTGTACACGATTTGTTCAGGACAAAACAACACGTAGGCAAAGATAGAGAACAGCAAGTGAACACAGTGGAGTATCAGCTCAACTACTAGACAGGATGACCCTCGAGCATAAGTGGAGATCAAACTGTGGGGCAGAAGAAGTTAGTTTTTGAACTACTATAAAACGCATTAGCCAAGGTTTAGTTGATCTCCCAGAATCAGATTTTCAGCACATCAAACAAGAATTGTTGGGTTAGGACAGGAAATTGTTAGAAGAAAAAAAAAAAGGGGGGGGGATATAAGTTTTCTTGGGTATCATCCAAAATTGTAAACCTATAGTGTCATTAGAAAGTGACTTTAATAGCTCTAGAAGGGGGGGGGGGGTTGTAAATATAAAACCCCAATTCCCATCCCATCCCAAAAAGTTGAGACAGACTAAAACAGACTGAAATGGTTAATGATGATTTGCAAATCTTATATTTTCTTCTTAACAACATAAACAACATATCAGATGTTGAGACTGAGACATTTTACCTTTCATGGAAAATATTAGGTCATTTTTGATTTGATGGTAATAACACATTTAAAAAAAAAGTTGGCACAGAGAATGTTTACCATTGCGTGGTATCCCCTCTTATTTTAACAATTGTCTTTAAATGCCAGGGAAATGAGGAAACCAGTTGCAGGAGTTTCTGTCTGATGTAGGATTGTAGTTCTGGACCTTTCTTGATGGCTATTTCCCCCTGTCTCTTCTCCTGTGAAGTCATGTTGTTGTGATGGATGCAGTATGTGGTTTTTTTTATGTGGTTTAGTATTGTCTAGCTAACATACATAGACAGCGATTTCTGGAACTGTTCCTTAGCCCATGAAATGATTTCCAGTGTAGCGTTAACACATTTAATAATTAAAAGTCAAGGCACCACCCACAGAGGGAAAAATGTTATAGCTTATATCAATAAATAATCATCAGTCTTGTATGTTACTCATAAAATTCTTGTTAGAATTGACCTTTTAGAACTATACAAGGTAACCACAGAGAACACCCAGTTAGAATAACATAATATATTTATTAACTCTTCTACAAACTACATAAGAAAAAATATGAACATTCAAAGCATAAACAGAAAATATGTAAAGTTGATGTTCCACCAAAGTTTGTATTGTGAAGAAGTGTAAAGTTGTAGGAAAATTAACTAATTACATTATGGAGTTAATTAATTCATATTAAAGAGAATGAAGAAAGGATTTCTGAATCCAACTAAACTAAATTTGATGGGCTGATAAAAATGTGGGCTTAGACTAATGACTAATAGGCTATTGAAAGATTAATTCACTATCACCAATCTTTGTGACACCAATCATGCTCATTGCAACTTCTGAGAGGGAATCTGTCCTCATCGGAGGATTCTGTTTTGACCGAGATGACACACTGACGCCGGTTCTGTTGGACCATTTTTTAATTCAGAGGAAGAGAAGTTCGGGTGGAATGCTCCCCACATCGTGCTGATGTCATGGAAGTTTGTCCATAACTCTTTCCTGGCCGTCAGCTCAGGTGTCCGGTCTGTAAGTTTAGAGAGAATCATCTAATTTTCTAATCTTTTTTCTTGTTGATATCACCTGCATGCTTCTGCTTACTACACCTGTACTGTTGGAACAAAGCAATTTCCCCACTGAGGGACAAATAAAGGTTTCTCATCCTTATTCTTTAATCTGATCCAAAAGATTATAATGAGCACACATTTATAAGAATTTTTTTTTTTTTTTTAATTCAGTGTTTTAAAGCACATCGGAGATTCTAGTTAAAGAGATCAGTTTGGTGACCAAGAATGCAAAGAGGTGTTTTGGTAAAAATTTGTCAACCCACTAGGGCTAGAAAGCCTGAAAGATGATAATTTTGAGAAGGGGTCTGGTTGAGTCTCCTTGTCTTCTAGTTAGTAAGCGACTAGTTAGTAAGCGACTACCATAATCACAAGGGGTTTATTAATTCCTTAAGTGAAAAGATGCAGGCTTTGATTTGAGTTGATCACATGTTAATAACTCCACTGGAAGGTTTGTGGGTAAGGCCAACCACATATTCAAACCAATAACTTAGCGGAAGACAAGGAGTTGTACCAGTTACTTTTTCAGCCTTTGCCTGCCCCTGTTCCAAAGAATTTGAATGATTTGTTACAACCGTCAAATTCAAAATGAGTTCATATTTTCCATGCAATGATAAAATGTCTCAAATGTTTCAACATCTGATATGTTGTTTGTTGGTTTATGAGATTTGCAAATCATTGCATTTTCTTACATCACAGCATCCCGATTTTGGGGGAATTGGGGTTTTACAATATTAAATTTACAACAGAATCTCTTCCCCACATTTTATTTATGTGCTATAAACAACAGCAGAAATAAACAGTGCACTACTGGACTTTCCACAAACATTTGTGGGAAATAATGTACATTCGTGTGTTTTCCATCGGTGATGTAATGCTCTTAAGCATATCTGCTAATTTTAACAAAAACACAGATGGACTGTTAATGCATTGATAGTTGAACTACAGATATTTATCTATGATTTTAACACACTTGGAATACCATATTACATGCAAGTGGTCACATTTCATGATCCATTTGAAGAAAGCTACCTGGATGGTTTCATGATGAAGCCAAATAGATTGGATAATAAGAAGGATACAAAAAAGCAGCTTTTGTATCTGGAACAATTTTAATAGCATCACATCTGTTCACCTCAAAATAAGAGCAAACTATAATCTCACACCTACTGTTGGCACTCAGTCAACTCCAGCTGCAGATAAATCTCATGGATTGGCATGCAATCAAGCATGCAGACATCAATGTGTATGCACACACACAAACAACATGTCAGTGTGAATCTGGGCATGTGAGGCCAAACATCTGGAACAAATGCTCAAGGAGAGTTTCTCTGGTTTTATTGAATTATTCTCCTTCCGAGAAGAACTTTATTTGGTAAACACTTCAGAAAGGGGGAGAGTGGACCCGACATCTGCAGAACATCACCCTGAAGCGACAGAACATGAAGTGTAGCTGTCCTGCTTGTGAGGGCTAAAATTAATATTATGTTTCCGAGGCAATCCTTTCAGCACTGTCTAATCCGACTCAGATTGCCAGACTTGAAGACTGGTCTCAGAGGCAGTATGAGGATTACCCAGTTTGTAAACACCATACTTGCTGGTGTTTTTTGCTGAGATTTTCATACTTACAAGGTAACAACCCATCTCTCTGCACATAAAAGCTCACTGATATTCTCAAACTATTATCTTTATTGCTCTCAACACAAACACACATGCACAGTGAAAGCTGATATGGCTGATATGATGAAAGAGTGAAGAATAACAGCCACTGAAGTCAATGCAGCACAAGCAACATGTGCCATCCTCACTCTGGGGGCCTGCAGTCTCACATGGCTTCTGAAGGCTGTCAGTGTTTGATATAGACCGCTCTGTTTACATCTGTTCCTCTTGTCTGTGTGGGTATTAGAAGCTTCTGTGCAGCAGCTGTAAGTTCACTTTTCTTTGAAACTCCTTTGCCAACATGTCTTTGTGACAAGCTTTGTGCTGTCCATTTTACTGCCCACAAGGAGAAAAGTAAGTTTTCAGATATCAGTACTTTTCATGTTGATGCAAAAAAAAAAAGAAAAAGAAAACTGCTAAATTGTTCAACTTTAAGTCAAGTCATTATGCACAATACAGCTTATAAATTATTTTCCCCTCATCTACTTACATGGCATTCATCAGAGGGTAGAATACATTAAAGCTAATTGAGCGTTTTGCCATTTGGGTTGTATTAATTGAAAAGCCATCACTTCCAGCCATGCACCAAATGACCACATTAACTGTCAACATTATGTTTGACATCTTCCTAGATGAAGTAGTGCTTGGGGAGCTCTCAGTTGGCTCTTAGAAACATCATAAGAGAGAGAGAAAGAGGGAAGCCATGCTAAGCTTGTGTGTAGGTGGTCGGGTCTAAAGTCAAAGAACAAATTGCTGTGTCTTTGCATCACTTGCGCTAATGGCCGATGAATGGATTTGCCGTGTCATCCAGGATTTCTCTCTGCTTGGATGAAACAGCTCAAACTTTCATGGTGTGTTGTTTGTTCATGTTGCAACAAAGCAGAAATAGAAAATGAGCTCCGTGGTTTATTTAGAGACGAGCACTTGCAAGCTGTTTACCTCTGTTTGCACCTCATTTCTGTTTGCAGAGCATCTGTCATGTCATATTTTCTGCCTGCAAGATATTCTTACCCTCATTGTTCCTCTGGTCTCACCCTGTTGGAGCATCTGAGCTTGTGTTTCAGAACAGGTAGCCTGGGGATTAAAATGCAGATAACTGTCTCCTTTAGTTATCTTTGCACTCAATCATACACAGCTCCGTGGAGTACGTTGCTTGTAAGATGAGATCCGTGCTTAATTTTTAACATAAAGGTACATGCCCAATCCCCCCCAGACACTCTTTGACTTGTGTATTTCCTCATGGGTTATTTGACATTGCATTATGTTATGTCTACTAGAGGCAAAAATACTTTAAAACCCTGCATTTAAAATTACTTACTTATTTGAAATGCTAAAATAATTCAAGACAAATAACAGCCAAGATAAGATTTTACTGACAAAGAGAGAAAGCAAGTAAAGCTTTGCAAATGAAATGCAGTCGCTATTACTACAGCCAGTCATACAACATTAAATAACAACCTTTGTCTGGGTGATAATTTTAGAATAATAATGAGTAATAAATGAACTACCCAGCTGTGTCACATTAACACAGGCAGAAATACAAGACAGTAAGGACTATACAGTAATCAGTTTATTCAGTATTTCCCATATTGACACAAAGATACTTCAGAAAAATAAAATATGCGGCAGTTAGATGCATTTGTACATAATACATTTTGTGATAGATTAGTGTGTTATTGTCTGTGTTAATTATATAGTCATACTGCAGCATGTGACACCATGTGTGGATGTGTCTCTTGTGTAAAAGGGGGAAGAAAAGTTTGGCTTAATCCCTCCTCAAGGACATTCCCGCTACAAAGCTGCTACAGGCCTCTAGGGAATCCTTCATCTGAATATGCCTCAGAGACCCCAGGTTCGGTGCTTTGCTAGGATTTTTGTGAAAACCCAAGTTTTACGTTGATGTCACTGATAACAGCAAATGGTCTCAGGTAGAGAGACAGATGGTGATAATATGCTGACTCGAGATATAATGTTCATGGTGCACTGTGGAGAGAGGTGGTACAATTTTGAAGGTGGATGTAAGAACTAACATAAAATCAGGTTAAGATTAGGGAAAATTCATTATCTTAAATTATCAGTGGTTTAATAAGAAACTGGAAATGAGTATGGATTTACTATTTGGATTCATCCTTTTTCCCACAGTGAAGCACTGCCAGCTTGACAATGGAATGGGGCTCATGGAGTAACAAAAGTTATATAAAGGTATGATTTATGTATTTTTACAATATTTCTGAAAGTCTATTATGTTTTATTTACTCTTGTTAACCACATTAACATGCATTACCACCATCAACACATTACATTTTATTATAAAGAAAAGGAGGTTGGCAAATAGTATATATTGTAATGTACTGTATCCATGTATGATATACAGTCATAAGTAAAGGAAGTACACTCTTTCAATTCATATCACAGCACATAATGAAAAATAATCTGGTTCTTACCAGATTATCAATTAGATAATCAAATAGCATTGCATAGGTAAAGTAAGTCTTTTTGATTGTGTTGAAGATTTTGGGCTTAAATTGGTGAGTTGTATAATATTTTCTGGGTGTATAAATTGTCAAAGATGCAGTTGATTCACAAACACATGTGCTCACACCTCTTTTAATATACAGCCTATGGCTCACACACCTACGCATATAGACTGGGAGAAAGAGAATGTTTTCAGTTTGCTTTTGACAAATAAAGCAGATAGTTCATCAGTATATAACAAAGCCCTTCAGTAGCTAAAAACGGTTCAAACCAGCTTGAGTTTAACTTTTTAATCCCACAGCTTTAATGTCTCCATTTTCTTTCCTCTTCAATTATTGAGTAATTAAAATAAGTAACCTGAGGTTTCAGTGATCAGCTATCCCTCACACTAGATTTAAATTTATTCTCAAACCTGAAGAATAACATTATAAACATAGAATAATAATGATTATGGCCTTTAATGACAAATAAGACTGAAGAACATTTAAAAAAACAAAACAAATAAAAAATATAAAAAAATGGGGGATGCAATTATGGACTAACATGCATACTCAAGCTCTCCAAAGCATAGACGTCTACAGACAATTTTCCAACAGCCAGATTGCAATCCTATTATATCAAGCACTCTGCTCAGACAAATGAAATCATCTGCTGCAGCTGGAGGGAGGCCAAGTTTACATAAATGGATTAAGAAACAGATTCACTTCCACCCCCCCACAGTGATTGCACCTGGATTCACAAAACCCAAAAATAATTCAGCTGATTAAAGCCTCTAAATAAATTGCACCCTAATTGTATTTGATTCTGATGGGTCTTTATATTTTGCCCCTTTTAAATGTGTAATGTAGTGCTCACTCATTGTATGCAGACTTAATTAGAGAAAAATAAATACACTGAGAAATTGCTGCTTAGAACTAACCAAGTGTAAATTTGTTAATTGGGAACAGCAATTATTTACAGCAGCTTCACTCTTTAAATCTTAACCATTTGCTGTACCATTACTTTTGCATATACTGTGCAATATACAGACAGTCTTGAATATATTCTACACCTTGTTTAAATCAGTGCAACCTGTGCCTTACTTTTGGATCTGTTTAACCATTTTGGGGGGAAAAAAATTGTGTTGCACCACCTGAGTAATGTATTTCATGATTCATTATATCCAATTTTCTTGAAAAGTTGTTACGATTATAATAACTGATTTAAGTCAATCAGAAGTAATGAAAAACTGCATGATATGTAAATGACGTGTGTTAGCTAAGTAAACGATAAAAATTGATAATAGCTAACCTCGGTTGGTTATCGATAAATGGTTTAGACATATAGCAAGATAAAAACAAACAGATGGCCAAGAGTAGCAAGTAAAAAGTTTAATATTTCTTGCAAAAGTCCTGAATGTTCTTAACTGATCTAAGAACTGGCAGTTCAACTGTGTGGAAAATGCCTTGCAATAGTTTCCAGTTAAATAAAGTTGATTGGATTTAACATCATCATTGTATTCATCATCATGTATTCATCATTGCATTCATTGTATTGTATCATCATATCATTCAACAGTACATGGTGCACCAGTGAAGCCATTTTTTTACTTCATCTCATGAGTACGATGGTTCAGAAATGCTTGTGATTCAACAACATTGTGTAAAATAGATGCCTGTTGATAGCACAACATCAATGCAGGTTGCACATCATTGCAAAGCATTAAAGAGGGAGTCCACAACAATGTCTGAGAGAGTTGATGGATTAAAACAACAGTTTAAACAGGAAACTGCAGAGCCAAGACCGTGTGTGTGGATGGATGGATGGATGGATGGATGGATGGATGGATGGATGGATGGATGGATGGATGGATGGATGGATGGA
>JBBBVU010000012.1:23342103-23353331 GCA_037177055.1 Atherinosoma microstoma
GATGGATGGATGGATGGATGGATGGATGGATGGATGGATGGATGGATGGATGGATGGATGGATGGATGGATGGAGCAGTCTGATCACTTATTAACCGGTGTGCTGCTCCTAGGTTGCTGAGCTTATGCATCTGGCCTAATTATGTAAAGTCAAAATTAAAGTCTATTCGCACATGAATTCATTAGGTTTGGCAAAGATCTTTCTCCACTTCACTGTCACTAAATCAAATCAGCAAAATTTCTGGTTCTCTTTTTTTTTGCCACAATTCATATTCCAGGTGAGTTTTGTTCAAAAGCTTTTAGAAGTCAGCCTCATTGTCAGGGTTTATATTTTTCAGTTGTAATTTTCAGTTAATTCAGATGTTTTCTTTCGTTGTTTCTTTTGTTGTTTCTTTCGTTGTTTCTTTCTTTCTTTCGTTGTTTCTTTCTTTCTTTCTTTCTTTCTTTCTTGGATTTAACTAACGAAATGGGTGTGATGCATTATTAAAAACTACAAGGATAGTGGGGAACCATCATCTTCCTGGAAGAAATGGTCATAAAAATGTCCTGAATGATCGTGATTGCTGATCATTTAAACGTTTGGTGGAATCAAATCGAAGAAAAACACCTGTAGAACTCAGGGCTGTTTGATAGTGAGAGCATTTTCCACACATACAATGTGAAGTGAACTCAAGGGATTGGGACTGAACAGCTGTGTAGCCATAAGATATCCACTAATCAGTGAGGCAAACCAGGGAAAAATGCTTCAATTTGCTTTAGGAAACATAAGGATTAGACTCTGGAGGAATGGAAGGTCATGTGGTCTGAGAAGTCCAGATTTACACTGTTTCAGAGTGATGGGTGCATCAGGGTAAGAAGAGAGGCAGATGCACACATCATATCTAGTGCCTACTGCACAAGCCTGTGGGAGCAGTGCTATGATCTGGGGTTGCCGCAGTTGGTCAGGTCTAGGTTCAGCAGCATTATATGTCCAAAGAATGAGGTCAGCTGATACCTGAATATACTGAATGATCAGGTTATTCCATCGATGGATCTTTTCTTCCCTGATGGCAATGACAATGCCAGGATTCATCGGGCTCAAACTGTGAAAGAGTGGTTCCGAATGAGCATGAGGCATCATTTCCACACATGGATTGGCCACCACAGAGGCCAGACCTGAACTCCATTGAGAATCTTTGGGATGTGCTGGAGAAGACTTGTCACAGTGGTCGGACTCTCTCATCATCAATACAAGATCTTGGAGAAAATTAATGCAACACTGGATGGAAATAAATCGTGTGACGTTGCAGACGCGTATTGAGAAAATGCCACAGCGAAAGCATTTTGTAATCAAAGCCAAATATGGGTGAGTGAACTTTTTTTTTTTGGTGGCAACTTTTTGGGGGCGCTAGGCAGTATATAATCTAAAAAGAGAAGAGTGAAGAATATTGTTGAAAATTCTCCATTACCCTGGCACTAAAGAAATAAGAAGAAGAATTATAACAGGAATTAAAATGAGGGCTGTGCTCGCACTGTTAGAATTCCCATTAGTGGCCAAGAAAATTAAAGATCTTTCATCAAAGCCTGAGATGACAGCACTGGATCATTCCCTTCTAGTAGCTGGATTTGCCTTCTTTTCTGCACCAAACTTAGTTGCTTATCTGTGGTTCAACAATGTAATGCTTGAGATTTCTTCCGCTACTTATAATCTGATGATTAAGTGTACACATGGAGAGGAATTTTTGACAATCACAGAGAAAAACACACCTCCCTTTGTAGTAGCCGGTCTCTCTTCTAAGAGGGTACCCCCTTCGCCTGTTTGTTTATTTATTTTTTGTACAATGAATTAGTCTCTAGCATTAATGCTGTTGTAAGTGAAGCACTTGTTTTCTGTCTTTATCCTGTAACACCCAACTGTATCAAATGTGAAGTAATGATCCCAAGTGCATTACATTTTAATGGCGTTATTATAGCATACCAGTACAATTAGTTCATCAGCAGAAAGAGGAGATAATTTCCGGCAGCTCAGCCACATTTAATGGCCGTCCCAGGGATGCTGGCACAGCAGAATAAGACCCTGTAGTGGCGGACTGCAACAGTGGATGACATTTAGAACCATAAACAGCTGTGAATAAGTTGTGGTTGTAGGCAATTTACCTGAAGAGCCACTGCTGAGCCACTGCAAAAACTGCAGTGAGAAAACATTTAGATAAACTATTAAGACAGTGATTATCTAATTGTCCCCTTTATTGTTTTTTTATTAATAAAAACTGTGGTTTTCTGCCATACAAAATCACTCGTAAATATACCAAATTCAATTTACAGTTTCAGCAACCATTTCTGCTCACAGTCATTCCAATGCTGATGCTTCATTATATCAACTCCCATACTGTTGCAGAAAGCTGGCTGGAATCACATGATGTAGAGCATTAGTAACACCCATTCCATGACATCCATAACTCTTTGACTTTCATGGCTGTCGGGCTAGCCGTAATGATATCTGATGGGTCAAGTGGAAATTGGACAGGTGAGACAGTATGTCATCTTGACATAAGGACAATGAAAACAGAACAAGCGTTGAAAGCTACAAGAATTGATTAAGGGGTCCCTTTTTTTCCACAACATTTCTTGCGAGTGTGAAGATCATCTTTATAGTTGTTCTTTTTTAAGTATTCAATGATATACATAAATAGAGAGTCACCAGTTTTAATCATGTATATCCAAAAGCTTTGAATTTGTTGTGAATTTTAATCATGGAAAAAAAACTTAAAAATTAAAGCTTAAAGTTAATTTTCATTAAATGAAAACTAATTTCTGCTTCTGTCATTTATAATTCAATTAATCAATTTAATTATTAATCAGTGGAAGAAGGGGGGGCATTTAAAAACTGTAAAGCTATGTCACATTTTTGCTAATTTTGGTTCTTGATTCAAATCTAAGCTGGTTCTCCAGACCCCCAGTCCAAAGACATGCATGTTAGGTTAAATTTCTCTACCCTAGGAGTGAGTGTTTGTCTCATTTGCCTCTTTGTTTGCCTCTTTGTTGGCTCTGTGATGGACTGGCAACTTATCCAGCTGATAGCAGCTGGGAAAGCCTCCGGTCCCAACCTGCAAAGCTGAATTGGGTAAACCAGTTATAGAAAATTGATCAATGAATCTCATTTAAATGATTAAAGTGTACAACACTACACTGTATGTCATAAATGTGATGCTGCCAGTTTATATCAAAGTAAAGACTGAGCTGACTTCCAGCTGTGAGAAGCTTGGCAGTGGCCAACAAAGAGATTACCATCAATGCCTGAGCTGCATGGCTGCATAGCAAGGATCCCTAATGCTTATGTCCCCCTGTGCTTTTAAAATGGCAAGACGGGAAATACTAATCAGAAGCAGAGTCCTTTCATTACAGAGAAGACTCATGTAGGCTCTGCTACTGCTGCATTGCTCTTGTCAGTCCTTAAAAGTGATAAATGATTTTGCAATGTATTAGATGAATTACTTTGAGTGCTATGAGACAGAGAGAGTGAAGATCTGTGGGTGGGAGTAGGTATAGGTAATAGGTATCCTTGAGATGCTTCATGCTGGATAAATTCACAGATTAAAAAGAAAAAAATGATCAGTGTTTATATAGCCATTTTGTTTCTGATGACTTGCCTTAAAAGACTCTGGTAGCTTAATTTCAGAATTGTCAAAATATGTAAAAATTCCACCGTTGACATTTGCTGTCTCTGTCATGTAATGTTAGCTCATCTGACTGTTTTATTTATTTGTTTATTACTTTATTGTAAGTTAAAACAAATAGTCATATCGTGTATTTGACTTGTTGAAGAAAAAACTGGCAACCTTGAGAAAGTGGACTTGAAAGTTTGAATTAAAAGAATTTTGTGGGGTCTTCCTCCAGGGGTGAGCGAATGAATGCAAACATAAAAGTGTTCAATCTCCCTCTTAAGAATAACACTAAATAATATTTCTCTATTTTGGTTCTTTTCACACCTAATTAATTAAGACAACCACTACTCTAACAGCAAATAATGAAATATTTCCAGAGCTCAAATGTTATGTTGACAATTCGTTGATTAAAAACAATTTTGAATTTTTTTTTTTTAAACCTCCATTAATAACAATGCACTGTGAACGTGAGAAGCACACAATTAGCATGTCTTTTAGCATTTTTTTATTTTTTCATTTTTACCAATGATGCATCATCAATTAGTAAATCAGAGATTAAAAGATTGCGTAACAGCAAAACAGATTTGAGAAATGTACGAAGGATTTAAGTCTGTATTGATAAACCACTACATCACCAAACTATATGAAAAAAGCATTATATTATCCATATATTTTCAAACAAAGTTTTTCTATTTCTCCCAAGTGGAATAATTTGTTTTGGGCAAAAGACAATGCTGTGTTTCAATACAAAATAAACAAATAAAACAGAAATTTACAGTATAATGCTAAAAAAATATATTAATAAAAAGATACAAAAAACCTTTCTAAAGAGCTAAAACATAATGAAAATTAATATGCAAAGAAAGAATTACATAAATACCCCCATGCACACATACAATCCGGCCACCAGACAGTTATTTTTGTTATTGATCATCTCGTGCTAATCACTTATTTATCAGTTTGATTGACAAAGGGATGAACTTGTGTTTGAGACAATTATATTTGCATAAAGGATCTGTGTACTTCCTCCCTGAGTTCAGTAAAACCCATTCAGAAGACAATGTGTTTTGTCCAGCCAGATGTTATTTGGCTTGCCTGATGGTAGCCTGCTCAAACATCTTTCAAAGTGGAAGGGGGAGGGGCTACCCATGGTTGTGGATTTGAATTTCAACTTTAACTGTCAAGTTTCCAAACCACCTGATGATACTTGTTGGTTGAAGTCACTGCTCTAATCTGAGCAACAACCAAACTGGTCACATTTGAGACTATAACGTTGTCATAAGATATACATGCTGTGCACATTCCTCCCATGCTTGGTGTCTCTAGTTAGCTCAGCTTATAGCTACATTACTGTGATGTGTTCCGTTAATTAGGGATTAATTCATTATTTGAAAGCTTTTGTTGTTGTTTTCTTTGACCACTCTCAGTCAGCCCTTGACCTGTAAGTTGGCAACATGAAGAAGGGTGAGATTTTAAACTCTTCCCCTCTCACTCTCTGCTGTGCTTCAGCTCTTATTCCAAATTTCCCTGCAGAGGAGGCCATCAGGCAAACACAAGCTAGTATCAATGACAACTGTATGAGTGGCTTCAACAAATTTTGCACAGCTTATATAGTGGCATAGTCATTTATACCAGCACTTCAGAGATACTGGATACATCGCAGTCCTGCTTGAAATGGCCCAGCATGCCAGGAATTGTGATGTCAGAAAAACAACAATAAACTTAAAGTGAAGTAAGTAAACTTAAATTTCTTATGGTTCTGGTTGTTTTCATTAAAGACTCAAAAAAAACTTGAGTTAGAAACCCTATGAAGACGAGGAGGAGCAAAGATTTTCTGTCTCATATATCACATATATAACTAAATGTTATTTTTATTCAAGTTACCGTGTTCCACTTTAACACAGTCACAAAACATGCAGCCTTTACTGTTCATATGTTAACAAATCAAATCAATGTGAAAGACAAGGTTTTGTTCTGATATATAACAAAAATCAGGCTACAATCACAATTTATCTCCATGGTCTGTCCTGGACTCCACTGAGTATGATCAAAGTTTTGTTTAAAAGCCATTAATTGTATAATTGTTCTATAAAAGAGTTGACATGACATGTCAGCATGATGGCAAAACTTGAAACACAAACATAAAAAATATGGCAAATAAACCTTTCAACCAACATTTATATCTTCAGTATCTGTCCTGCTTCAAAGGTAAAAAAAAAAAAAGAAAAAAAAAGACTCTATGTTTGTATGAGTAATGGGACCCAACATAAAGTGGCATTTTTTAAAGCCAAAAGCAAGATTTCATAGGTTTTATTCATATACTTGTCTTCAATGTATGAAGTGGACAAGGCTCTGTTGAAAAAAGGTAATGAGTTGATTTGTTCATTTAATTTAATAGGTATTATTCCTATTTACTGGAAAACAGTCAAAAGTTTGGACCAATGAGGAGAGTAAAGGAGTGCTGTATCAGGTGATCTACCCCCTACAATTATAATATTCGTAGTAAAAGATGGAGAGCTAGTTTTAGCAAACCCTAGGACTGACTTGATTAACAGACTGCATCCATTACTCATGTCAATACTGATATGTTAATCTACCCCTTCTCTAAATGCCTTGGAGCCTGCCTTGTCCGTGCAGCTTGTCAATCACTTCCATCGGCTTCTTATCAACTTAATTATGAAATTATTGTCAGAAAGCCCACCAGCACACTGATCATAATGAATGAAAATTGCTAATCACAGCATAATTACTTGTAGGAAAGATATATTGACTGAGAATTTCATTAGAGAATAAGACACTTTTTGAATGGGAATCTACTGGAGCCAGTTAGGAGAGAGCTGGTCACCATCAATGGTGGTGTAATTCATTAAGATTTTGCTATGGCCTAATTTCATGAACATTGATATTCCATATTTCAAATGTAGGCTCCAGAAATTACAAGATAGTATGTGTTTTTTGCACCTCATAGTTGCACTGAAACGAGCGCTGTTAAAGACAAAAAACAAAAACAAATGAATAAATAAATAAAATCAATTTAGTAACAAATAAAACACAAAGAAACAAGTATCATCAACAAGACAAAATACATCAAATCTATTTAAAATCTATCCAGGTCCTTTTTCAGTAGTAAATACATAAAAAGTATTTTTTTTTTTTTGTTTGTTTGTTTGTTTTTTTAGTGCTTACTTTTTGGACTAAATATATGGCTTATGTCATCTTGAATAAAACAGCATATTGACTCTATTTTCTTTGTAAAATTGGGGCAAATTTATAAAATTGTATCCAGAAAAAAGCCTAGTTTAAAAAAGAAAATTCATGATGCTTCCAGTCTTTTTTGTTTACAGCTCTGTAATGAATAATTGCAATTCTTACAAGATATTTCCATGGTATAAAGCACCCACTCAGACACACACCCACACAAACTCAGATGCACAAACAAAACAGGCTCAACAAACCAAACAAGCTTTGTAGAAAAGGAAATCCACAAGCACACACAAACAACTGCCACATTTCTATCTGCGGCTACTTGACGTGATGAAATGGGACCAACTGCACTGTCACAGGCTTTGTTCTGCTCTTCAAGCCCATATACTTCAGCACTGTGAACAAAATAAGTCAAGCAACGGTTCAAGGTCCAAGCTGAAAGTCTGCAAACAGGCTGAAATGAGCAGTTATTGCATACATGCAAAGAAGAGTGCCGCCTGCAGTCGAGTAGACAACATTTACTCTCACATAAGGTCTGTAAGCTTCGGGTCAATCTTGTTCCTCTTCTAAAATCCATTAAGCCCTCAAGATTCTTTCATGTTTTTGTTATTATTCAAACTTCTGTCAATATGAGAGCCAAGGAGAAGCCATGTGATTGTTGCAGTTTGTTTGTGTGTTTGTGAAAAAGATTACATAAATCATCTGAGACAGATTTCATGAAACTTTGTGGAGAGGTGAAGCATGGGCAAAGAAAGAATCTATTAAAATTTGATGCAGATTTGGATCACTTTGTGTAACCCTGATAGGAATCTGCAGTATCTGAAAGGTGTAACTGGGCTTTGAAAGTATGCAGCAATTATTTGAATTGGTTAGGGTTTTTTTTTTTTTTTAAATCTCACATTTTGCCAAGTTGAAGCAAAAAAAATAAAAAAGAAGCATTTTCACTCTGAAGTTCATGGAGTATATTTTTATTCAGTCTCCTCAATGTGTTATTAATGTAGGGGTCAAACACCCTCAAGGAATTACAGAGGGCATGACCATATCTTACTGCAGATGAGAAAGGAGGGAGAGAGAAAGTTGCAATAAAACCTAAGTAAATCCCCTCTGATACCATTTGGCAGACACTTGCTTGATAGACCTCGGGCTTGATATTAAAAATCTCAGATGGGCTGTCCAACTGACAACTTAATCCATTTAGAGTCACTGAGTAAGCAGCAGGAAGCTGAGTCAGGGTCAGCGTAAACGAAGGTCTGTCATTTTCCTGCACGAGAAGCAATAATCTCATTTTTGGTCATCTCTATCCCACTCTTACAAAATCATAAAGGACCAGCAGAGAAGTAAAAGAAAAATTCATTTATGTCATTTTGAAAGCATAGTGATCAAAATGAGAGGCAAGATAAAAAGAAAATCAACTCATACTGATGTTACAGATGTACACATGACATAAAAATTAAAATAAATCCCATGTATGGTCACCTTTAAAAAAGAAATCATATCACATCACTGACTTGACTTAAATTTATGTTCAGGAAACATCTTTGAATTGTGAATATAGGAAAAGTGGAGCAGTTGAATATGTTAATGAAGGCCATGTTCCATGGCAGCACAAGATCATCAAGGGGCTTAGCCGTCTCAGTAACTCGGTTTAGCATCCTCATAAACATGGAGAGGAGGTGAGAAAGTGTGGTGTTTCTGAATTTTAAATACGTATTGAAAAGTTCGAGCAAAACTTACCGGCAACAAAAACAGCCTGCCTTAACAAGTTATAATTGTGATATGAGAAATTTCACACTCTCAAGCTTATTGGTGTATGCGCATGGAGGCAGATGGGGAAGATTTACATTAGAAGAATCGGTGCCTTAGTGGCCGTGAGAGCTACTGCATGTGAATGGTAAAAATGGTGTCCATGAGGAGTGACTGTCAAACTGTAAAAGGAATTAATGGTAATTTTAAGGGGAGGGGGTCTGGGAGGGCCAGGGCCACCCCTTAAATTTCATTGCACCCCATTCTGATTAGTAGTTCAAGTTTTTTAACATGGGAATCAACAGTAACCGAAATAGACATATATATTCTTGTTTTGATCACGATCTGTGTTATTATTTCATATTATTATTTGCAACTTGTTTTTATTATTGTTTATTTCCGATCTCCACTACATTATTGTTTGATTTCAGTTGTGTTAATTGTTGTCATGTAAATGCTTTTTTGGTTTCTTTTTGGGGTTTTTGTAACACACTTTGATAAAGTGTTAAATAAAGTTTTGTTTAATATTGCCATGAAATATAAATCTGTTTTTTCTTATTAATGAAAAAAGGTAGAAACATTTGTTACAGATGCTTATGTTCAATGGAGCCAATGTCATATATGTTACTGTGTGAAATATGGGATGAGAGTTGTGGTGTTTGAGGATCCTGTATTCCACACATTGATTCTAACCAAAGCTAACAGGGATTTTAGGACATTTTAGTTAGAGATACCTTTGATTGGCCACCCCATTAAAAGTTTCTTGGATACGCCACTGGAATGTGTTGTAGCCCCTAAAGCCAACCAGGATGTGACTAACTATTGTTAACGTGTAACTATGGCCATCATGACGGTAACAATAAAATAAAATAAAAACATTTTAATTATGATCATGATCTTGATCAAGATCTAGTTGATGTGACAGCCTAAATCCAAGCAAATGACAGTTTCATTTCAACATGCTGTCTTTATGTGTAACCATGGCAACCTGTGAATGAAAGCCATGATGGTAGTGATGTGCAAAAAATGTATTTTAGCTCAGACCATGACAGGTTTTTTCTTTTATATGTTATTGTGCTTTTTCCACCTGAAAGTGAGAAAAGTATTTTAGTAAAGGGCTGAGTGTGGCTTGTGAACCAATTTTTCAGTTGGACGTCTTGTTATTTTTTCAGCTCTTAGAAAACTGTTATATTGTCTTTATCCTTACATATAATGTGCAGTCTACACTGCATGCTTGCAATCAAAAGGTATATTTTATGCTTTAGTATGTTTTCACCTACCTTCATTGTATTTTTCAGCTTATTGTGCATGTAAAAGGTCAGAGTTACAAAACCACAGTGAGAATAGTTGGTTCATCAATGCCTCTGTCATTTACATACAGCCCTGTTCACATGATTTGTTTTTGTTGTGCATCATTGTCTTGTTTGTAAGATACAGGTGTGGAATGGAAGCTTGTGGTTGATGTGCCTCTGAGCCAGCAACAGAAGTGTTCACAGAGCTAAATTGGGGTGCATCTGTTAAATAGGAGGGGGCACTGGTGAAGTACATACACTATGTGCCGTTGAGCCCCCTCTGTTTGATCTGTGTGAATTACCAAAGGGAAACAGCAGCAGCTATTGAGGACATTTCTCCTGTGTCAATATGGCATGAGTGCTGTGTGAAAATGGCTTTTACATCAACCACGTAAAAGTTATGCATTATGCATAGCCAGTTCTGCCCACCGCAAACAAAGAATGAGCAGCTCTTGCACTCTGGACTTGAAGAGACAGAAACCAAAATGAAGTGTTCCATACACAGGGTGACAATATGAGCAGCAGTAATGTTCGGTAATGATAACAATAATTTTTTTGAACACTAATGTACTGTATGTAAAAGACTAAATCCTGTTCAAATAAATAATTTAACTAAGAATTACCTACATGTGGGCTCTTTTAAAGAGATATCTCTGATAGCCTTTCTAACTGTCAGCAATGCAGAAATGTTTCATCTGGTTAAATTTGCATTTCATGTTGTAGTATTCAAAAAGATAATAATAACAATAAAACATTCTTTTTTTTTTAGATCCCCTTTTTAAATTCAAATATGTGACCCTAAACAAAGGCCACAGATACCTTGCAGTAGCGTGTATATAAAATGGATGCATGGATTTTAAAGTATACTTTACATTGTGGAAAACCTTTTGGTCAATTCTTATTGGAGAAAGTTAAAACCATGCCTTTACACCATTGTCTGTATATAAGGAATGAGCAGTAGCTACACTGAATTGTAAATGCTGTCTTGAATCCTAGAATCTGGTATTTGCATTTGTATAACCATGATTTATGACAATCAATACTGATCAGAATGATTGAATCAATCAATGGCATTATATAGAATTATTGGAAAAATGAATTATGCTTTTTTTAACCTTGGAACCAGAAATGTTTTGGTAAACATATTAAAATCCACATGTGATTATTCTGAGGCAATGCAAGTTTATTTGGATAGCACATTTCATGGACAGGATTATTCAAAGTACTTGGCATTAAAAATTTAAAGCCTTACAGCAGGGTGTAGAAGCTGCATGAAAAGGTACTACATAAAAGATCATAAAGAGAAACAAAATCATATTAAGAAATATTCAAATAAAAATTATATA
>JBBBVU010000012.1:23363018-23395197 GCA_037177055.1 Atherinosoma microstoma
CCCCCCACCCCCCCCAATACAAACTTGTCGGTTCCTCTTACTATTGACTTAACAAGTTCATATTCAATTAAATCCGTGAAACAGCTCACACATCTTATGCATGGATTAGAATTTTTGGTAAATGTCCTTTATGCACATTCAAGAGCATGCCATAGAAACTTTTAGTTTTTAATGAGGCCTCCCATGTTTCGTGCAGCACCATGGCTCTGCAGCAGGCCCAGCTGCTTCTCAACATGAGCAGTCTGGAACCAGTCAACTTTGGGGTCCAGCAAAACAATACAGAGGCCTTTGCTGTCGTTCTCTGTCACCTGGCCGAGCTGCATGCTGAGCAGGTAGCACATTTGATTTGATCTCGTCTGTCTGCTCTACCCGCTGTTAGTCACTTACTGGGAAGGTTTATTATCTTCCCACTATTGCGTGAAGGTTGTGAACATTACTCAGTTCTGCTTTCTAGCTCCTGGGTGGACTTCAGGACTTGACTCATAGTCTCCTGTGCCTTTTGTTTTTGTTGCAGGGCCTCTACAATGCTGTTGCAGAGATTTTCCAGCATCTGAAAGAGCAGTTTCCTTCTCACACACAACATGCGAAGGTGATTTGTCTCACCCATATTATGTTATTCAGTGCTGATATTCTGCAATAAAGAGGACGGGAACCTGCAGAGAGCGAGAAGATAAAAAGGAAGACTGACCTTTTCAGGCTGACGGGCTCAGTCAGGCTGATTGAAATGGCTTTGTAGTTTTTATTACCCCAAAAAAATAATTTTACAACAGTGATGATAAATAAAGATTGCAGATTCTGCTTTAGAGAATTTTCATTCAATGCAGGAAAATGGCTGTCTAACAAAAAAAGACAGCCATCTTTTATAAGATACAATATAATATTATCCCCTGTCAACAAGCAACTCCCTTCCCATCTTTCTTTTATGTTATTACATAAATTTGATCCATTTTCATTAGAATTTGAATACAATGAGCATGTTGAAAGTTAGCTAGTACATACTTGTTGTTTTGTTTTTTAAAACGAATCTGCTTTTTCATCATGGCATTGAAGCCTAACATGTTTTCCAATTATGATGCAAGGAAATGTGCTAAATGACCTTTTGTCATCCGTTTCTTTTAGCTCTGGATGTTGTGTGATCTGAAAATCCAGTTTGAGAGGCATATGAATGAAGGGAAATACCATTTGGCAGAGCTGCTAGTAACCGCTATCTCTGCCTTAAACAAAACGGAAGGCCTATACAGGTAACGCCAAAGCACAGATGGTTTTGTTAAATTGTTGTTTCATACATGTGTAAATCATGCTGTTAGTAACAGTGTGTTTAATGACAGGAAAGCCCTAGTTCTGAAGGCTCTCAACCGCAGCACTGAGGCATACAACATCTTACAGCGGCTGCAGGTTCAGTGTGAGAAGACCAAGTCCACAGAGATAATTATCAGGTAGCATACTTCTGTTATTTCAGGAAAACGCGCTTTCTGATAACTTTACCCATTCCCTGCAGCACAGAGAAGGTTGGCTTATGGTTCATTTTATCCATGAAACTGAATTTTCAGCTTGTTAATGTTCATGAATCAGTCAAATTCACATTTTTAACTCTTGTCTGCATATTTTCTCCTTTTATATTACATGCAGAGTAATGCTGTCCACTGCTGAGCTTCACTGGGAGTCATCTGGCTTCGCCACAGCTCTTCCTATCCTCCTGCAGGCCTTGGCTCTAGCCAGACAACACCACCTACAGTCCCTGGCCTCAGAATCCATCCTTCATCTGGCTTTCACTCAGGTCAGCCACAACAGGAAAACAGACTTTTCTTAAAAAAATGTTTGTAGTTGATGTCTATGCAAATCACCCCATAAAATGCAGCAGGTGTTAAAAATAAAAGCTCTGCAAATGGATCATCTTTTTCTTTTTAATTCTTAAAAGTTAGTTCTACTCGTTATGCTCCCTCTCTAGCTGATGCTGGGAGTCCCTGAGCAGGCTCTGAGTGTTCTTCATGAAGCCATGGAACCTGTTCTGGCCCACGGAGCTGTCCTGGACAAAGGCCGTGCCTTGCTGCTGGCAGCTCGTGTTCAGATGGCAGTGGCTGGATTCAGGCCAAACGGACAAGGTCAACCGGGTAACGTATCGCCCCTAAACCTGCTCCATACAACGCTCCACCTCTCACAGGGTCATAAGGTTGTTCGTTTCCATTTACACTCTGCTGGGTTTATTTTGTGTGTCCTGGCAGATATGCACTTGGCAGCTCTGGCTGTTGACACGCTTGATGAGGCTGCCGTCTATTTCTTCAAGCTGAACTGTAAAGAGCGGCTTCGGGACGTCCATTACCTGCAGGCTCAACTCCACCGCTCCCTCGGACACACCTCGCAGAGCAACAAAAGCGCCATGCTGTTCCGACTTCTGGACCAGGAGCTGCAGTCGCCAGCACCGCCTGTTTCTATGCAACTTTAGCAGCACACACTTTCCAATAAAAACAAGACATTTCTCCTTTTAACTGTGCTGTCGAGTTCCTGCAACTCACCACTAGATGGTAGTGAGACTGTTCTGCTTGTCCTCAAACTGAAGCATTTCATTTATAAATATTTTTAGGTGGAGACATGGCAGACAGTGCCAATATCATCATTTAACAAATGAATAAAGATGAATTTCAAATATAAGAAGGATGTATACATCATGTCGTAACTTGTGGTTGGGTAGGTTTGAACGATGGTCCTAAAGAAACAGCTGAGGCTGGGCTGACAGGTTCCTAAATGGGGAAAAATGTTAAAAGTTTATCAGAGGCTGTCGTGGCTCTGCTGATTTATCTGGTACTTTTTGATAAATGAGGGTGATGATCACAGTTCGCTGCTGGATGAATGTGCTTCAGTAGCCTGGATGATCCATATTTAGCACATAAGAATACCAATGAAGCTGGAATCCAGAGGAATCATGATCACATTAGGTTCTGATGGGACAGCACAGATACATCTGTTTTTCTACTTTTCTCTCTTGTTTACCTTCGGCCCTTCGAACCTGCCTGCTGCATTAGTTTAAGTACCATTTCTTTTTGGTTTTGTTTCTTTCCCTTGATAAAAATGTATCAGGAATTTGAGTTTATTTACCATATAAATACCAGAGGGGGGGGTTAGACCAAGCACACACAGGTGAGGTTTTAATGATGTGGCTTCAGGAATGTGGTTCGTATGTATTGCCTGTATTTACACGTTTTGTGTGATTACAACTAACAATGAGTAGATTATGTAGGCCACGCCACACGTGGAAAAGGAGTGTGTTGCAGAGACTTATGCATGTAGTATGCTTTTAGCCAGAGGGGGGGGGGGGTTCTTGCATTGCAATTCAAATGTTTACATTTGAAATGTATATTTATTGAGTCCTTCATAGCCCCGTAGGAAAAATTCTATCTCATAGTACAGCTGATCATTTCTTTATGGTCGTCAAAATGCTGGTAGTTTGGGGTTTGAGATTCCTATTCAGAGGCAATGAAGCATTATTGTCTCTGATTATTTCTTCATTTACTTAAAAGCATATCCTAAAATGCCTTTACTTTGAAAAGAACAGAGGGTGAGACGGGGGTCAGGCTTCTCAGGGCCTCTGAATCCTCTTTTGGTTTTAAGTCCTTGGGCCATAACTGAGAAGCTAAACTCTTTATTCTCTGGTCTAGGTTTTAGTGCTGAAACTATTTTTCATTGGATTAACCCTCTAAAAAATCTGTTGATTTTATTAATCTTTTAAGTTAATTGAAAGCATAGTAGTTGGTTAACCAGTCTGACATCTGATTGTTACACTTGGGTGTATCAGCAGGGAATTTGGTGTATCTCTCCATAAAAATGGAATCCTATATATTCTCTTCTGTTGCTTGTTTTTCTCCTGTAAGATTTACACTTTTATTTTCTTTTTTGTTTTTTTTTGTTTGCTTCTTGTCCCTCATGATGAAGTTACAGACTTCAGAGTCTCTTCCTCCAACTTGTCTTTTAGATCAAATAAGCTTTGTTTGCAACCAAATGCTTGCAGCTCTGACATCCTCAACAACCTCAGCTGTATTTATCGTTAATTAGCTGATGCTACCATGTTTTTATACGATGCCAAATCAAGATCATTGGTCTTATGTTACTTTTAAAACTGACACTAAACATGCAAACCTTAGTTTCATTACACCAAAGCTCAATTGTTTTCAATTTTTTTCTTTCCCATTAATTATCTGAAGACCATTTTGATTCATCTCAATATAAAACTCTAACTCCCCCTCCAGCTACTTCAGTTCTCACCAGCAATTTATACACTTATGCATGCTTCTCTAATATTCACCTTGTGTTGTCCTGTGCAGCTGGAGGCACCATAGGAGGTCTTCTACTTTAATACTTATAATATAGTTTTGGTGCATAATCACAAATACCTTAACGTTTTACATGTAATTGAATACCACTTCCGCTATTAAACATTGTCCTTAACATTGCTCTTTGCATTAAGCATCACTATATGTGGCCTTTTAAAGTGTAGTTACATTTTAGTTTGGACAGGAAGTTATAAAAGCGTTTAAGTTCTGGTAAAAATGTGATAAACTGTCCCACCACTGACAGTTTATTGTTGACATCGTACATGCTGGGAATTTTAAGTTAATCACAACCATATGAGTTTACTTAAATGAATAAGTAAATAAGTAAGGAAAAGAGTTATTTCCTGCCTAATATTCCAGTACAGAAACGGCACAGTCTCTGTGGTAAAATATATCTTTTTTTCAAAATGTTTAATAACAAGCATGGCAACAAACATGGCATAAGAACAATGCATGTTTAGAAAAATATATCTGCAAATGTATTTTTCAGAATACACTATACATTCACTTAACCTCTACTCGATATTAAACATTAACAATTAATAGGGTCACTGTAGAGTCACGGTAGAAAACAACACTTTGAGTTTCCTCTAAATAATGACCTTTTCAGGATCAGCTTACATCAGGAGAACGATGTAGGTAGACATTTTGGTAGAACAGGCAAACAACCTGAGAAGCCCTTATTCTGATTGGTATACCTGCTCGCTTTTATTTGGTTATTTTTCACCTATTTAACATTAAAACAAACCTTCCTTTTCCGGGAAAAAACTGTCCAAATAATCACAGTATGTTTTCCTTACAAAAGAAAATGAAAATACCACATTGACAATTTACCACTCAGATTCTTAAGAATGAAACCAACATTTCTTCATGTAACATTGTTTGCTTAGTTGCAGGGATGTGTGGCTTGTTTTATTAATGTCTTGGATGCTGTCATACATGAACTGATTATAATGCTGAAAGCAGAAAAACACTGGGCTTCTGATTCCTTCAAACATCACTTTCTTGACCAGTATCCAGTGGGATCAAACTATAATAAGCCTCTTACTTCAAAACACTAAAATAATGCCAAGAAAATAAATAAATAAATTAATAAATAAATAAATAAAGGAGTCGTGCTGAATAATTGGGTTTGAGTAAAAGAGGTATTTAAATGGAGTCTATTTCCATCTTAAAGTTAAAGAAAAGGGAATGGTGGCTGTGTCTCCGTAGCTTAATCATAGCTCAAGTCTTCAGTGCAGACATTTTTTTTAAAATCGTAGTTCCATCTTTGGGGAGACGGTCCTCACTAAAGGTAGCAGAGAAGAACCTGAAGGGATGCTCAGTATCCAGCTGGATAGCCTCCTTTCCTGGGGTCGGACTCTGCACACAGACGTTCTCCCTGCCGCACCACAGCCTGGACCACAGAGTCTGGAGTCCTCAGCAGCTGTGTTACATGGTTTTTCTGGGCCAGCCCCTCCATGACACTCTGCCAAGGTACCATTGCACATAAACATAAAATATAAATTATGCAGTAGTCAAAGATGTTGGGCTTTAAAAATGATAATAATAAAAATGTCCAGGCCTAGTCAGTGTCTCTGTTAACGTGAATAGCTGAGATATTAAAACATCTTGTAGAGAGGAAAGTCTTTAAGATCCTCTTTAGAAGATTATTGTAAATTCTTCCTGCAAAAGGCATCTGGCTCTGAGATTCTTGGCTCATCTTGCACGGCTGTTTTGAGTACTATTCACAGATCTTTTCTAGAAATGTTATAATATGTGGACTTTAATATGTGAATAGGTTTGTTGTGTTGTAGAATCCATCCTCTTCATTTTCAACATTTTTCTAGGTTATGTGATGTTTGCTTTTAGAATTTGCTGGTATCTCATGATGGTATTCATTCCCTTCACCAGTGAAATGGTAGCGGGGGTGAGGGAGTCTGGCTGCAACACAAGCTCAAATGAATCCTCCCCCACTAAACACTTAAAGGGATGATCTTTTCGTGAGCATCTGCAACAAATTTCTTCCATTGCAGCCACAAACTCTGTGTTCAGCTGTCTGACTTAATTATTCATGGGTGAACTTATATAGGAACTTTCTGGTGAGAACCCAGATATGTTTGTTCAGGTCTGGCTGCAAAGTGAAACAGTGCTCCGCCACTGAAGAGGCTGCTTAATCCTTTCAAACATATTTTAAAGTTTATGAGGTTCTTTGAATCGCCTTTCTGGCAAATATGTTAACAGTTACTTCTGAAAGAGTTTTGGTCCTCCAAACCTGAACCTGGCCTCGGCCATCGTTTTTTACTGCCCCGTGTTTCAGGGTGCTAGGCAGCTGTTTAAAGGAGTCCATGGCTGCTGATGGTTTGGACCATTTTTGATGAGTCAAAATATTCATAAGGCTTTTTGAATTTGTGGAAGTTTCCCGATGACAGTTTACAAAGCACCAAAAAGCTCATATTGAGCAAAGGTGCTAAAATGTTTGCATGCCACTATACCTGTAAAACCAGAGAAAATCCCATCATCCTTTGTGTTTTAGTGCTCATGTAAAAAATGTTGCATGTCAATAGTCTAAACCAAGAAGCTGAATGATGTAAACATGTGTAGGCATGTGTTAGCATGCTAACATTAGCTTTTGATTCAAACAACAGTGAAGAATTAAATATAGCCCCATAGAGGTGTTGGTGTTTCTGTAAATCCCTGCAGGTCTTTCTTTCATTTTAGTCATCCAGCAAATATTATCCATGTCAAGTTCATTTTCCTGCACTGCAGCCAATCAGTAAAACAGTAAAAACAGAGAGATGTGATCGAGTGAGATTTTTTGCAGTTGTTTATCACCCTAAGTCTTTTCATGTGACCCACCTTTTCAAAGCCCTGCTCGACCACTGTCATGTTTGGGTTAAGCTGATTGTGAACTCGTGGCTCTGTCACAGCTTTCTTTAGGTCATAGTTGAAGAACAAAGAGTTCAGGATAACCTGTTTTTAGCCAGAAAATGTAACAATAAGTATTGCATGCTTAACTGTCGGAATCTACTAGATGGAGATACGAGTGAAAGAGTCAGACGTACTAAGGCAGTGGCTGTTGTGATTTTTGTGCCTCCAGATGCTCCTACAACCATTTTCACCCTGTTGTCTTTGTCAAAGATGATTGTTGGACACATGGAAGAGAGAGGCCTCTTGCCTAGAACAGACAAACAGAAGGTGGATATGACTGGATAATTGTTCAACTTCTTGCATTTCAGCTTTAGAGTTAGATGTAGTTAGAGTTTTTATAGCTTAAAGATACCAGATTAGTGGAGTGTCATAATTCAGTATGGCCACACCTGGTTGGATAAAGTTGTTGGGTGAAGGTGGAATTCCAAATCCATTGGTCATGTATGGAGAGCTGAAATCATCCATTTCATCATTAAAAATTATTCCAGTGGATCGAGACATGACTTTAGACCCAAAGCTGTGGAAATAAAAAGCATTTTTAATCTGCACGCTTTATCCTGTAATTGAATTTGAGTTCAAGTTTGATTTTTATAATCCAATTGTAATCAAAATGCAGGAATCTTACTATAGATTTATGGTGCTAGTGGCAGCCACGGCACTTCCGTCTTCGGCTATGACTGACAGGTGAGCTGTCCCATGGTTGTCTGGGACAAAATAGTCAGGCTCATAGTAGCTGTCTGGATGGGTGGTGTCATCTGTAATTTTACTCCTTATGCTATCAGCAAAGTAGTCTGAGGTCATGTTTTGGATTAGCTGAGGGGGTGCAAAACAAGTCAGTCGAAGAGGAGAAAATACAGAAAACAACTGATTGTGAATAGATGCCTTTAAGCAAAGCATTTTTCCCCAGATCTCCACTAGTGTGACTAGAATGAGACAGACGTGATCGTATTGAGTTCAATGAGGCTGGAAATGCCCCAAAATTAAAGCATAAACACCTACATCAGTAATGTTGAGATACCGTGGGTCCCCCAGTCTGCTCCTCTTGGCGTAAGCAAAACGAAAAGCCTCTACGATGCGGTGGTATGTCAGAGTTTTTTCCTGAGATGTAGAGACACTTGTATCTGTAAAGTTGTACCCTGCAAAATATTCACAGGAAGTGCAGTTTTGGAGTAAATTACAACTTACATTCTGCTTAATTATGAGGCGACGAGTCTTTTCTATCACCTCTGTAAACTGTTGAATACCAACTCAAATCTGTTAAAGGTGATTTGAAAAGTGACTAATTCAATAGGGATTTATGCTATATGAACCCATCAGTGTTATCCCTTATTTCAAGTTAATACAGCCACTTTATATTTGAAGCATGACTTTAGACTCCTTAGCCAAAGCAAATGGAGTGATGCATGTGAATTCACTTTGGCAAATTGAGCCATTTTCTGCTTCCAAAACAGGCGGAGCGACATTCCAGGAACAACCTGGGGAAACCTGACATCCTTTCTTCTGCATGGCTGCACAAGCACTTGGCCAGGATGCTCACCATCCACTATATTGAGTATGAGTGCCAGCACAGGGCCGCTGGAGGGGGCGTCTGGGATGTGTATGGTGTATTCCCCAACGTTCAGCTTCAGAGGGTTCTCATTCAACACGGGCTGGTACTCCAACAAATCATCAAGGGTAATAATGCCACCTTGAACATGAACAGAGTTGCTATGATGAATATAAAATGAGAAGCAATTTTCACATTATGCATTGCTATTTGCTGGGGCGTTTATGGATAGTTTAAACTTCCAAGTTGATTATAAGTCTAATCATGATTTATTAATTCCTGTATAGTAGTGGACACGAATACAATACAACACCTGCTGCCTGGATGTCCTCAACGATGTTCTTTGCCATTGTCCCATTATAAAAAACATCAGGCCCCTCCTCTGCTATTCTCTGATATGTCTCAGCCAGCTTTGGGAATCTAACAATGTCATTTTCTTTCAGGATGTTCTTTTGAGAGTCACAAAACACCTCACTGAAAGATGATAAAAAACAAAAAGGAAAACAAACATGAAACTGCAAAAATTAAGAAAATATCAAACTTGTAGCAGATGAAGCGGATATGATTTTTTTCTAAATTTAAAGTGTGTACATAGTAGTGCTTCTGATTATAAGACTGTGATGAGAATACTGAAATGACACAAAGTCCATGCCAAGCGAGCTATCTTTTACAAGATGCTAAATTAACAAAGCAAAGAGAAGATGGGGGCTGCTACCACCGGCCCACTGAACATGAGCAGTTATTGTTAAAAGAGCTGGACAGGACATCAACAGTTAATCAGCAACTCTGAAAAATGAAAACAGTCTGTTCATTAAACTATTGTTACAAAAACATTTCCAAAAAAAAGTTGATACACTGTGAAATTAAAGATTGAATGCAACATTTGTAAATTGATTAGTCATCTGTACCTCTTTATTTGAATATAACATATCAAATGTTTATGCTTGAAATGATCATTTTTGAAGAGTATATTTGCTCATTTTGAATTTCATGCCAGAAACATGTCTAATAAAATGTTGCAGGGGCTATAAAGTAGCAATTCAGTAGCAATCCTCGGATATCTGTGTGCAGAAAGACAAAGCTAAGATTGAGATATATATTGTTTTATTTCATTAAGGAACACCTCTGAAAACCATTTATATTATACAGTATTATATAGAGTAGTATTTATAGGATTTTGAATTATGCTTCTTATTTTATGATGTTTACCTCTGCACACTGCTGTAATGCTTTTAATTTTTTATGTAAAACACTTTGAATTGTCTTTTACATTAAATGTGCCATAGAAATAAACTTTCCTTGCCTAGACATTGGTCATTGCTGCATCCACAAATGCAAATTAAAACTACCATTATTGTAAAAGTTTTGGAGCAACACATACTGCCATCCAGATGACTGATTCAGGCAAAGCTTTACTTATATTTGATCAAGGTAATGCCATGTTTCACTGAGTTGCCTGCAAACTAGACATGTAATCCACTGAAAGCTTTTGAACCATTACCCGATTAAAAAGAAGAAAAAGAAAATGGAGCTAATTTACTGATAAGTAACTAGATAAAAAAGAAAATCCAGTTTCCTGTGAGAGCAACATCAGTTAGTCTCATCAGTTCCCGGGCACTCACCGGGTGTTAAGTGAAGAGGTGGTTTTCAACAGTGGTTAATTTCCCTGCCACATCTTTTTTTAACATGTTGCAGGATTCTAATTCAAAATGAGTATACATTTTTCAAAATGCACAACACAATTTCCCACTGTCAACAGTGTCATCTTTCAGCATCATGATGATAAGTTTTAGATTATTGGCAAATATAGTATTTAATAATCCAAAATCACTGGATTGACGTTTTTAAAGTACAAAAAATGGTATTCTACCCTTATAAAAGGTTAACTGTTTAAGCGTATATATTCCATGTATAATCTATATGAAATTCAAATAGTAAATTAGTTTTTATGGGCATTCATGTGCTGAACTATTTGCTGGAATCAGGAGAAACGTCAGGAAACTATTTTGCAAGGACCAAGATGGCAGAAGAGGACATGTATCTATCTCTGGCCAGAGAGTCTACAACAATTATGAGGTTTTCAGTGTTAAAGGTGCTGATTGGGGGATTTTTCTTACTCTCAGCTTTTAGGATGTATAAACGTTTTTGTCTTGATGCTGAGTAAAGTTAATCATACTTGCTACAGCTTCACTTCTGATACATTGAAATAAGTCATCTCATTGAAATATTGTGATGAGAATATTTCTACCAGAATTTAGCATTGTTTGATAAACATTTGTTTTGCATTCAAGTAGAAGAAGAATCAGCCCCACCACATGTTGGCGTCTCCTTGAATGGAATCTTTGCTCTTGAAGAGGGCATGAGCCAAGGCTTTTCCAATGGGAAAACCATCACGGGCCAAAGCAATGCTGGGCTCAAACAGCTCCTTCCATGGAAGCCTGCCATGCCTTTTGTGTGCCATCTCATAACCACGGATCTCTCCTGGAATGGCTATGGACAATCCACCTGTCATACAGAAACAACAGCACCATTATTTTAGATTTTACTTTTTTTTCTTTCTCTCTCTACACTGTCTGAGTGAAAGATCAGCACACTATGAGACACGAAGACATTGTGAGATATCTATAAATATCACTTTATGCACTTGTGGTTCTATTATTTATTTTTAGCAACCCACAAATGTAAACAAGATGATACAGACAGGTTGTTAAGGAAGGGAGAAAAGATACTTAAGGATTTGGATGGACAGCTTTGAGATTAGGATATCTATCCAACCTTAAATCCCTCCCTAGCACTGATTATTATTTTCATGTTGCACCTGCAACAGACTAACAGATTGCAATAAAGTCAGATCTTTGTGAAGGAAATCTGTGCCTGGCAGACACTCTGACAGCTCACAACCAGTTGCAACCTGTACGAGAAAGCTTGGTGTTGTTGCCAAACATGTCCTCGGTGGCATTCATGGGTGCTGTCTCTCTCGCATCAATAGTTTCAACCTTCCCTGTTGAGCAGAAATTAGAATTGACTGATTAGTTTTTGTTTTGCTGTATTTATTTTTGGCTTATTTGACTATGTTGCAAAGTTTTTTACCAGAAGCTGCACACTCACCTGTGGAAGCATTATAGATGACAAAGAAGAGCCCTCCCCCAATGCCCATGCTGTGAGCATTCAAAAGGCCAACACATAGCAAGGCAGCAATGGAAGCGTCCACGGCTGAGCCGTTTCTCTTCAAAATGTCCCTGGAAACACACAAACTCGCTTAACGGTCAGGAAACGTGCATTCAGAGCAAAAAATTCACCGTATGTCTTCTTACCTGCCCACTTCTGAACACTTCCCAGCGTCAGCAGCCACAGCAGCCTTTGAGTAGAAGTGATCTGAAGGGAGAGGGGTGTTTTTTCTCCCCAGGCCCATGAACACCCCCAGGAACAGACTCACTGCAGCCACCAGAAGGACCACCAGACCAGCAATCAGGGACTTCCCAACCATTTTCCTGCCCCAGGAAAAATCAACACACCTGATAATCAGACAAGATCCTTCCAATGAAATGCAAGAGCCATCTGACATCTTTTCTTAAAAAAAAACCGAAAACACAAATTCTGTTTTTGTTCATCATATTCTTTCAATAAGATTCACATACCTTTGGTTTGCTGTTTTTCAAAGATTGTTGGAAAAATGTATGTCGGACAAAACAGAAGACAAACTGAGAGAGCTGACAAGTCGGCTGACTCTCAATGAGCATCAGCAGTAATGGCAAGGTGTTAAATATGACTAACGTAAGCCACTGGTGATGCAGGTTGGGTCATCCTTGGTTTTCAGGTGTGACTTCATTCAGCGTCATAATATGACACTGATGAGCAGTGGAGTTTTCTGTTTGTTGTTGTTTTTTTTTCATAATAAGCATATGTTCTTTTTGATCATTCAAACAGAGAAAATAGATGTGTAAAGAGGAATCAAGGCTTTCTTCTGTTTTCTTCTGTTAACCATAACACTGATGATTCAGATCTTCGCAAAAATCTGAATTTGTTATGGTACAGTTAATGTTTCTTTTTACATCAGTTTTTTAAGTGATGGATGCCCCTCTTGTACTTCTTTGGACTTAAACATTTGAATTTGTCCCCTATAGTCCTCCATAACCTTTATTTCACTCTGATGCCAGGCTTGCTAAAGTGATCTGTTTACAGATGCAAGCAGTATTCAGCTCTGAGAGAGGGCTCTGTGTGATTGGCTTACCCAGCAACATTGCCATGCTCAGTAACCATGTCACAGTCTATTTGGCTTATTCTGAAGGCATCCTTGTACTGTTAGTGAGGCTTGAGCCTTCAACGATGACTAAGGGTAGCTGGTAGTAACGGTGGCTTTTGAACAGCAAATATCCTTTTGTTGTACCTCAACTAATCCAGTGTCCAACCCCTGTTGCTGGGCCGCTCTGATAAACCTCTGTCAAAGGAGGCCAGGGTCTGTTGTTACTGCTGCTGCAATGGCTGGGTCTAAATCTAATCACTGCTATCCTGTTTTGGATCTCCCAGGTTCAGAACCACCCCAAGGAGGGAAGTTTATTCAGTGGTCAGAGCTGATTTATAAAAGAAGGGGACAAATGCATTTTTTGTTTGCTGCAAATCATAAAAGCTTTCCTTTGGTATTTACGCACGTGTTCTATATATTTATTAAATATCAGCTGGAGCTTAATCTATTTTTTTTATCCCTAAGCTAGAGGCTTAGAGATTTCATTTTGACTTTTCTGGGAAGGATGTACTCAAATCACCTGTCATGTTTTTGCACAATAAATGGAGCAACTTGTCCGTGCAGACATACATGGCAACAAATCAAATCTCACACTGCTGGTGTTCATCTGTGACAGGGGAAATGCATCCTGCAGAAACACTAGCAACTGAGAAATGACCACTGAAGAGAAGATGGTGATGTCATGTGATTTTATGGGCAGCTACAGACCTTTTAATGATAGGGGTTATGTAGACCGACTCTGTGATGTATGCTGCCCTCATAAATTTATAGCATAGCTTCTTCATCAGCCAAATTGGAAACATATAATTTCAGAAGGCTTTATGATGTGAATAACAAAAGAAATGCAGATACATGCAGGTATTCTATTGCAGTGATGTTTCCAACATGTTTATTATCAGATCAAGCTTAATGGAGAAACATATTTTCTAGATTTTAGGAGCTTTTTTTATCCTAGAATATACACGTGGGAGAAAGTTTATGCTCAGATCGACAACACCACTGCCCATAATCAGTATCTTAATCCTTAGAAGCTACTGGGGCATCCTTGTTGCACAAATGTTTTGCTGCATCCTGTTTTCCTGTTCTGCATGATTTGTGTGCATTTTTCCCAAAGCTGTCTGTTTTACCCTGACACAGGATTTCTGTTCAGTCAAACCAAGAAACCTCAGATGACATCATGAGGCAGAGGCCAGCTTGGACATGTACAATTATTTTCCAGACTGAGTTTTGCTTCTGATATGAAAACAGGTCATTTGTAACAGCAGGCTATGTGAAAAAAGGCTGCCACAGGTTGAACCCCAGGTTGGGAACCGCTGCTTTTTATTGGTTGCAGCACTCCATTACTATTTGCATTTGTCGAATGTTTAAACACTGTTGAGAGGAAAGAAAGAAAGAAAAAGATTGCAGACCCTATGGATTCAGGTGAATTGACCAATGGAGGTCAAGTTTCTGGCTTTGTCCTGAATCAGCTCAGCCATGAAGAACTGGCTGTGATCAGAGCTTTGGGACGTGGATGTTGACAAGTTTGTGCTGAGAACTGATGGATTCAGGTGCATTTAGACTGACTGAGGGGTGACATGAATATTGGACAAGATACAAACCTGCATCAGTTTCAACTCGGACTTAAACCAGATCTGGGGTGTCACTCATACCGAATATGGGTCAAGTTATTTCTTATGTTCAACCAGATTTGGGACATTATGCATGGCAAAGAATTTAACTTCCCGAAAAAACTGTCAAATCTAACCACAATAAATGCGGCAAAAACAGTCATGTTTACCACATGTCATGGAAATAGATTGCTTTATCAACATTTCTTGGGGAGAAAAGGATCTGAAAACACAAATTAGTGGCATGGGGATGATATGTTAAATAAAGGGCAACAGTCATTCATGATAACTTCCAGGAAAACATGCTGCAGGGGCTAGCTAGGTACGTAATGCAACCAGGGCAAATTACTGTAAAAGAACAGATCATGTGGCAGTTTACTAAACAAGTGCAATCCTCAATCATACCAGAGAATAATGTCCTTCAAGCTACAAGCGTAGGGTCTACAAATAGAATAAGCGAGTAGAGGGTGAAGTAACTCAGAGCTGTCATTTCTATTGCTGGATACATCCTTGGGCCTCTTTTATTTTTTTCCTCTGTTGATCCCTGCAACCAGACAGCAATCCCACAGGAAGACTGGAAAAAACTGTGACATAGACGTTCCTCAAACAATCATTTGTGACAAATGAAAAGATAATTTGACAGCCTGTGCAATGTAGAGAAACTCGTATGTTTTATTAGACCCATGGGAAAATCACAGATTTGTGCAGCTGTAGATAAAAGGCACACTTTTACAGTAGTTCTTTTGAATGATAAATCTAAAACCTCCTGAGGAGTTACTGGCCTGAGCACTTAAAAATAAACAGAAACGTATTCTAATGAATATTTTCAAATATGTGTAGCATAGATTTCACATCTAACACTGGCCTTCTGAATGATTTTATTCTGTCGTGATCTGCACAGAGGGAAATTTCAAGCCTGGGAGGAGAGACGCTCAGCAGGCACCAGATGATGTGATTGGTTGGACGCTCCACGTACACAAACCTAAACAGCAGCGTAAAGCAAAGACGACCGGAGGATGAAGCAGCCAAAGCATCTTCATCATCTGAGCCAGGCGCACGTAGTCCACGGTGGAATCAAAACTGTGACGAGTGCACGAGAGAGTGGTGATTCATTTGACTGTTGAGGGATAACCTATATTGTGTGGCTCTGCAGCGGATCCACGGTCTACTGACAGCCAGGCAAGCAGCGCCAGACTGCACGGCGCTGTTTTCTAACATCAACTGAGGAGCATCCACTGGCAGGAAGAAAAGAAAGAAAAAAAACGGGCTGGTCATGGGTTTGTCCTTTTAGTACTGTCTTAGCAGCATCACAAACAGCGCCTGCATCCGTAGAACAACAACAGCAGCTATGGGCTCCAGACTGAGCAGGCAGAGCAGCCTGGACAATGAAAATTTCTCCAAAAAGCGACGCAAGCTTCTGGATAACCCTGGAGAGGGAGAAAGGAGCAGTCGGGGCGGCGGGGACTTTCTGTTTGCACTGATGCTGAAATCGGACAAACTGCCCGGGATGCTGCGGAGGACTAACCATAGCCCGTACGTGAGGCGAGTTGCGTGGATTAAGGAGATACAGAAACTGCTCCGTGATCGAAGGATAGAGCAGGCGACCGACGTGCTCAAATTATTGAGGAAGGTAAGGGGTAGCTGCACCGTAAAGTCAGACCAGTTTGTACACAGAGCGTGCACGTTTGCACGACTGTTATGATGGCTATGACAGAGCAATAGATGAGAAACTGCTCATGTGTGTGGATGTATTTTGATTTACGCATTTTCAAAGTGCTTCAGCGCTTCAGGGTCCTCTCTTCTCTGTGCAGTCTCTGCTCCTTGTCCTCAGACCTTTGACCTCAGCCCATCTCATCCCCTTTTCTCTCTTTCAGAACATGTGTGGCCTTGCCTCTTGGGCCACTTCCTCTTGGAACATTTATTTTGTGTGGAAAGTAGGCCACTCTCAGAGCAGTGTACCTGTGACACACTGTTTTCAGTGGCAGACACAACATGTGACTCATCCCACTCTCACTGTGGGTAAACGTGCTTCGTGTTGACATTAGATTTGAAAGGATAGCCTGCACTCTAAATGAGGAAATGGTCAAGCTGCATGCCTGTGTGGCATTACCCCAAATTTCATTGTGCCAAGATGAGATCAGATGTTTTTAAACTAAAACTGTTTTTAACTAATAATGATAATAATAATGGATTAGATTTATATGGCGCTTTTATGGACACTCAAAGCACTTTATATTGTATACAACCAGGAAGGTCACAAAAAATCTAAATGTAAGCTACCGTCAAGGTTTCAATTATCCATTCTTCATACTTTGCTCAGAGTGTTTCTGAGAATTTAGTCTTTTTCACGTGAGGTATTTTTCTAGCCTGTAAACCAACCAAATGCATCTAAAACACACTGGCATCAAGCCAGAAAAAACACAGCTATGATTTGTCTCCATAACATTTAATATCTTTTGCAATGAATTTGTGCAGTTTATCTCTACCAAGACAACAGCTACAAACAGGTATTGTAGTCGTGACCTAGAAAATGTTCCACTAGATTGAGTAAACAATGTTGGATCTTCATTAGATGTTTGTTTTTAAAGGCTTTTATCACCTGTAGTGGCACATAAGATGACAACATGCAAAAGAATAAGTAGGTGCATCCTAGATGGAACAACATCCCGAGGGATCTTATTTGTCTGCTTACCCTCAAGGCACTTCTCTGTCTTTTAGCCATCAACCTATCCAGCATTAATTACTCTGAAGTCTTGACACAGGAGAGAGTGAAACCTCCTTAATCAAGGCAAGGAGATAAACTGGCCAGTCTCGGCTCCATGACAGCCACATCACAGGAGACCTGTGCTCACTTTCTCTAAATGAGCTCTGCGTTTATTAAATGAGTCTTACTTTATCGTTGTATTGCAAGCAGGTAGATGTCTGAGAGATTATGTTCTCTGAATCTGAAAAGTGTTTGATGCAGAATTAATTGCTGTGCATCCGTGAGCTCAGCTTTAGATCTGAAAATGATCTGAGTTGAGCTATAGATGTAGGAAGGATACATGGCTTCGTGACACACTTGCAATTGACAATTGATTGTGTCTAAACACAGAAGGGAGATATTTTTATACGTTGCTTCTCAGAATGACAGAAGCCGTTTCTTATACTGCTTTGGGTTGAGTCTGTGTTTACTGCTGCCTTGTTTAAAAGGGGAGCCCATAATGTGGAACTGCCAGCCTCCCACTCAGGCTGCCTATTATAATCAATGCTGAATGTGTTGGAGGGAAAAAATATGTGGATGTTTTGTGCATGTGTGTTTGTACAGATGTGTGTGTACTGTATGAAGTGTCTCAAAAGCTTTCTTTTCCCTTAAAGCTGCGCAGGCTATAAATGACAAGTGCTTTCCATTTGTGTCATTGAGGGAGGACATGTTGATGAGGGCAGACTGTACAATTCGGTGTACTCAGTTACAATACTGACTGTTGCTTGTCTCATCGCTCTCAAAAAGTCATCCTACGTCTCATCTCTTTAGTTGCTTTATCTGTTTTTCTTTTTTTACTGCAAATGTTTTTGGATCTAATTTTATGAGCAAACTGTGATGACAGGTGGCCAAATTGAGCTGCAGACGTGACCTCTTTGAAGAAACGTGTTCATGCAGCACAACTGAAATGTACCCAAAGATTTTGAAGCGCCACGGCCAAATGTGTTCAATGAGCAAAAGAATGACAAGAAACCAAAAATAACACCTTTTTGTTCACCACATCAAATGAAAATGAAATGAAGCTGCGAGATAACATTTATTTGCCAATTTCTTCTGTGAGGTTTTACACGATTGAGGATCACATGGTTTGAAAAAAATGAAACAACTACTGGATCTAAATAGTGAGAGGTGGTTTCAACAATATATGATGTGGCATGTTGGAAAGTGCACTAGGACTCTGAGCCATGGAGGTGTGATTATATATGCCAAAACATTCCCAGCGAGTCCCCCAAGCTCTCACTGTCCAACAGCAGATGAAAGGACTCCTGTCTCTTTTAATGAATATTTAAAGCAAAACACTCCTTTCATCTCTCCATTTGGAGTCATAGTGCCCTTGACACAGAAGGAACCTAATGTTTCTCTTTTTTTAGGTACAAGGCCATACTGTTAGATTTTTGATTGCATTTTTTTTGTTTTTGTTTGTGTTTTTCTTTTAGTTCACTTGTGCTGTGTATATAATTCCTCTTGTCTGCATTGGCAGGATCTGGGTTTGGAAGGCACCTCACTCAATGACATCTTGTACAAAAATGCTGCCTTCCTCAATCTGGTGGACCCAATCTCGCATGAACTGCTGCTCAGCTTGGATCGAGAGATGCAGTGTCCTAAGAAGGTCAGTTATGTTCTGTTTTGTGTAACACAAACTGAATAAGCAGTAAATCAAGACTGATGTTAGCATTCTGCAAAAAAAAAAAAAAAAGTTCTTAAAAACAATAGCCGACAATCTGAGGTATGTCATTCTGCAGACAGATATTACATACTTATTTTTTTGAGGTAGTAAAAACATAAATTTCTCCTCTGTGCACTTTATCCTTTAACACACTAAGCATTTCATGTGATGTAATTTAGAATTTTGACATCTCAACCTAGATCCTAATTGATGGGGTACTCCCTCTGGTCTCAACAATATTCTTATCTCTTTCTTATTATTATTCTTATTGTTGTGCACCTTGATCTCTTTCAATTGTTGTTCTTATTGTTATTTAAGATATAAGAGACTAAGGATGGAAATTAATCCTCCTGAAAATTTATGTTTTGATGCAGATTGTTAAATTTGTCCTGCCTGAAAACTCACAGAAAATGGAATGACTCGTCAATATCAACAAATCCAAGAAGCATATTAAATCAAAAATGCTGTGTTTTGCGCCCTGAAAAGAATTCAAAATTCTGTCTTATTTTACCAGCGATGGTTAATATTGAACTGTCTAGATGTTAGAAATGGCCACTGGCATCCACAACATGGTTAATAAACTGCAATTACCAGTGTTTACTTGTGGCTGTGTTGAATCTTGCCTCTCCTGTGTACTTCCTGTGTGTTCCCCCCTCATGCGCTCTGCATGTGATTAGATTTTCTCGCTCCAGCAAGGCAACCAAATTGTGTTTTGTTTAGGACTAGCTGAATGAGCCAAGAGTAATAAAAGGCCATTTTCTCTGATCATGTGAAAGATATCACAGATGCAGGTTGACAAGTTTCAGAAAATGAAGGAAACCTTTTCTGATTCAAACCTTAGATAGTGGGATATAATGAACTGCAGAGCTGTATTCACGTTTACACAAGCAGAAAATCTCCATCTGAAAGCTGCTGCTTCATGGCTTCTTTTTTTTTTTCTCTGAGCCATTATTAACACATTTTGCTCCTTTCTACAGGACGCAGACACTATAAAGTCTTCTGATAAGATTTGTAGACAGTTGATCTACCACCTGACTCCGCACTCAAAGTGGCTGAGGAAGAGCATGTCCAGACGGAAATCCCAGGCCTGGTAAGCCCATCTGTCCAGACATACAGTCTTTAATAAATCTGTAGCCCTGCACAACAGAAAGCATCATCGGTTCGAGCAGTAAAGATTTCCATCTTTTTAGCTGACATTGAAATAGGACAGAGCTGGCCAGGGGCTGGCCTGACAGGAACGTCATAGCCACAGCTGTCTGTGATATCTCCTTTTAAGTGCTATTAGCTTTACTCTCTTCAAAACTGGCAACAAATGTATCCATCTGTTTACTGGAGAAAATCTGAGAGCTGTTAAAGTCAGTTGCTCTTTATGATAAAATGTTGAATGCAGAATTAGCTTATGGAAAAATAGTCAGGTTTTTTTTCTGTGTTTTAGGTACTAATATTCATAAACATAAGCGTTAGGATTCTTTCTCATGCTACCAATGACTAGACACTAACACATTCATATTCTAGGGACTAAAACAAAAAAAAAGGAGACAATGTGAGCACTGTGAGATCAGACAGGTTCATTATGAGTCAGTTGAGCTATCAATGCAGAGAGGCAGACGTAGAGCTAAAACATATTCACAGGGATGGGGCCAGATCAGCTCAGCTGAGCTGTTGATCTACGAGAGCTATGCTTTGTTGTGCTTTTGGACATTTAATTCCGCCCAGAAGAGGAAAGACACTGAATTTATATGACACTCACAGCTTCTCTGAGACTGTGCAGATACATTACATTGCTAAAATCCAATAGTGCTTTTTCACTTAGTCATGTAGCCGGCTTCATAAATCTGCAGAGGGATGGCCTGACAGCCAGAGCAACATGAATGATTAAAACAAAATTCCACCCCGAAACAGAATATTCATCCAGGAGATGCTGTGTGGTCTGACAGCTTCACCTGCCATTGTGTTCACGAACAAGTATCTGTCAAAGCTAGAGAGAAAACGAGACAGGGCCAGTCTGTGTTGACTGTGAATAGGAAATTCACTTCACAAACTCAATTTTGAGTCTGCACATTTTATTTACATATAATTGTCTTTAAAGAGAGGAGCCGAGCTCAGGTTGTAGTGGCTGTCTTTCACGTCTAAGGCCAGAAAAGTGATTTTGTGACCATGTCTACATAGCCTATCTATTTGGTGAATACAAAGTTACAGGTAGAAAATGATTCATATTGAAAACAGGGGAAACAGTTAGCATAGCTTTCTTTGGATCTAACTAAATCAATCTATCTTCTTAGCAGCACCTCAGAAGCTTAGTAAATTATGCGTTATTTCTCATTTTAACCTGTATTGCCACCTGTGTCTTTACAAACAAGATATAACATGTACAAATAGTGAGCTTCTACACTGTATCCATTGTTAATGCTAAGCGACTGTATTTGAACTGTGTCTTTATAATTAGCACAGATGTGAGCATATTTCCCAAATAAGGAATTGACTGTCCACATTAGCACAAAAGGCGGTCATAAGTATTATTTTTGGGTGGATTATAACTCTCTTTATCTCCCAACTTTGTTTAGCTGCAGGCATCTTGCCTTCATCTGTGCAAAAATGCAACAATCCCCATTTTGTGAGGTTTTTGTCTACTCAGAGGAAACAAAAATGTCTCAATAGAGTGGATTGTTCTTTCCGTCATTATCCAGCTGTAGCCTAGTACACTCATTGCTCCAAATGCAGTACTGAAAAGCCACACTGAATTAATATCTGAATATCACTAATCCTGTTAATCTATATGATTAGTTTATTTGGATTTGGCTTAATTCTTTTCTTCTTCTCTTTTTTTTTTTCCTTTTGGCCATTTTAACATTTAATCCAACAGCTTGACTATGGGCTTGATGAAAGCCATGACCCAGAATTGCTGCCAACTGCTCTCATTCATTTACGTGAGCCTAAAGATAGCCAACACTTTGTGACATTTTTTTTCTTTGATTTTCACATCTGTTCTGTCATTATTCTCTGGCTTCCTAAGCACTCATGTCTTTGTCTTCTGAACTCTCAGAAACAAAAAAAAACCAAAACCTTTTTTTAAATCCATTCTCACATCCATCAGCAAATTATTGTTTTTTTATGTATATCAAACACCCTCAATATTTACTATTAGTTTTAGCTTCAAGTTGTTAATGTCATGAAAATACAAATTAAATCCCTGTTCTCACACAGAGAGGACAAATTGCTTGGATCACCTTTTTGGGTCATGATTGTGACTAAAACATCCCCAACAAACAGATATCATGGTTCAGAAACTGTCCCAACTGATGTGGATTGGATTTCCTGCAGCAGTGGTGTGTGTGATTCCTTAAAGCTGCTCAGGTGCACAGTCTGCTGAACAGAACACAGCAGAAAATAAATTGAAATTCTAAGTTACATATCTGGAAGCAAATGTGATTAAATTGCTCATCTCATACTAGGTGGACTTAACCCATGAGAGGACTGAAGCTGATTATAAAGTAATGACTGAACACAAATGGTGTGGCAAAAGACAAGATGGTGTGAGAAATGTAATAATTGCCCAGAGGGAGAGTATGAAAATAAAGTGCTTGAAAATTAGATTATTTTTTTTTAATGACAGCTCTTTTCGTCCACCAACTTGTTAACACGTGTAGTTTAACAATGTCAAACATATTTTAGTTTGTTCTTAAATTGGCATTTCAAAAAATTTGACTTACACTTCCAGAATTCAAATACTGCCTCATTATATTATCACTGATGCATGGACACTGCTGAGCCACAAGAGGTGTGCTTTGTATTCTCAGTGTTTAGGTTTAAAAAAGAACTTCATCCAATGTAACTGTGATTATTTGATGATTTAATCTATATTCATTAATATATTGTGTTGTTGTTTGATAATTACTAATACTACAGTACTGATGGTGTATACATTTTCATATTCAGATTTATTTGTCATTTAGCAGTGTCATTAGTGATGCAAAGTAGAACTAAATTACGAACATGAAATCCATAAAAAGTCAAATTAAAAGAAAACATTAATATCTAAAAAGGATATAAATATACACATACATACACATTTTAAAATGCATAAAGTATCTAAGTATTTCTTCAGGGCTAGGTGCGGTGCATAAAGGGATAGATTTTTTTTTACGGATTGATTCCTGCCTGTTATTTTGGGTAGTCACAGATCAATTTTTTTTTTTTTTAAGTAAAAAACACGTGAGCGCTGTTTGTTTGTTTTAGTGCTTTTCTGTGAACCAGTACACACTGAACTATGCTATCCATGTTCTTATGGATGTAAAAACCACAAATTACCATCTCCTCTAAATGATCAATGTCACCATTTTTTTTCTGGTATCAAATTAAACTGGAAGAAGGATGAAAGAGAGGACACCTTAGACATCCATTATTCCTGCTTCCTAAGCTCAAAAGGATGAGCCTGTCTGAAAAGAAGAGAGTTTTGTGATCAAAACCTATTAACACCTGCAGGGAAGCCTCTGCCATGGCCATCAGGATTTTTCTTTGCCTCTAGTGAAAATAAGGTTTATGTCATAAAACGTGACTTTGATAAAGATGCAGTGAGGCTGGCAAATGGGTCATCCACAGCAGTCAATTAAACCCATTTAGCCTGGCTTCATAAGCAGATTTTCTATTCTTTTTTTTTTCCTTTGAGTTTTTCCATTTATTACAAACATTTGTTTTTATCACACTTCACCTGCTTTTGAAATGAAACAGAATATGCTGCAGAGGGCACATCTATTTTCAACGTGACCAAAAACACTTTAAAGCCTCACAGGTGACAGGTACTGCAGTGGATGTCACTGTAAGTGCAAGCACCAGAGGATGCTTTAATTCACACTGACACCACATCAGCATTACAGGCCACTTCAGTAACAGCTCAAGTTAAATGCAATGCATCGTCCTGGGTGGGTGGAGATGGGGACCAGTAAATGGAAGTGACTGAGAACAAAGGGGCAAGAGAGAGTTTAAATAATGTATACATTTTCATCTGCAATGTAAAGCAATAACCATTGCAATGGGAAGGGGTACGTTAAATTTAGACAGACCAAAAACAGACGTGCATGAAATACTGTGTGCTCACACAATAGCTAAAGTTTACTGTTTTCAGACACTGTCAAACTAACCAGATACAACTATAACATCCAGAAAGCACACACCTTCACCATTCCTCTAAATGTGTAATTCATATCATTTTAAACAGGTAAGAATCTAAAAAGTCTAAATGCACATATTGTGCAATCAGTCATGTGTCCTTTTTGAATAATAGCACACATCATATACTTCATAACATAGCAGATATATACTATTGCTAATATTGCTATTTCTCACAATAATAAAATCAGAAATAATGTAAGCGGTTAATACTTGTATCAATTAATTTAATTTGATTCACTAAGATTTCCAGTTAAATATCATCAAGTCTGCAGATTCAATCGGCTTCTCTACGTAGAGCATCAGCTTGAACAGATGCACGTCTACATGTTGCATGACCCACTTATCTACAGAAACAAGACTTTCTCTGCTGAGAGCTGGAGTGGAGAAATGTGATCATGGCTATTTATTTGCCTGTCTGTGTGTCTGTCAACAAGATTATTGAGTCAAATTTCATGGCACTTGGGGAGGTGGAACATGGGCAGCAGAGCATAGGCTTTAAATTTTGATCCTGATTTGAGCCACTTTCCTCGAGACTGTGATTTAGGTCGCCAGCCTTGGTAAGAGCTGTGAACTCAGACTGCCCCTCTAGTTAAAAGACAGACTGACATTTTTAACACAATAAGACAAATGTTACGACCCTGGCTCGTAACAACCAACCTTTCTTTCTTTTATTGCTTTATTGAATATTTGATATTAACATGCTTGTCCATTCTCCTCCGATTTATCAGCAGGCACCTTGCTAAATATTTTTGGGTTTTTCTACACCGTATTGATCGTCATCCTTGCTGCTATCCGTTTCTTCATAGCAATCACAAAAATATTATTTTGGAATTAATGTTTTATAAAGTTTCCTTGCAGAGACTCTCGTGGGCCCAAAACTGGAATCCAGAAGATTTTGTGCCACAGGCTATACATTTCTGAATGACTCAACTGTGCAGACTGATTCTTATTTTATTATGTATGATGGTGTGCAAAAAGAATTTATGCACCATTTATCATCATTAATGCATTAAAGCCTCATTTAACATGTAACTTTACAAGTGTTACAATTATGTTATTTCAGTAAGGGCAACAGTTCTTAAGAACACAGAACAAATATTCAACAAACAAAGACACTATGCAAATTAATCTCTTTTCCGTCCCACCTTATAAATACATATTTTTTTAAATGGTGTCCAGAAATCTTCTCTATCTTATAAAACACAACTTCATTTTGTGTTTTAGGTTTAAACTGGTCTGGCTCTGTGCTACATAGAGACCTGCGCTCCTTGCCCTCCAAGCATCAAACCCGGATGTTTTGGCTCTTCTGTTTACATTACATTAAATCCCCATGCTTCAGTATCTATGTCAGCCTTCCACTCCAAGCTGGACTGCCTACCCTTACTTTATGCTAAACAGTAAGCACAACATGCAATAAAATGAGAGGTTTTGACCCAAGTCACCATCAAAAGTCCTCTTACTAAAGCCCCTTTTTTGCACGTTTGTGTTTAGTATCTCCAAAGAGTCATCTAAGTAATGCCAAGACATTTCTCTTCTTGTTCTCCCAACAGTCTCAAGACAACTCTACAGAAAAAGCTGTCCAGTGACAGCATGGATTTGTCTGGAATCCCTCTGTCCAATCGTGATGTTCGGCAAGTCGCGTTTTACCTTCAAAACAACAGAGACAGTGTGGTTGCTGTGGATATCAGCTTTACAGAACTTCAGGACGAAAATCTGAGGCTGCTTCTGCCTCTTCTCGCCTCTCTGCCCAAACTCAGCACCCTGGCTCTCAACGGTAACCGCCTCACCCTGGCTATTCTTAAAGACCTTACCGAAATGCTCAAAGACCCCAAGATGTTCTCCAGCCTGGCATGGATTGATCTGGGAAACAATGTGGACATTTTTACCATGCCTCAGCCGCTGTTAGTGGCATTGCGTCGACGCTGCAGCCTGAAGAGCAGCCTGCCTACCATCTACGAGTACACAGAGGGTCAACCCTACTACTACCACCTGGAGACTTCTATAGAGGAGCCCAGTCACTATGAGGAAGAAGAGGAGGAGGAAGAAGAGGCAGAAGAAGACGAAGATGATGTGGAGAATGAATTTGAGTTGGAGCCATGGAGTTTAGGAGAGAAGCAGCTCTCTAAAGATTTCACCCTGCACTACTGTGAGAGGTGATGGAGTGTTTTCGCTCCGAGGCTCTTTCAACTGTGGTTGAAATGTCGTCCCACAGCACTCTGTTACTTCCTTCGCCTTTTGCCCTCACACCACGAGCCCAGTCACCCTTTGAGGCACGAGGGAGAAAAGTGCCCACATTGTGAATGAACTCTTGTCCCAACACGGCTACCAAGCTATTCCTAACCATCTCTGAGTTAACCCACACAAGATAGTGACAATGAAGTGACGGCCATGACGGCGGACTTACTGTGTTGGTGGATGGTGCTCTTTGGAACAAGGTGCGGTTTCATTGGAGGGGGGCTGGAAGAGTTAATGAACCAGTGCTCTCTCTCTCTTTCTCTCTCTTTCTCCACCTCTATCACTCTAGCTTTCTCTCTCTTTCTTTCTCTCCGTCTCTCTGTGAAAGTAGCAGCTGAGGAGCCAATCTCAAGGAGATTTAGATCAGTTGGTTGGAGGAAGGAGCAGCATCCCGGCGGTAGCTGAAGCTGAATTCGTGTTAGTTGGGAAACAGTGGGTCCCTCTGGGTTCTCTACCAGGACTGAGGCTATCTCTGGCAGGCAGGGCCTAGCTCCACATTGTGTGTTCTCTGTTAATCTCTCAACAAAAGCTATGACACAAGTTCAACAGACTATACAGCCGACAACCCATCACGTGACACTGGCAAAACTGCTAAGTCGACTTTTTGCGTTTTCCCCCCCTTTCCAAATGTCCACTTGTGAATGCCCATGCAGCCCTTGTGTAGATGTAAATGAGGACACAAAACATGGCTCTGTTGTGTTTCCATGGGCTATTTTTGTGCACTTTGGTGAACAAAACAATCTTAGAAGACAACAGGTAGGACTTAACAATGGATAGTTGTCACTGATTGTTTTTGTGCTGGCCTAAAAGCTGATATTCAACTATCTGTAATTATTGAGCTGCGTAGGTCATCAGCAAAGTGTTTCAGTGCATTTAGGACACTACAGATAAGTGTTAATATGGTCCACTGAGTCAGAGCGGTGACCAAAAAGCCCTTCCTACTGCCGTTTGTCTCCACAGGTGTGTTGCCATTTCTTTTTATTGTCGCTGTACCTCACTGGCCCTGCGTTGTGACACACTTTCGTAATTGTTATCTATTGGTTGTAGTCTGTCTGCAGTAGCATATAATAATTAAGTTAGACTGAGCAACTTTAAGGCACTATTGTTTTAAGATTTCATTCTCACAACAGCATATACTCTGTACATTGTTTCTAACAAGACATTAGCAAAGCAGAGGCTGAAAGTATACCTCTTATTGTTAGAAGGATCGCTAAAAGAAACTTCACCAGATATATAATTAATGTTTAATGTGTGTTATGTGTTTGTAATAGTAAATTGTCTGAATGCTGCAATGACTATTTATGTTATTGTTTTGGTGTTCTGTCTCTTGTCCGATTCAGTATTCGTCTTAATGACTAATTAGTATGAAACTGAGCCCTGTGACCTCCAGCTGTAAGCTTTAGTAGCAGACAAAAGGGGGGCATGTCGGATAGGATTACACAATTTAACAGAAAATAGTTCAATAATGTAATTCACAGTCAGAGCAGATATAGTTTATAATGAATGTTCAATCTGAATGTCCTCTTTGACATAGCACCCCTGTCCTCTTGGTTACGTTTCATGTTGTAGTGTCAAACTTTTCCTCGTTGTAGTTTGTGCATATTTGTCTCATGCAAAACAATGACTGCCAATAAAAGAACTGATCAAATCTGAGAAGTCGTGTCTGCTTTATTTCAGCCCTTTTAAAAGGAATTCACAGAATGGTTGCAACATCTGGGTCACCAGGAGAGCCTGCAGCTGTTCCCATAAGCCAAGCAGCAGATTGATTTGTCCAGATTAAGTGGTAAATAGGGCAATAAAAGGAACCAGCTCTGGCCATGCTGTTAGGGATTGGTAGCTGTAGTTGTTTATGAGCCAGTGGATCATCTGTGCCACTTTGTGCTGTCAGGGAAATGCCTGTGCTTGCCACCATTTGCCAGGGAAAGGCAGGGTGGTCATCGCATGAGGCCCTGGCCATGATCCACTCCTGGCAACCTTTTGTTCATGCTGCCAGACATGGTAATGTGGCATTTGCAACAGGTGGTTCCTATAAGGTCAGGGCACAGTGTGGCTGTCACACCCCCTGAGGTCCAAATACCATGTGGGAGGGCAATGCAATTCACCCTAAAAATCATCACCTTATCATTTGACCTTTTTCCTTCAGTTTTTATTTAGTTCTCTGTATTACCAGTAAAAAATAAAAATAAAAAAATAATTTCCTCCATGTTTGATTTAATGGTTACTGTAGCATACATAAGCATACATAGAAAGTGCATCAGAGACAACTATCAGAGTCCTCTCACGTGGAAACTCAGTTTGCGTTCAGAGTAATCATAATCTCAATTTTAAGACAAGCTTATATCAGGTGGCCCTGAACTGTCCATTAGTTATGTTGCTATAGGCTCTAACTGCTGCAATCCCCCACCAATCATGCAGTGAACAGCTCTCCACTCTTCTTATTTACTCTATGCACTTCAACTTCTATTACATGTCATTAATAGTGTCGCTCTCCTGTAGTTTGTGCATTTTTCTCTGTTATTTTACTCTGTAGCTATCTCTGGCTCTAGAGCTGCATGTTTCTGTTTGCTGGTTACTGACCCCACCAATATTCTTAGTGTTCACTGTTTTTTATGCTTCTGTGCTCATCTGTTCTCTCTCCTCTCTTAAGGCATACAGCTGCTCACCCGGATTCTGTTTTTTATCAGAGATTTTAACAGTTTTTAAGAGGGAGTTTTTCTTCCCTCTGTTGCGAAGCACTTGTTCCAGATGATTGGGATCATTTCTACAAAAATTGGGCATTCACATAATAACTATATATGATTTATTATATCGAAAATATTATAATGTTATATGATATGAAAAGCCCTGATATGATTGTATTAGGATTTGACAGTACGTAAATAAAATTCAGCTGAACTGAATCCGAACTGTTTAATCTGATTATCTTGCTCCAGTTGTTGCATGTTGTGGCCCAAAGAAAAAAATCATTATTATAAAGAAGCACGGGGAAGTCACAGTGGCTGCACAGAGTACTTTGTGGCGCAGAGTAACTGATTTCAATAACGGTGACCTCAGGTCATCGCTATTGACTGACTGGCGGAAAACCTCTTCAGTGCATCCTCTGACAAATTAAACAGAAAAAAAATACCACTATTACTCCTTTGTCAAATTAATTGTACCACCAGGATTTATTCATTTTTGTCCTCAAATTTATGTAACTTCCTTAGCTATAAATGCGTTTAACCCATCCTCCAACAAATCTTATAATACACTAATATCCCCTTTTAGCTCCCTTGCTTTGTCCAAGAAGTCCCTTATAAGCACTTAGTAAGTAAATCCCAATAAATACTGTTAAACAGATTACGACAGATTATGATGTCTCAATCATATTCTTCTACCATGGATTGAATAATATTTCAAAAATCTAAATAGCTGATTTGTGACCATTTTCCTTTTAAGTATGAACACTTATCACATTTCCAGTAGAAAACATTCATCCTGAAAATATAATTATATAAGAAAAGTATGTAAAAAAAAAAGAAAAGAAAAAGAGAATATATTTTATTTGAGTATTTCAAATGAAGTCAATATGTTATTATGTAATTTGCAGCACTGACAGTGAATTCAAATGAACAGAGTTCAGATTCAAAAGACGTGTAGCACCCTCAAGGATTGAGCACAGGCACGAGGACGTTTAAAAAAACAGGGTTTTATTGCCTTGACGACCCGTGAGAACTCGTGAGCTGACATCCACGAGGGGCTAAATGTCCTTAGAGTCTTACTTGTCTTCTTTTCTTCTACTCTTTATGCTTTATCTTATATATTTTACATTTTTTGTCTTCCTAAAGTATAGGGACCAGCGTAGACATGATGCTGCCGTAGCGTGGTGTGGCTGAGTGTGCAGTCAATTAGGGGTCGGGCGGAACTTAAACAATAAAACAACTGTTCCGTCGTCTTTACCACCAGAGGGCGTTAGAGCACTATATATGGACAGGAGTTAAATCTGTGAGAGACAGTAACAAGATGAATAAATAACTCCAGAACTAAAAGAACGCGAGATACCAGATATGAAAAACATATTCATGAATAAAGTAACCTGATCAGCACTGTCCTAATATTTCACAATAGAAACATGTTATAACTGGCAGAAATGGAAAAAACTGGAAAAGATAAAGATGTGTACAAAAGACTCACTCAAGGTCAGATACAGTACCAGAGACATTGCTTCGTTCCGCACAGCAAAATTCATCATGTTATTTTAACTCTCAGTTCTCTTCAGATACCATCTGTTCACTGAAACTCATATACTGTATGTTACAGCACGTTCAGTTCATGGAACCTGTTTTTCAGTGTGTTGTTAGATCACTTCTCAGCAGGACAGATGCCTTTCTGTGTGCAGGAACATCTTGACAACTTTCATGATACCTTTTACATTACAGCCAATATCCCTGATTCTTGTTGTCAGTAACCAGCTGCCTCTCCCAGTTTCCTGGCATCTGACACTGCACAGATGCATCCATCCTCTTTCTCTACAGCATTTACCACATTGTAGAATTTTTTTGCTGTTGCATGATTGTGTCCCAGACCTTTAAGAGCCTCAATTACATGCTGAGGGGAAAGATAGGAGGGAAATCAGATTAAACAAAAGCAATACAATGTGTTATTTTACCAAGATAAAAAAAAAGAAAAAAGCCTTAAATGTATTACCATATCAAAGCCAGGTTCAAACTTTACTGCATTTTGAGAGTCAACAAAAACAACAGGAGCTGCAATTGCATCCTTAAGGCTCTTTCCAAACCAAAGGTGGTTGATGAGTGCCTGGAAGAGAAATAAAGTAATATATTGTAATCTGCTCGATGGAACTGTGAAAACAGAAATGATGAAGACACTTGTGACCACAGTGGACAACAGTAAGGGTCACTGAGTGCAGCAATTAATCTTAATGGCACTTAGTGTGATTGCCATGGACACATACTGAGGCCATCCCAGTCGTGATCATACTCCCACCAGTTGATCCAATCACCAGCATTTTCGACTGAGACTTCAGCACAACGGGAGACATGGAGGAGGGAGGCTGCTCCCCTGCAAACACAACAAAAGCCTTGATTGACAGGACAGACAGCTGTGATTCATACTGATCAATGTGAGGAGAACAAGAAGAAAACGATTATGAATGCAATCAATAGAGCAAATGAAAGAAGTGATGAGATAGTGAATGGCACTTTTGATGTTTTCCTCTACTTTTGTTCAGTATCTCATACCTTTTATTTAACTTGGAAAGAAACATTTAAAGCCAAATTCTCTTTTTCGTTGTTAGCATTAAAGTGTTCCCGGTTGGTCATGAAATGCACAAAATATCAGAAAAGACCATTTAGAAATTTCTTTCCATCCTTCAGAGACCGGAGACATTCCGGGTTGAATCTGGTTGTGACGTCAAAGCTGGATAAGCACTGCTTGAATCTGGCTAACAAATCTGCACATGCACCATTGATCCTCGTTCTTATTTTCTAAACAAGCTGCTGCTTTGCTAGAGCTGCTTCTGCTGTCTGTAATATTTTTACCCAAGAGTACAACCACAACAAATGCTTTTCTGCTGGTTGTCAGAATTATTACCAACGTCAGAGAAACAGTGTTACTTTCTATTGCAATGCCTTTATAGTGATATTCCTGTAGGTGCAAGAAAGAAAGAAAGAAAGAAAGAAAGAAAGAAAGAAAGAAAGAAAGAAAGAAAGAAAGAAAGAAAGAAAGAAAGA